>CALNHX010000353.1:0-359352 GCA_940337035.1 Agriotes lineatus
GGTTTTGTGGAAAACCTGAGATTCCGCGATGACCTCGTAATAAATTGCAAAAGGGAGTGGATAAAACCAACATAAAAAGAACCTCTCACTAGAACTTCGAGAGATGGATTGTAAAGATCCGCTGGATAAAAATAACATTAGATAAAAGCCAGTCGTTATACATGGCCTTAAAAATGGCTGACAAGCTGAACAAAAGAAACAATCTCTAAAGAGCTACTTATGCTTTTTGGGAATCTGATATATTCTACATGGGTTGTTAGTGTTTACTTAAAGTAATATTGGGAAAGTTTAATCAAGAAGCTACATATTTTCCATCCCGGCTGAAACTATTTATTTTTGTAGCTATTCTAGTGTTGTAGGAATGCCTAAATGCCTAAAAAGTGTTATAGATATTCAATCTCTCTATCAAAAGTATTTTTTACGTTGTATTGTGTTTACGTATGCCATCTAGCTATTTTATTTTTGACATGAATCTATTAATAGAGGCTATATAAGTACATATTTATTTTTGATTTATTAATTTTTTTAATCTTTCGAATAATGACGTACAAATGTATTCAATTGACGTCGTAATATAAAATTTGATTGATTTTGTTTTTCCTTCCTGTCTCTCCTTTGATGGACAAAATAAAAACAGAAATTAATTTACATAATAAACAAGCAGTATAAATAAATTGTCTAAACTGTTTGAAGTTCGATTTTAATAAAAAAAAACTTGTAAGCAATGTAAACGTTTAACCCCCCCCCCCCCCTTTGTCTGTCTCTAAGTATGTCCAACTAAGTTCTTAAAGTTATTCATCCAAGAAGTTTTTCTAGTCTACCGTGGCCTCTTTTTCCTTCAGTCTTGCCTTCTGTAATGCATTTTATTCTCGATTTTTAATGGTGGTTTCTAATTCTGCCTTCTTTCCTAATCACTGCAAAGCCTTTGCCCAGGGAATCCTCAGCATTTTTCTATATATGCACATTTTATATTATGCTTTTGGACTAACGTTTCCCTACTGTCCACATTTCGCATTCTACAAAGATGTAGAGGAAACGTAGTATCTTCAAAGCTATCGTCTTCAATAAATATTAAGCTGATTCTCTTAAAGTTCGTAACATCTGCTGTTGCTGTTTCTATTCTTCTTATCTAAATATTGCAGTATATCTTCTCCTCAATTATTTGACCTCAGTAGTTACTCGTACATCTGCTGGTTTGTTCAATTCTGCAGTAGTCACAAGTAATGTTTATATTAAGTCTTCTCAAGTTGTACCATGACTTTTCTTTAAGTTGATTTTCAGTAACCACGTTTCTACTCCTGCAGCTCTGCTTAATAAAATCATTAAATCCTCTTCACTTTTGGCTACAAGTGCAGTATCATCAGCATAACGTAAGTTATTTAGAAGGACACCGTTTATTGTTATAGTCCAATTCCGCGCAATTCCGAATATGTGTCGAATTATTATGATGACATAACGGATCCCCCTCTAGAATTTTTAATGTCTTCGCCAGATCATTATAAACTTTAATTTTGGCTGTCAAAGTCCAGTATTGCTTCTTTTCCACCAAGACTCAATTGATTAATTGAAAATGCTGAACGTTGTCAAAAGCTTTCTCGAAGTCAATATAGTTGGTAGAAGCGATAAATCAATAGTTGATACTAATGCTAGAGCCAAGCACCGAACGTAAAATGCATTTTCCACTCCCTCACATATGGACCGGCAAAAGTTAGCATCCGTGAAACAATTTACTAGTCATAAATATTATTTCAAGATGTGCGACAATTTTCCAGTAAATTATGAGTATAATAAAATAGATCATAAAAAGCATAGTTATTCAAGTAACGGTAATTATCTTACAAAACTTCAACGTCTCATACAGGGAATTATTATACACGCATTTAAATGTGCAGGTATTACGCTCGGATTTCTTTATGAGACACCTATGTGCGAAAGTTGTAAGCAAGCATCAGTAACCGGATACTCGACACACGCTCTATCGCACACCGGGACAGTTGACACTGCTCGAGCCTAAAGCGTGGCGGCTCCCATTGAACGTTAGATACCTTTGTCTTTAAACCCTTCTTACCGCTCTACACCCGCTGCAGTCTATAAACTTTCGAAAAACTTAGGAGCCACTTCGATCTGGCTCCCATGCGTCCGTGAAAGCAAGCAGCGCTTATCGTACAGTTCATACTCATGAAATTAAAATTACTCGTGCTTTGTTTAAGCTTTAAAATGAGAATGATTTAAAATAAGTACAAAAAACGTTTCTTTCAGAACAAAGAATCTTAAATACTGGTTTGTTATGATAGGTAGAGCCATGGGTCCTTGGCTCCTTATAGCAAGCCGTCACTGGTTTGATGTGCTAATCAATGCAGTGTTTAAAATTGTACGATTCACATAAAACCATAAAACATAAGAATGAGCTTCTGTGATATATTAACGTTTTATTCTACTACAGAAAATCATTCATAGATAGCATCAGACTCGGGCATATAATATTTTGTGGTATTAATGTTATTATATACGATTTATGCAACATATCAAATAGCGATCACAGACAACACACATCACTGATTTACGTTGCTACTCTACTTCATAAAATACCTTCATCTGTAAGTAATTTTGTTTTTATATACTCTAAACTATTTCCTACAGTTTTAATATTACCATTTCGTATGTAGACACATATTTTACGATTTACGATTTTCAGAAAATAGAATTCTAGTAATCAGGTGTATTGCTTGAAGGAACAATATACAATGTAGCATTTATTGTTTTTCTATAATTAATGCATTTTGAACGGTGATCCTAATTTTATTAGCAGGAGTGTTCACTACTTTGGACATTAAGACAACAAATACTCTTCGTTTTATAGTTCTATACTATTTTCTAAGTAACATTAAGAAACAGTCTTAATTTTTTTACAATTTGAAAAATAAAATGTATTTAAGCTTTACTGTATTCGTGCTCATTTTACTAAAATTCGCTACAATTTAAGTTAGGCGGTAATGATTACTACTGATGCAGTCAGATAATTATCGATTTGTATATTAAGAAAAAATCATGCATCTTCTCTAACTTTGGTCCCAGAAAAATGTCAAATCCAATAGTATTTTTAGGTGTTTGCTATATCAGAAGGTTTTAAAATGTCCAAAAATACTACCGATAAAATATTGTGAGCTTAGTATTAGCAGTATGCCGTCTAATTTTAGATTCTAATGAAGACAGGTCATACACTTTTTATACTGATATCGAATAGTAACGTTGTTAATATATTTAATTAACAAATGTGATTAAAAGGGATAATGGGATAATGGTAATAAACGATAATAAATAAAGCAAATATTATCCTATTTGCATTTTAAACATATTCTTATCTTTACACTCAACATTTCAAGAAATAATTGCCGATGTTTACAGAGAAAGCATTACAATAAATTGTTTAAAAATTAATAAATAACTTTTCCTTTAGTAATTAATGTGCCTTTATGTTGGACATTATCAGAAATGTAATCATTCTCTTTCATTGTTACCTCAGTAATTATGCATTTGTGTGTAACCGGCATCAAAAATGTTTTTTAAACACGATTCTCTTGTAAACTTTTAGTGCTTATGAGTAAGATTATTAATTAAACTTTGTGGAACTAAATTGTTTAAAATTGGTTTTTTGTTTGTTTGCTTTCTTTCGGTCGAAAGCTTGCAAAATATACCTACGTGCACGCAATATAAATTATTAAGCTGAGGCAAGATAATTAAAAAAATAAATGTCTAGGTGGGAAATTGGAAAAAGGAGTATTGTTTGAAGATCGTAGGCAAACAAACAAACATAATAACAAAATTGCGGTAATTTGGCTCTCCCAAGATTTTATGGCTTCATTTAATGCGTTATTATGTTTTAAAAATAAGTTAGTAACGTCGCTATACTTACTATTAAACCGTTACAAATGTAATTTTGCAGTGCGACAAGGTTTTTTCAAATGTTATCGTCTTTTTTACTTTCAGAAATTATGTCGGGCCAACACTACTGCTTGAGGTGGAACAATTACCAAAGCAACATGACCTCCGTCTTCCACCAGCTTCTCCAAAACGAAGCCTTTGTGGATGTCACATTAGCGTGTAAGGATTTATCCCTCAAGGCACACAAAGTAAGAAACGCTGTCGTTCCAAAACGGGTTAGAAATAACTCCGTCCTTTGCAGGTAGTGTTGTCTGCCTGTTCCTCTTACTTCCAAAAACTGTTGCTGGAGAATCCCTGCAAGCATCCCACGATAATTATGCCGCAAGACGTCTGCTACGCTGATCTCAAATTCATCATTGAATTCGTATACAAAGGAGAAATCGACGTTTCCCAAGCAGAGCTGCAGGTATGTAGAAGAAAGGCATTTCACTTTTCTTGAGACCGATTCCTGCTCGCTGTTTCATATGCAGGAAAAGTCATTGTTGGCTTTGCACGCTGTCACATTACTTCGTTGGAAAGAGTGAATGCACTACCAAATTTAATTTCACATAGTTTGCTAAATTTCTAATCCTACTTGCTAAATTACACCACGAAACTTTAACGTTTTAAGCGTCGTTAGTGCTAAATCTCAGCGGAAATTCTTATGGGGATAGGTCAGGTAGAGCCTTCACAAAAGAACCACCCTTAGTTCAATGCATAGGCAGTGATTTATGGGATGTTCCATTTCGTACCAGTCCTAAATAAAATTTTTGCCTTCCCCTCTGTTGCTACAACGGTTTTGCAATGGAAGCGAACATTAGGGGTAAATGTTGAAAAGCATTGTAATAATATAAAAATATTTTCCTGCGCCCCCTTTGCGTCCCTCGCGCATTCAGATCGATGCTGTTACAGCTTGGTTTTGATACTAGATGTCGCTGTATTTTACCAAGCTTTGCTTTTCTACCACCCCAACTGAGGTGACGAAAGCTGTACTGTACTGCATTGTCGGTTTACCGCCAAGATAGTTCTTTTTTATTGATTTAGCGAATTTCCCACAGCCTATCGATTTTGTCACTTTTGCTTGTATAGGGTGTGTCATCAATAGTTCCCCAAAAGGTGTATTTCTAGCTATAATGATTGAATATCGCGGTCCACTAAGCAAGTTTTATAGCAAAGGGTATTTACCAAAGCTTTAAAATTATATTTTGCCTAGCAACTTAATGTTGTTTATGTTCTCAAATTGAGGAATTTGAGAATAATTGGAGTAATTAGTTGCGGAAAGGGAGATATATCGTATCGATTTTCATTGAAGGGTGTATTTTTAAAAGCAAATATTTGTATTTCAAATGATAACTGTTCTTTGAGCAGTACGTACTTTTTTAGGGCGTCAACGAAGAATTACACTGAAACAATGTTATTACAAAATTAATTAATGCTTATCATTTTCTGAATTCGTTAACGCAAATAAAAAAATCAGTTGGAAGGTGTTAACGGTTATTTTATCATCTAGCAGGTGCTTAAATGATATTGTTACGTATGAAGTGCACGAACTTGACAAAGCTTGAATTTCTGTAAGCAAATGTCAATACAGTGTACAGAATTTACAGAATTTATATTGTAAATGTGTTAAACTTACACATTTCCAAACATTGAAATGGTATTCCTATGAAAATATACAGTCACATTGGGTGGAAATTCATGTCACTGTTTACTGTTAAGTGATAAAGATAAAATGAGCTTTATAGAAAAAGAGGAACACTTACCTAACAGTAATAAGAAAACTGTAAACATTATCAATTTATCATAAAGAATATTTGTATGATAAAATGGTATTAAATCCTTACCGATATATGCAATAGCATTTAGTTCCATTTTTTCTTCTTTTTTAGTAAAGTAGATTACATTTTTTCACTGGATAATTAATGTGAAAAATAAAAGTTTGGTCAGCCTTAATTACTACACTATACTTCGTTGCACGAACAAATATAAAACTGAAATTACTGGGAGGAGCTTAGATTGAAGAAACCTGTTTTACACGTTACAAATTAAAACTTGGAAGAATTCAAAAATTGTTTAATTTCAACTAAATTGAGCTATGTGCAACCGGCTTACCAATAGCAATATTCTATTCAAATGTAACGCCCATTTGTGGGAGGTGCTTCTATTCTATGTGTTGATTAAACGTAGTATATATACCTAATTCTTACCGCGTCTTTCATTAATTTAAATAACGCTGCCACGTGTAGAGAGCCATGTTTTTACGTAAATTCCGCTGTGTAAAGACTTGGAGTGTCGTGGTTAATAGTAACTTTACTTAATCTAGCTTTAATCCTGACATAGGAATGCGGCCCATATGTTTTTATATCAGCTACCCTTGAATCAGAAATTGTATACTCATGACATTGTAAAAAGCGTTTTTGGTTTAACATCTACCCTACCAGAGATACATTTAAAACGTCTGTTACAATTATTGAAAAATAACAGGGTTTAGACTTATTAATATAGCCCCGCTGGACATTTTAGTGAAAATACCACTCTCTTAAGGGTTAGACAATTATAAACTACAACTAGTGTTTCACATGTCCACCTTCCATTTCTACACAGGGCTGACATCTTCCTTGAAAATAATGTCGAACTTTTTTCAAAAATTCCAGATTTTAGTTGCATAACCGGCAAGCATATTCTATTCGCTCTTTGAAGTTCGCTAAATTATTAATTGGCGTTGTGTAAACCAAAGCTTTCAAATATCCAAAATATAGTAAATAATTGGGATTCGTTCTTCAGAGCAGCAATTCAAAAGAAAACTTTTATCGAAGCCAATATTTCGGAAAACTTTATTCTTTTCTCAATGCAACTACAATAAAGTTTACAGTGGTAGAGAATTAGAGCAAACAAGATATGCCTCTTTATGATCTTTGTCGCCAAGTAGAGGTACTAACCTCACTTTTTCGTAAGTAGGGCACATTGTTTTTGCTATAATTTTCTACAATTGTAGTAGCCTTGAAAAAGGAATAAAGCTTTCCGAAATATTGACTTGGATAAAAAAGAACGAATACGAATATTGTGTATCATTCAGTCGTTCGTTACTTGCCCTTTCAAATATTTGCAAGTAAAGAAATAAATTGGTGTTAGGTCAGGAGACATGCAACTGGACCTCCTCTACCAATCCATTTTTAATTGTAACTTTAAGTAATTTCTGATTATAAGAGAAAAAATGCGGTGGTGCTCCGTTGTGCATTAACCATAGCTTAAGCTACAAATATATACCAAAGACGCCTGTTTAAAAAACTCGATCAGAAAATGAAATTTGCAATGATGTTATTTTCCTGGAAGAAGTCGATCGAAATTATACAATTTTAGAGCTGCAATTGCCCATTCCTCCCTTAAGCCCCAGGAGTACGTTAGATATCGATGTACTAAAAACTGTGGAGCGAACAAGTGCTTACATATCCAAAAGACACAAAAGCCTTTGTAACTCAAAGTGCCCTACGAGCAGTTCTTGTAGTTGTAGGAATAAATAGACACCAGAATTGAGGTACCTACCAACTTAATGTCTCTTCGATATCAAAAATTATATTTTTATAATAGGTACAACTATTCGTACCTGCTTTTATGTTTCTCGCAGGTGTATCACCCCAACATTCTGGTTACATGTCATTGGTGGTACTGTAAATCTAGGTCAAATTCGAAGTTTGCAGGTTAGCTTTTGCGTCATTTTTGACACAGACTGACGCAAAACCTAACCTGCTAACTTCGAATTTGACATAGACTTACAATGTCACCAATGACATGTAACCAGAATGTTGAGTAAAAAATTACTAGGATTTAATTCAAAAATTTTCTGCTCTTTCCCACTTTTTGGTACTCACGCTGTATAGGTACGTTACTGTTTAGTTTACTTTATGTAGCTGTTTCAGAGATATCGTTTACGTATTGTTTATACACACAGCTGTTACCGTGTGTGTTTTTTTATATTTCTACATCCATTATAACGGTTTCTGAATATAGAACATTGGCACTTTGCATTTGTCGGCACATTTTCTAGCAATGTCGGTAAAGTATAGACCAAAAAGTCATAATAAACCAGTCCTGTTACGCAATTCGGTAAAAAAGTAGATTTATCAGATGGTCGACTATAATGTCCAACCAAACTTTACCGATACTAGTGTCGCGTGGGGATTTTTATCAAATCAAACATGGTTATTATGGAAATTTGTTACGCCGTTTCCTGTGAATTCAGTAAAAAAGTATTGCTGTCAAAGTTTGTGATTTGCGAATGTTTTCTAATAAACCATTGGCAAAATATCCCTCGCTTCACAATAAGGAAAGTTTCGAGCTTGTACCCGTTAAATGTGATACATGTAAAATAATTACGTATGAAGGATTTTCCATACAAGTGGAGCACTGGTGCAAACACGTGCAAAAATTCGGCTTTACACTGGTGCCATGATTTTCTTAAACTTTTCTTAAGACGGGCTCTTTCATTTCTGGATTTGCAACTGATCTAGGTCTACCGCGGTTCATATTAGATGAAGCAAAAAACAACGATTTCTTCAGGCGTCGATGTAATATATCTGTCACTCTGTCTGGATACGCACGATACAGTTACAAACCAGTGACAGTTGCTAGTGAATTAAGTCGACATTGACAACTTGATTAATATATGCTGATTTTTTGTTAAATTAAATTTTAAATGTTTGATACTAAAATACACATCTTTGGGGTTTGTTTACTCATTTTGGTGAGTACGATACGCTCTTAACATTTCCAAACGCATTTTTTAACACCCTGTAATAACAACGCACATTTAGTATGACAATTATTTGATCAATACCATATCAAACGTTTGGCAAGGCACAAACAACGATATCGATTTTGTAATATCCTTTTCGATTATTAAACAGCTTCCCATATACCCAAGTTATTATCTAAAGAAAATTTTGGTTTTAACTTAACAATTGTATGCAGAAAGGTAGGTATAGCTGTTTCTTAAATACACTGCTCTAAAATTTAAAGGAGCACCTATTAAAAGTCTTCCAAAATTACGGTCAATGTAAATTTTGAAACAATACTCAGCCTATAAATTTTCTAAGATATAGTGATAGTGTTTCCATTATGAAATCCCTGAAAACAAAAACCTTCAACAAACAAATACTGATTGTCATAGAAACGTGTCATAATTTAAGTCGACTTTTACTAGGTGCTCCTTTAATCTTTTGAGCAGTGTATAACAAAAAGGGTTAACACCAGCAACAGTAACGTTTTTTACATGGAGCGATTCGATTATTCTGTGCAGTTGAATATAATCAGTTGAAATTTAGCAAATATTTGCAGTTTTTTCAGAAATGCAACCATGTTGCAAGTCGTTGAAAGCACAACAAACGCTAGAAATGAAACTTGAGTAAGGTTCGTCTTCAAATTCATTTAAAATATTTTCTTCCATTTCGGGTACTAATACATGTCGAGGACGACCTCCACCTCTCTGCAAAGGTTCAAATCTTCCTGTTTCTCTTAAGCTCTAATCTTATCTTTAAGTGACGTTAGCGTTGGTATGATTCCTGATTGGATAACGTTTAGTATATAGATTTGCAGCTTGAAGAAAGTTACCGCCACATTCGCCTAGTATCAGATACTTACTTATCTGCGTACTCTGGAAAACCGTATGCCATGACTTTTATCGAAAACCAAAAACAGAATACTGAAGAAACACACAAGGAGAATAGTTATTTACTCTACAAGTAGTGTTATGTGGATATTACCCATTAGAGAAAAGGTTTGGCCCACGAGGCCGTAGGTCGTGTGGGCTAATTTTCTCGTGTGGGTAATACCTCGTAACAGTACGCGTGCAGTACTGCATTTTATCCAGACCTCTCAATAAACTCAAAACCAACATTTTTGTGCGGTATCCGTTCGTTTTAATCTTTTCGGTTGCCAGGTGACATCAGAACCCATGACATTAAACATTATTGCGTAAACTAGGGTGCTTTGCTGTCAATCTGACTTATTTATTGTTTACAGGGTGTGGACAAATCGTTGTTCCCTCTCACTCTAAAGTAGTTTAAAGTATGTACTTTAAAGTGAGATGCACGTTAACGTAAACCAAAACTCACTAGTTGATTTATGGTAATCAAAAAGTCACTTGTATGTAATATTGATATTGCAATTGTTAAAATCGCTATAGTTATAGAGCATTTATTGAGAGGTATTGGATAAAAGTGACTTAGAACAAGGATAACGGCAAATAACTAATAAAACTGAAGAAACGCACAAAGAAAAAACTAACCTAGAACAATGATAACACTCCATAGCTAATACGAAACGTTTCAAGGTGAAGTTTTACGAAAATATTACAAATGACATTAATGATTATATATGTCAGTTTCACATAGCTTTCTAATTTTTATTATGACAATGTAAGAATAACTCCATTCCATCAGTGTTGCATTATCTTGAAAACTGTTAAGCAGCGAAGAATTTATGTTCTTAAAACCAAATTTATAAGTAAGCTAATTACCTAAAGAGCGAAAGTTATACTATCAATACCCCTAACTGGGGGCGGGCTGCTATAGGGACCTTGCGCCCCTCTTCAGCCAAAAACAGGAATTATAGGATGTGTGAGAGAAAGGAGGGGTAGATAATGGAAGAAAGACCAGAAAAGGTGAAGAAGTACTGCCCCGGCATTCGCTTCAGAGAAGGAAAACCACCTAAAAACCTAAATCAGAGGAGACGGCTGCAGGAATCGAACCCACGACCTCCCGAATGCTAAGTAGGTTACTGATACTATTTTAACTGTAATTCTCAACCATAAACATGTGAGAACTGAAACTAAGAGCATTAATAACGCAATAAACAACGGGTTAACAACAAATTACTACTAAAGTGCGTGATGTAAATATTCTCTGCACTATAGCTTGAGGATCAATACGATTTTTCGTAGAAAATTATTGTTGTGTTTGCTTCTAATTGTTGAAAAAGCCACTTGTTATAAGTAATACTTATTTTTTATCATTTCCTATAAATTCAGCCTTAAAACATGTATACTTATTTTTGTAGAATATCTCATTCAAGTCCGTAGTAATTATATTCTGAAACAAGATCATTATAATGGGTACATAAGCGGAAGCCAGTTTTTGACGATCAAACGATCAACTTTCAAGCGACGGCGACCATATGTCGCAACTCGAATTTCAAATTCGTGCGAAATTGCTTCGACTTTCTTTTGCGTAATTTTTCCACAAACGTGCATTTATTTTTATGCGGTGCTAAATCAACACGGAGTAAAATTCGATAACGTCTTTCAAAATTTATTTACTGGCAATATATTCACGTATTTCGATTTAATGCAAATTCAATTCCTATGGTTACTAGAATTTGTGAAATGCTGTAGATGTCTAGAACTGTATGTTCAATAATTTACTTGCGTAGCAGCTTTTGTTTCACAAAAATAATAACCCCTCCTCTTCGATAACATTTATTGTCTTGTTTCAGCTGTGTGGGAGGACTGTGTTGAATCAATATTGAAAACATGCAAAATTCTCCAATAAAATCTGACTGTCAGCAGAATGCAGTTAATTACACTTTGTTAATTAAATTGCGGTTTGTCTTCGTTGTACAGGTAGATACGATTTGTGTCAAATTACAAAATTACTCAAATGGCAGTAAATAGATTATCTCAAAGTTATTAAGATGCAAGAATACCTATTTCGCAAACAAAAATGTTCGTGGGAGCCTTTATTAATTAAAGTTAAATCGAAGATTAGATAGATTACGACATTCTCTCAGTAATGAGAAGAGAGCGTATTTTACATTTTTATAGTCGTTCTTAAATTTGATTTTGTCACTCAATAATACAAGAACACCCAATAATACAAAAACTAAAGAAATCATCTGGTTTTTCATTGTACATTAAAAAAACTAAATATTTATAAATTCCTGTCTATTATATGGCATAATGTTAAAGTTGATTTTTAGTAATATGAAAGGGCTATTATGTTTTTAGACACCCATAATAGCAACGGATCAGCTATTTACCGATAAATCCAAAGTAATACGTATACTTGAAATTTAAAAACAGAAACACTTTTTTAAGCCAATCAAAAATATCTAAAATTATTACTTACGGTGTGCGTCTTACTCGCAAGATGATATTTAGATTCTAGGTTTAGAGAATTGTTCATTTGAACTTTCCCACAGATCAGTTATCCAAAGTCAAAGTATCGTGTGATTAATTCAAAACCTAAATATTAAACCAATCGAGTAGGCTATATACTGCACTGACACTCGTTAATAGCATGAGATTGGCTTAATACATGAGTACCTCGAATTAAGTTTAAATGCTTTTCCAACTTTACTTCAAGCAGTAAATGCTCTTGAATCGCCCATTCAATTAATAACAGTTTTTAAAGTAAACTTTTGTATTTGAATGTTAAATTTCACATTTATTATGGTGTCAGAGCAACTTTAGATCACGTATTAATTTTTCTTTGGTATTACGAAAAATTTTTTGGACGACAATGAACTTTAACTTGCGATTTTGGATTCACTTTGTTATTTACGAATTACGATTTATATTTTCAAAATATTTACTTATGCGATAGTGTAATAATTCGAAGAAATACAATTACTTTCCCAGCAAGTTTCTACCAATTAAATCAGCTTTAACTTATTATTTCTTTATTGTGTCTTTGCGATGTTATAATGGGAAAAATTAGAAGCCTGTGAGCCAATTAGGTAATAGTTTCCCAAAATTGTTAGTAGTAAATGCACGTTGTGACCAGTAAGGAAATTTCTTTTAAACTAAGATATATTCGAGTATTTAATGTTCGTACATCGTTGTGTATTACTGTTGAAAGGGGCTCGAAGGATTTAACAATTAAATGATAACAATACCAATATTTCTTCTTATTATCTTTACGAACAAGAAAAAAACTAATTTCAGTTAAAAAAACCCAAGGCGTTTCAAAGGGTCTTCGACTTAAGCTTTGTTATTAAGAAAATATATAATTTACTCTAGCATCATATTATCAGCATAATAATAAGAATATCTAATGCATTATTAATTGGGAAAAATAGATACTTGAAAATATAAAAAGTGAATAAGAATGTTACATGTATGTAACTATAATATGGGTCCGAATGTGTTGGAATAAAACAAAATAATCAGATTGACTGACGCATCAGAAGGTAGTGGTGTATTCACTGCCTCAATGGATTTCTAATTATGGCTTTAAATATGTGAGGAATGGTGTTGTAAAGTTTATACACTTTGTAAGTGAACGAACTTTGAAAAAGAAAATTTATGAATAGGAATGGATAGATCTTTATTCCTTTATGTTTAAATTATGTACAACCGTGCGAGAAGATGATGGAGTTTATTTAAAATGATATAAAGACGCTGAATTTCTAGTTTAAAAAAAATTGATTTAACAAAACTGAATGTTGAGTAGACGTTGTTAAATTATCCTATAGAGCAGTGGTTTCCAAACCTTTTCGATGGTGTACTTCTAAGGCAAAAAATTAATAGTGCGTACCTGATATAGTTATACATTTTGTTTTATATGAAATGAATGCACCTACGTATCTTTTTTTATATTGACGCATAATGATTTGAAACTATGGTAAGTTGTACGGATCCCTAAGGGAACTTCAGCTAAAGTCTACAGTCTACACATTACCCTTTTCCCGTGACGTCATAAATTATAAAACAGAGTTGAAAACGTATGTCGTATGTTAAAGTGAAATTTAAAAAAAACATCACATGCATTGTACATCAGAAAGAATTTGACATATACCCTATTTTTAATGCCACCAAGACATTCTTGACCAATACCAATTCGATGTTTTTCCCTCGTGGAAGAAGTCGCGAATGTTTAAAATAAGATTTTAGGCTTGCTCGCTTGCTCGTTCTAATGCGGCATTTTTAGTGTGATTTTTGGCAAATATAACTTTGCGTGGTGCTCACCACATCACCACGTGTCATGAATTTGACACGCGACAGCCGGGTGTGAGAGCGAGGATACGGAAGCTCTAACCTTCCGCCTTGCAGGCCATGCTCCTTCAAGGGGTGTTAGTGCCTCACCATTATTTTATTATTATTATAACTTTGACAGCATTATAAAACAAGCTATATTTAAAGACGACCAGACCAGAAATTGCACTTTTTTATTTCGTTCAGTTCCTCATACTTAAATAAAGAGAGAAAATTATTACGTCACAGAAAAATGGAAGTGTGTAGTATTTACCTATTTTGATTATTTCCACCTTTGCGTAGCCATCTACTATAATCGATTAAAAATTAAAATTTTCCGAAACTTGTACTATCGATCAAGGAAGGCTGGATTTGCCTTCAAAATCTTTTTTAACATCCTCAAACACCTTCGGATAGGAATTTTTGGTTCAAAAAGATAAAAAGAATTTTTTAGAAGCAATAGTAGTAACAGCAATATTGCCAAAATATCAATCTATTTAGGTTCTTAAGTGATTTTGAGAGCTTACTGAACTAAGGAGAAGGTGACGTTTTAATTTTAAAATATTCTGGGCTATCTTTAAAATGTTTCAAATAACTATGTTTTATTTTTGTAGTAAATAATTATTTTTTTCGATAGCACGTGTTAAAGTGTGCTTTTATCAACTCAAAACAAAAGGTCAAGTTTTACTTTAACAGCAAGGGTAGATAAAGTAGCACTTTAACATCAAGCATAGATAAAGTAGTTTAATTTTATAACTTAAATTAAATATGACAGCTTCGTATTATCGTAGCAACCCAATCTAGCTACTGACATTTTGAAATGTGATTGACTGTCCTTATTATCTTTTAAAATTGTTAAAGTGCTCGCTATAGAAAAAAAATGTATTATACACGACGATAAAGTTATTTCTATCCACTCTTGAATCATTAACGTCTCTACTTCGTCTCAACGTTAAACGATTCACTCGTGGATAAAATTTAACTTTATCGTCTTGTATAATAAATTACTATTTTCTCTTGTAGGTTTTTTGTACAATCTATGAAACAGAAATTGCTCTTAAGAAAAACACAAAATCACCTAATAACATATAATACCTTTTGTAAAACATGAAAAATGAAAGGACATTTTATAAAGAAAAAATTATTAAATTATTGGTTCCATGTTATTTTATGTTTTGGCCATATTTCGATTTTAATTGATTCTAAAAAGATTGTTTTAATTTTTTTATAACAAAAAAGTTACTTCATTTAAAATTAAACAAATTGTATATACGTTATAATATCGTGGGTTGGCAAGTAAGAGTACGTGATAGTGTTGCCGTTATCAATTCCGCGTTTGTTTAGTGTTCATGATCGTGTAATTTAAAAATACAAGTTAATATGTTTTAACTTTTAATTGATTTTCGTATTTTAGTATGTTCCTTGGCATACTCCCTAGTATCCCAAGTACGCGGTACCTCACTTTGGAGACCACTGCTTTAGAGTCTAGAGAAAGTTGTTTCAGGTTTAAAGGAGTAACAAAGTTGTATGTCATCCGCGTAAAAAAAAATCTTTAAGAGTTATTAATTGTTTCGTGCTATAGATAAAGAATATAAATAAAGAACAAAAGAGGTCCCGATATAGACCCCTGAGGTTATCCAGCATTTATCCATATGCTTGAATCTGCAATCAGTAAGCTTAATCCACTACGTTTTGTCTTCAAAGTAACTAAGTAGTATCATCACTCCCCCAAATAAAGTAGTATAATGGAATATAGACATTATTAATGACTGAGTGTGCCAGATGCTATTTAAGGTTTTGTGTTTTTACTGACTCTAAAGCTGGATATTTTCAACACTAGACACATCGTGGAATCCACCAGACAAAAACGTGAAGAAAAACAATTGACTGCCTGTATTGAGAAGCAGAAAATGAGTAAAACAGATAGTGATTTCGAAAAGAAAAGTTGACAGCCGGGTGGCCTTTAATCATGAGATTAAAGGTTTTATAAGAGCAGAAAAAGAAATGTTTACACATATTTTGGTTTTAAAACCAGCGACGTAATAACTATATTTGATAATTTTTAATAAAGTAATTGAAATAATAAAATAATTAAAATAGTTATCGTAAAATCTACCCCTGGGGCATACCATAAAAAAGAAAGGTTATCATCTACCATTATTTTTTATAAGCTGTTGTTGAAGCAGCTTCAATAAATCTATTGTATTTGAGGATAATCCCTAAAAATGCAGTATTGACACATTCGATTTTTAGTAATTTTTCGAATATTTTTTGATAAAATTGGTGCAATGGCTATAGAACAAAAATGAAAATATTCTGCAGACAGTTTTGGAAGACATTCGCCACTAAAGAAGAATTTAGTATCTGTTTTTAATACTTCTATAATATTTTTCCTTAACAAATAAGCTCATAATAAAGTAAAAAGTGAAGAATAAAAGTTGTGTTAGGTTATATGGTTAGAGCAAAGTTAAATCTGGTTAGTTTACTTCAGGTCAAGTTAGCATGCTCGGATCATGTCACGTTTTTGCTTAATACTGACAAATGCAGCTTGTAAATTTTTTTAATAGCTGCCTAGTTCAGTGACGATTTTAATTTCAAATGTATTAAAATTTTAACCGATGTGGTCATGCGTTATTCGCATTACTATATAATAGCAAAATGTGATTTGCTTAACATTTGAACAGGGTACGTTTCATTCACCGTCAAGTCTCTAAAGCCGCATTAGAGCTCTTTTGTATTTAGCATTCTGTTCCATCCGTGTTACATCATCATAACCATTCGCCCGCCGCTCATTACGAATTCAGATGTTGTAGATAGAGTTTTTGTTTGCGATGTCGTATCGCTTCGGTTTCACCTTAGGTGTTTTCAATGAAGCTATAGAACAGTTATTGGATGTTTTCCATGTGCACAAAACAATAGTATTTTCAAGAAATGTATTAACGCTTATAATACTTCGCGGTGTTGTCAGTTATTTGACCATGTTTTCGACAAAAACATTTGCTGCCCTCTAGCGTCATTAGTGTAATTATTGTAATTTTGAGTTTTCTTAGCAGAAATATTTTTAGAGCGAAAATGTTTAAGGTATTACGCTCTGTCGTGAATCTGAACCCATCTTGGTTCGGTTGATGGTTATTTCTAGATTTTTCTAGGATTCCAAGTAAATTTCCTTGATTCTCCTGTAAATTGCTCTGAATTTCCTGCAATGCCATAGGTTTGCAGGGAACCTCATTGTTATAGTGTAAATTTGTGTCCATAAGTAGTGCTTGTAGTAACATTCGAGTCTAGAAAAATCTCACACAAGCTGAAATATTGATGTTACTTGGAAATGGCCCAGAAAAGTTTTAAATTTTCCGAAAATTTTGAGTCTGAAGAAACAGTTTTTTGTAGAAAACTGGGCTCTTTCTGAGCGAACCCTTAAAATTCTTATCCAGAATGCAACCCGATGTTTTAAGAAGACGAGGCTATGGATCTGACCTGATTGAAAGAAGTTCATGACCAAATTTGTGCAAGTGAAGATAATATACTGCCAAAAGACGGTGCCCATTGGGTCTAAGTTACCAATAAACAGAATTTTAAGACGTTCACACATAAATACACTTGCCTATGCTTCCGGTTTTAACCCCTAAGTTGTGCAAAGAAGTTCACCAAAGAAGCGCTTCTTTTTTTGTACACCAAATGTGCTCGACATTTTAGTGAGGGAGACCAATTCTTTCATATATATGGAATGCTCGCAATCCCCAACCATATTAAGAGATATGCACACACTAATAAAACAGAAATAGAAGCTTATTGATCATAACGGAAGCGTTGTAGACTAATAGTAAAGTTATTAAAATGCTTTTTACTAGCATTCCTGCTTTTTGTCTTTCCATTATTCTCATAACTCTTTCTAAAAGTCGATGCAACTTTTAACAAAATCCTTGCTTTGATAATTTTGAGACGAGGCAAGGCAGAAAAACTGTACATAAAATTGTAAACTGATACTCAATTCAAGTCTTCATTTTTGTCTGTGTTGATGGGCAACTAATTGTTTCGAGGTGGAGCACCATTTCATGCCTACATAAAAAGTAAACCAGCTGAATATGGAAAAAATTGAATTGTAGTAGACTATAATTTTAACTATTATGAACATGCAGGCGTATTTAGTTAAGTTGTATTGTGTCGCCATACTTTGCGTCATGTAACGAAGTGTATCTGGTTTTTAGGAAAGATAAATAGCAAACTAGAAATAACCAAGGCTAGCGGGTAGTTCTTTATCTTGTTGACCATTTAGGTCGCTGTCCTAAAGTAACGAAACCACAAACACAAAACATAACAAACTTAATGAACAAAGTAGGTACTTACTTTAAAAGGCTTCCTAATTCTAATTGTACACGGCTACAAGTACTAACTAATATAATGTAAGTAATACTACCCTATTATATAAAACTATCTTCTTCTGAATTTCATTCTAGCAAATATCTATTAATTTTGCGAAATTCAAACATCTGGTCCTAAATTTTTTTATGCTTATTAAAAACAAACTTTTTAAACGAGATAGCCCCATTTTATTTCGCAAATAGGATTTATGTACTTTTCTTCAACTTCAAAATGACGTTTCATCTAATGCTGTGATTACAAGTATAGTGAGAAATTAAAAAAACTATCTTTACAGAGATATTCGAGGGGGGTTAATGTTAGGTTTTTATCATATCATTACTGAAAACTGGGAAAGGATATTATAATGAAAATTGGCAGATCTTTTCTAGCAATAGAGGTTTATTTACGGACGTTTTATGTCGGCCTTTTTAAGCGATTGAAATTTCCTCCCCAACCATGCTGTATATCAGGAAAATTGGCTAATGTAGTGCTATTAATTGAATATGGAACATTTTAAAAAGTTTTTTTGTGGTCGAAAACGTTTGAATTTGGTTGATGTGTGGTGATTGGAATCTTAAAATTTGTTTTGGAATATGGTTCTTACATTGGGCCTCTATTATGTTAATCACAAAAGTGTACACAGTGACGAGAAGTGTTTATTCGCGATTAGAGAATTTAACATCTGCACTGATTATTCAAAATGTCGTCATAATATTTTCGATCTCTTAATTTTGAAATGGGTCACAATTTCCCATTCCATCTCATAAGTTTTGGTAACCTTGACGCATTTCAGTAATTTCAGTTATTGCTGTTTTCGACAGATCATTGGTTTCAAGAATGTCTAAGTTTCTGTTGGTAATAATTTGAATACAGTATGGAATTTATCTCTAATTCGCCTTCGGTTTATAACCCGAAAAACGTCCTTAGTGTTACGATAAATAGCAAATAACTCATTAAAGAGTGACGACCAACATGCCAATGGAAGTATTTTCAATGTGGGAGTTAAGGGAGATGTTCTTTTTTAAATCCTCCTTTCAAAATTCTAAATTGAACCTACGAGCACCACAGCGGGCAAGTTTTGCAGTTGCTTTTCGTCCCAAAATTTGAGATTGAACCTGCGAGCAGTACAGTGAATACATTTCACATACGCTTCTTGTCTCAAAATTCCAGATTGAACCTACGAGCACCAGAGCGAACACATTTCGCAATTGGTGTTCGTCTCAAAATTCGAGATTACACCTATGAGCAGCAGAATGAACAAATTTTGGTTCTCGTCTCAAAATGCGCGATTGAAACTATGAGTAGCAGAATGAACAAATTTCGCAGTTGGTTCTCGTCTCAAAATTTGAGATTGAACCGTTGAGAAACACAATGAATAAATTTCGCATACGCTTCTCGTCTCAGAATTCAAGATTGCACCTATAAGCAGCAGAACAGCAGAACAAATTTCGCAGTTGGTTCTCATCTCAAAATTCGATATTGCACTTATGAGCAGCAGAGTTAACAAATTCCGTAATTGGTTCTCCTATCAAAATTCGAGATTGAACGTATGAGCACCAAAGCGAACACATTTCGCAGATGGTGTTCGTCTCAAAATTCGAGATTGCAGCAATGAGCAGCAGAATGAACTAATTTCGTAGTTGGTTCTCGTCTCAAAATGCGAGATTGAACCTATGAACAGCAGAGCAAACAAATTTCGGAGCTGGTTCTCTTCTCAAATATTTGAGAATGAACCGTTGTGCAGCACAATGAATAAATTTCGCATACACTTCTCGTCTTAGAATTCAAAATTGCACCTATAAGCAGCAGAACAGCAGAATAAATTTCGCAGTTGGTTCTCGTCTCAAAATTCGAGATTGCACCTATGCGCAGCTGAATGAACAAATTCCGTAGTTAGTTCTCGTTTTAAAATTCGAGATTGAACCTACGAGCAACGGAATGAACAAATTTCGCAGTGTTCTCTATCAAAATTCGCGATTGATCGTATGAGCACCAGAACGAACAGAGTTGGTTTTCTTCTCAAAATTTGGGATTGAACCTGTGAGCAGCAGCATGAATAAATTTCGCAAATGGTTCTTCTATGTAAATTCGATATTGACCCAATGAGTAGCACAGTAAACCAATTTTGCAGTTGCTTGTCGTCTCAAAATTTGAAATTGAACCGATGAGTAGCACAGTGAGCAAATTTTGCTGTTGGTTCTCGTTTTAAAATTCGAGTTTGAACAGCATTGTATGTCCCGCTCTTTCATTGGAATATTATTATTGTTATCTATACAATTTTTTGCCGCCCTTGAGGAAACTACGCTCATTGCACACATCGCGCACCGATGGTTACGCCACTGATGTAGGTACAGAATGTAGCATACAAGAGATAATTTTTACCAGTCGATAAACTCTAGGAGAAAGTAAAGCCAATATTTCGCTACAAAAATGTTAATGGTTTGCAAACGAAAATGAAAGAGCTAAAGGTTGTCCCCAAAATGAAAAAAAGAAAGAATCCTTCCAAGAACAACCAGGACTAAGCCAGGGCTGATTTTTTAAACGCCCAAAGACTGGAAGTAAAGACAGCGGTATGCAGACTGTAACCAGTTTGTAAGTATAGAACACTCCCAAAAGCAAATATTATGCTGCCTAATATGTAAAAATAAAGAATACTTTCATTTGGTACGTCCTTCGTTCTTTTAGACGTAATCGTGAAAGAATCACCTTCCGAAATTTCTTCAGATCTTCACGTTTCAGGGTCCCTAGATGACGAAAAACATGTTTTTGTAACCTTTCAGGCCCGAAGCAGGGTGGAAAATGCACACCAACCCGTTTTTTGTGGTATATTTTACGTTGTCAACGATACGGAATTATCCACTTACGGTATCCTCATTTACAGTTTTAGAAATGTAATGGCATTGAGAAAATAATTTTCCCTTTCTGTTCCACGTTTCTACACACACAAAACGGTATTGGGGTGTGGTTTGCACCCCGCTTCGTGTAATTGGCAACGCTTTTAGTTGTTTCTTATTTCTAGCGTTTTGCAGCCATTTGTCGCTATAGTTTACTTGAATGTGTTAAGCGTGTCTTGGAGAAGTGCATTTGTCTGTTTTAGTGGTGGTGTATTTTGGAAGGTTTTGTGCATTGTTGTGGTATAAATATGTTTAAAAGGCAAAGGTTGAACTTAACTTACGAATCAGACCAGGCAACAGCTTTGAAGTTGAAAACAACAAATATTGATATTTGAATGCATTTGTATTATGGCTTACTAAATACCTAGAATGTAAAATAAAGTAAACTAACCGTATGCGAGAGTTTTTGCTCTAGCTTAGAGAAGAACTCATAAAGCCTAACGTTGAAGAATAGCTAAAGAATACGAATGCCGAAATAATGAATTTATTAGTACCACTGGCGAATGATATTCCACATACTCCACAAAAAAATAAAGAGGGACGTTGCATATATTGCCCAAGGGACATGGACAGAAAAGTCGTATATTATGCAAGAAATGTAAACATTTTGTTTGCGCAGAACATGTGCGGAAAATTGGGTTGCAAGGAAGTATTTGTTTCCTTAAAAAGTCGTAAATGGTTAATCGAAGAATATTAAAACGACACGAATAAACTTTAAACACGGTTTGGGTTTGAAAGCACTAACGAAGCTTCTAGTCCCAAAGTTTAAATTCTGCTGTTTGTCTGTCCCACTGTCACGGTGAACACTCCTGAACGTCCTGTCGTTATTGCGGCTGTTATAACCCAGTTGTAAGCGAACATAATACGTATGGGCCAAAGGTTGCAGCGTCTGGCTAGAAATTGGATTGTGCAAGTTCGAATCCCACTGGATGCGGTTTTTTATTTCCAAATTGATGTAGTGCGCATTACTAATTGTGTCCTTTTACTGTACTGTTTGTGTCCTTTTACTGTACTGTCTCGGTATTATTAGCCACGTTAAGATATTTGTACCTATTTTGTGAGCGCAGTTTACAGACTCTTTTAATTTGTTTAAAGCATAGAGATTACTACCTACTTATGATTTTTTACTACACCTTCCGAGGTTTCTTCAGGTCTTTACGTTTTAGGGCCCCTAAATGACAAATTACATGTTTTGAATACCTATTTTTGCTTCATCTCAAATTTATTAAAGAAAAATAGTATTTTAAATATAGCTGAAACTTTTATCCTTGACGAAAAAAGACATAATTTTTTATCCAACGGACAGAGGATGAACAACAGATAGAGGTGAACATTTTTTTCCCTGACACTTGCAACATTTTTAGTTTAAAAACTTCCACTTCCGGGGGAAATTCCATATAAAGCCTTTTCCAAGTTTTTATTCAAGTAGAAATATAGTTTAAATAACATATGCAGCAAAATACTAAATCGACATAAAAAATAAGTCTAGTACTATAAGGGTGAAATTATAATATATGCCGGGCTATCAACAAATGCTATTTTTTGCCCCCAATAAATTCATTTCCCGTAGTTAAACAAACCAGTTGTCCAAAAATTAAGTTGTAGTAATTGTAAAAGCAACCGATTCCAATCAATTGGATTCTCATCAGAATTTAACCGTACCAGCAATTTTAATTTTAATTATTTTCTGAGACAGATCTGGAGGTGTGTACGTGTATTATGCATGTATGGGCCGTAAAGCATAATATCCTTCTATTGCCCGACAGAAAGTAATTACAGTTATCAAACCATTCTATTCACCCCAAAAAATCCGAAAACAATTGAGCGGCCGAGGAGATAAGGTACGATGCCTATTAGAAAGCCATAAAGTTTTTCAATATGTTTTAAGAAAGACAATATAGTCATTAGCGCAGAAATGGCAATGTGAGCGATGCACGTGTAGTGATGCTGAGGGGCCGAGATCACTACGACAATAAAAATCAATCGCAGCCTTGTTTTAGGCCGATGTTTTCTGAACAGGTGATAGGCCGGCGCCCGCAGGAAGTTGACGTCGCTGAAAGAATTGGCGGCGTCGGTTGGAGTCGGACCAGGCCCGAAATTTCCCTTATCACTCTCTTCATAATCAGTTTTGCTTTGCGATCTGAATCCCAAATGAAATTTCAGGAAGCGGAAGAATCCGATAGCCGGATACCCATCGACATCTGGAAACGAAACTTCCATGAACAAACGCGCCTAAATCAGCAGGATTATTTACGAGTATGTCGGTATAGCAATTCTGGCAGGAATCCGGACGTAAAGAACAAATATGTGCAAATATCGGTCAAAAACATGCGAATATCATCAAAACGGAATGAGATAGCTTCGGCTCGTTTGTAAGGATAGGGTCACACGTCAACTCGGCAGTTCAAGTTGAAAATTACGACATCAAAAGGGGTTTCTGACAAATTGCATAACAGCTTGGAATCGGCACAAAAAGAATCTGCGTTGCTAGTATATAATGTTCTTGAAAAATTGATGATATATCGAAAAGAGTCGCATCTTACAAATTTTCTTTCCTCTTCTCATTTGTGTATTCTGTTTATAAATATTTTTCGCATAGTCATTCTGGTTCGAACCAGAGTAATCATCATCATCCTTGGCATAACATTCCTAATACAGTTAGCTGTTCCTTTCTGAGGCTTTCATAATCCATTTTTAGCGTAGCTTAGTTCCTGTTTTTGATTTATTCGTTATATGTCTCCATGCTTTCCAGTTTTAACTTTCTGCGTTTAATTTTTTATTTGCATAGTACATAAAACTCGTATGACGTCGTCCTACCATCTTCCTATTGTGTTTTGTCTATCTAATTCTTCGAGCCTTAATAAATTCCACGGTATTATTTTCACCACCTGCTTCTTTTAGCAATTCATAGTTTTGTCTGTATTTCTAGATTTTTGTTTCGTAATAGTTCGCATACCCTGTTCGAATCTTATCTGTTATTTCTTCTATTCATTCCCTTTTAGTCTGTACCTACTTGTACTCGTTGAACGTATCCATTTCTTCTAATTTATATTCATCTACTTCATTTATCTGGTTAATTTTGTAGGCTCATAATCAGTTTTGCTCTGTGTATGAATTCGAAACGGAAGAATCAGATACGCGATAGCAATCGACATCTGGAAAAGAAATGCCCCTAAACAACCGCGCATAAGTCAGCAGGAATATTTAAGTCGTAGCAACTCTGAAAGGAATCCGTTCAAAAAGAAGCAATATATGCAAGTATCGGTCAACAACATACGAATATCATCAAAACAGAATGAGAGAGGTTTGGCCCGTTTATAGGGATCGGGTCACACGTCAACTCGATAGTTCAAGTTGAAAATTACGACACCGAAAGGGGTTTCTGACAAATTGCATAACAGCTTGGAATCGACACAAAAAGAATCTGCGTTAGTGACGATGTATTCAACAAGGGCACAATCCTCAGAAATTGTCTAGACCCTTTCTCTGTTTACAAATCATTGATAAAGTCCACTTTGTTTACGATGTTAGTTAGCAAAGATATAATTGTAGGCACAAATGGCCATGAGTAGAAACAATTTTCATTAAGAAACAATCAATAACTTTAACTTATAAACAAGATAATTAACTTTTGTTCGCTTAAAAAACAAGAGACGAAACGATAAGAAATAAACTGGAAACACGAACAATATCTAGCTAATTGAAATGTGATGAACACATTTTTGTGATTATATGCGGTTAGTAGGTAATATTTAATATTACTGATGAGTACGGGGATATAACTAGCACAGTATTGACGGTTGCCTCGAGATCAAGTAGGCAAAAAATGTATAACTGTTTCTAATTATTTGAACCAGTTTCATTCCATCAAAACCTTATTGCTGCAAATTGCTTTACTAACATGTTTATAAGTTGTTTTGATTAAAACACAATTATCTAACCTTGATTGCAAATATTTTCTTCCTGCAAGGGAAGATTACATTAATACCAGTAGGCTGACAGTAATTGATTCTTAATATTCAGTTATAGATTCTTACCAAACAATATTAAAATTTTCTAGTAGATATATTTTGATGGAAAAATATTAATACAGTTTTTCTGCAATAATGAAAGCTTTACTAACTGTTGAAATTAAATAGTTTGAATTGGCATTTTCATTACTCTTAATTTTCATACTACCCACGTAGTATTTTAATTTGGTCACTTTTGTGGTAATTTTTTGGAATTTTGGAAATAAATAGTTCTGAATCTGCCGAATTAAAACACAAGTATAGATTATTGTGCTTTCCTTGCAATTTGTACAACCAATTTTCTTCTTTTTTCAAAAATCCTCGGTAACGCAGTGGCAGAGTGCTAGGTTTGCAATAATCGAGTCCCCAGTTCAAATTCGTAGACAAGCGATCCAATTTTAATTGTGCATATTATGGATCTGAAACTTATTACGATCACTCGGTAAATGCATATTTTGCGAACTTTAACTGAGTTAATAGAAAACATCTCTTGTTCTTGCGGAAAGTACAAATGTTGCAGATAACGTCGATAACGTGGCATTTCAGATTTAAAGATAAGAAGAGATGTTTCGGCATCATTCCATAATTTAAAAAAAATCTTGTCCAGACCGAGACTCGAACTCTCGAACTCAGACTCGACAGTCCACGTCTGTTGTCACTACGTCAATCTGATCGCTTATTATCTATCACTGGTGATGTGAATCCAGGTTGTGCCGAAGAAAAAAATATTTTAATAGTATATTGCTACGGTATTACTTTTATTTTACGAAGTATCTACATTTTGAACACTATCTGGCTGAATAACTCAAATATCTAGCCAAATTCAAGGCTTCAATTTATACGTTGGCTCGTAGTAACCCCTTAGAAAAAATCTGGTGCGGTGTCAAATTCGGGAAACTGGCCACTTTATTGGACACGGTTTACATTGGTAGAGTTTAGAAAATTATCAAGTAATTTTGAACAGATTGAATTTGCTAAAAACAAATGAAACGAGGGTACTAATATTGCCATTAATTGGAGTGCCCGTCCATACCTTCAGATTTTGTATAAATCGCTACCATCCAATGTACATTTTCCCTTGACCACTAGCGACAGTGGCTTATCAATCATACCATTCCTTCGCCAAAAGAAATAATTTTGTTTACAATTTTTAGATCGTCATTGTCTGTTTCACGACTATGTTCACATTTACAGTCCGGTCAGCGCTAAAATGATTACGCAATGTCAACTGTTTCATTTAAGGTAAAGTATACGCAAAATACCATAACAAATATTTTATTTTATTGTATTAAATAGCCATCAAATCAGTATTGTTTATAAAAAACCAATAGTAGTTTGTATACCAAGGCACTGAAGTATAACTTTTTATGACGAATGTGGATTTAGTTGCCGAGGCCCGTAGGGCCAAGGCAAATAAACCACATGAGGGATAAAAAGGAACTTCAGTGCCGAGGTGTACACTATGTTTTATTTGAAATCGAGAAATCGTGAAATTACAATATTTTAACCAACGTTTGTAGGTTATGTTCGGTCGAGTGACATTTATCTGTCGCCTCGCCACCTACAAAAAAGTCGTAAAACAATAGATTACTTCACTGCCGATTTCTCGTATTTTAATGACGATTTCGGCGTACTTCACTGCCGATTTCAAATAATAGTAGTTTGTATACCAAGGCACTGAAGTATAACTTTTTATCACGAATGTGGATTTAGTTGCCGAGGCCCGTAGGGCCAAGGCAAATAAACCACATGAGGGATAAAAACGAACTTCAGTGCCGAGGTGTACACTATGTTTTATTTGAAATCGAGGAATCGTGAAATTACAACATTTTAACCAACTTTTGTAGGTTATGTTCGGTCGATTGACGTTTATCTGTCGCCTCGCCACCTACAAAAAAGTCGTAAAACAATGGATTACTTCACTGCCGATTTCTCGTATTTTAATGACGATTTCGGCGTACTTCACTGCCGATTTCAAATAAATATTATTTTTGATGTATTTTTTGGTTCAAATATTGGAGTGTGCAAAGTACCTTTCAAGCACTTTTGATTTTTGAAAGATCATTTTAAATCAATAGTCTATATTAATACAGAGACGGGAGACTACAATAATTGTTCCATACCACAAACAGCATATATGTATATGACAAATAAAAACAACCGGTTTTCGGTTATTTCTACGCACTGTAACGCCAAACAAATGTACACAGACATGTTTAAGGAATGAAGATTAGGCAGTTACAGGATTTCCAGTTTAGGCAGCCATAAATACAGTGGTCGCACAAAATATTTTGAACTTGAGGGTACGAATGTGTACCACAGTGATAGCAAGTGATTATACAACAATCTGTTTAAAAATTACAGATTTACAACTAAGCAGACCATTTGACATACTACCATAGAGTAAATAGTGAGGCTCAGTCACTGGAATCTTAGCTTTATATGTTATAAACGGCCGTCTCCTCTAGAGGTCGCTAGTTGTGGCCAGCTATCCAATGGGTGACAAATTAACCAGTTGGGAACCAGAACTATTTTACAGATTTCTAACTCTTGTTAATTCAAGAGTGTTGTCGAAGCAGCATATTGAAATGATTTGTTCAAATTGTAAGAACTAACATGCGGTATAATTCATTTACTTGACATCCGCACTGTCAAATTGGCGGTATATTTTCCTACCTACCTTGTAGCAAACTTTTCGTCGTGCTCTTATAAATTGACAGAGACATAATTATTTTGTGCACACTAGGGTGCGTTGATGTTGATTTGACGTGCACATTTGATAATATGACATCAGTCGGTGTTTAAGATAGCTGGTATTCCGCATGCATAGACATTATCCATAACAAACAAACAAACCTGAGATGAATGATTGAATTGATGCATCTGCAGCGTCTTTTACTCGCATTTAATTTATAATGGAATAATTTTACAATAATAATGTAGATGTAGGCAATCCAATTACGCGTTACTCCATAAGGCTGAACTTTACTACTTTTACTCTATGATGCTACTTTGGCGCCAGAATATAATGGTTAAAAACATCAAATCAAATGAATAAGAATTGGCTGAATTAGATTACCTCACCGCGACTCTGCTGTGAGTAATTACTTGGTTTCGTTTTGTTTACTAAAGACTCAAATTACAAACTTTATATTTACAATATTGCGGATGCTGCTTCATTCACAAAAATTATTTTACAAGAATTCTGCGTAATCAAGTAACTTACAAAGTCGTACATACCTCCTAGGAAGCCTGTAAAATAGAAAAGTGGGAGGGGAGGCAATTGTTATTTTGTAAATTGTCCTAATTAAAGCTAATTAATTTCCATGATTACAGTGCGGGTAAAAATAATTGGCACAGAATTTTTGTAAAAACAAAGCCAATGTTCACATTCAGGATGTCCATGCAATTTTTGCGATCGCTCGGCTACGTTACGCTTCGCCTCGCAATTGCAAACATAATTGCTTGTCAAACAAAGTGCGCAACTTTAGGCGGCTACTTTAATAAACTTTAGGCGGCTACTTTAATAAACTTTAGGCGGCTACTTTAATAAAGTACGTCCATACGATCACGTATAAAAAGAAGACGGAATAAGGTGAAATATCCTAACTTACGTAATCGATCTACAAAATAACATTATTTGGTGGTCAAGATTTTGTATAAGACAAACAACGGTTCAAAGAAGTGTGCATTATGAAAATAAACAGTAGTCCATGATATAACAAATTAATTGACCGCCGTGAGCACGCTACATCCCATTTTACATGTTATATTCTGAAATATAAAGGGTATTCTCTAAATATGTGGACATAACTCAACCACACATTCCTCGACCCAAAACTAGACGATTTACTCAATCGTATTCTGCTTCAAAGTTCGTTAAAAAATAATTGTGCTGATAACAATGGAACGTCTGGATGGATTTGAATGATATCGGTATGACACATACGTGTAAGTGGTAAGACCCATATTTTTCCAGGAAAGAAACATTCATTAGCCTTTTTTTTTACTTCTTTTGTCCTGGTTCAAAGGTTGATTCTACGACAAAATAAAACCACACTCTGCGACATTTCTACATAATTCCTAATTCAAAAGTTTGACAATTGAGGAAGAATTACTGTCGCCCTAAAAAATTAGTTTTCTGCAATCGGTTGCTGGAGACATACAGGTTGATTATAAAAGAACTATATCTAGTTGCCTTTGGATTTTTTCGCATTTACATTTTTATGTTCTGCCATATTCTTTAGTGTCCTCGAACTAGTGAGAGCTGTCAATACTTAACTGCTTCATTTTCATTCAAAGCTTGCACAACATTATCAAGGAGTAATACTGTCGAATCGGATCGTATTACATTTTCGGGAGCGCAATATTTGTAAATATTACCATAAGACTGCGAGCTTGCAGCAGTAGCGGCTGCAAAATCGTGAGCCCTCGCGTCAGGTTGAAACTGCTATATCGCCGATGCTGCAGCGATCACGTTTTTGCCTGTAATTCCTATACAAGTTCGGAGCTGGGTTTCGGAGAGTCCGCAGCAGCTGCCAGCTGCTTATTGCATATGATACGACCGAGTGTGTTGACACAACTCATGTTATGCTAGCATACTTCTTGTACATTGTTCTACGTGTTTTAAGCGGGATAGAATAGCGATCTCCTGATCTCATTACTTAAACCTTGTTATATTATAACGGTGGGATAGATGATAAAATCTATTTTCAATTATAAAATATAGTTACTTTTACGAATGAGATGTAGGCTGTTGATGGCTGAGAAGTTCGAACCCCTAAGCACCTAACGCAAAGCCGACACTGGGCAAAGCATAGAATATTATTTTCATTTTATACTTTAACTGAAGATCCGGTTAGTATATAGAATACGTAGTTATTCTATAAAATAATCACATTTCACGCTTTCACTGTAACCAATGCAGTGTGGAAATAAAGTAACGGATAAATTCATTAACTTCCTTTATATTAATTTTTATGAAAAAAACTCGAAGGGGTGTGCGATTTTGACCATAGGGAACATTTTCAGTAGTTTCTTATGTCATTTGTTTTAAAAGTTATGAAATTATCGACTTTTTTAAATGACAACCTGTATTTTTTATTATTGATTTTGGTAGTACTTTTATGTTATTTTCAATTATATAAAATTTTCAATATGTTCCATTTGAAAAAAAATCGAGAAAAATGGTCTTAAAATTTAAATATTAAAAACCAACGAAATGAGCAAAATAAATTTAGTTACCGGTGGATAAAACAAAAAAAAGATTAGTTACATGTCAGAAATAAACAGTTTGTAAATGTCATAACAAAATAAGCGTCCTTTGCTTTTTCTAAATTAGAATTTACCTTTAGCAAACTATTTTATTAATAAAAATGGTACAATTAAGCGAGACACAGAATAGAATTTTTTATTATTTATTATTGTATTTTTCAATTGTTTTTTTTTAAATTGTAATAAAAACGAATGTGCCGTCAATGACTTTCCGTCAAAGGAAGGTAACTAGATTTATTTTGCTCATTTCATTAGTTTTTAATACTTAAATTTTAAGACCATTTTTCTGGATTTTTTCAAACGGAAGATATTGAAAATTTTATATCATTGAAAACACATAAAAAGTACTACCAAAATCAATAATAAAAAAACAGGTTGTCATTAAAAAAAAGTCGATGACGTCATAACTTTTAAAACAAATGACATAAGAAACTGAAAATTAGCTGTAAATATTCCCTATGGTCAAAATCGCTACACCCCTTCCAGATTTTTTCATAAAAATGAATATCAACGAAGTTAATGAACTTATCCGTTACTTTATTTCCAACTTCTTAATGGATCTAGCATTTCGAATTCATCTGTAGATATTAATCTGCTGTTTGTAAGCAAATTGAAATACTCCCCAAGTGCATCATGTGATTGTGAGCGCTCATTTTCTGCTTATAAAAATGTATTAACTGATAGGCGCCAGTCTTTCTTAATGGAGAAGTTTCAAAACTATTTAATTGTTTATTGTTTCAGTTGTTTGAATGGTAATTTAAATGAGATTTTTCATATTTTTTTTAAATTTACCTGTGAAGTATAAACCTATTACTGTTACTTAATTAAAGAATAATCTATTTATATTTAAATACGTACCCGTTTGTATATTTATTAATATACCACTGCATATATGTTGCTTTTGTTGTATGTAACATGTGAGCAAATGAAAATGAAATCAAGCTTGACTTTGAAATATTTGTTGTATGAATAATATGTTGGTGGCACTGAGCTTATGTCAAATTCGAGGTTACAGGTTAGGTTTTCCGTCAGTTTTGACAGCGACTGACGCAAAACCTAACCTGCTAATCTCGAATTTGACATAGACTTACAGAGCCACCAACATATTACTCATACAACAAATATTTCAAAGCTAAGCTTGATTTCATTTTCATTTGCTCACATGTTATTTGCTTTTAACTGGATAATGTGGCCATTTTGCATATTTTGCGGTTTTATAGTACATATTTTTCCTCGCTCTGTTTATGCTATACCAATTCGTACATATTACATCACATACGTACAACTTATTGTTTAGTTTAGAGACTTATTTTATTTTATGTTGCTCTTTCAGTGATATCGTTTGCCGTCGTTTACGTATTGTTCGTGCACACATCCGTTATTGTTTTTTTTTTATATTTTCACATTCATTATACCCGTTTCTGAATAAAGAGCATTGCAATTTGCAAATAATCAGCACAACTACTTTTTCTCTTTGAGCTAAATTTATTTCTAGCTGAAAATATTAGGGCAAACTAAAACTATATCTGGAAAATTAGTCATTTCTAAATTAACGGAGCATTACGCGCTTAGCATATGAAATTTTTGTAGTTCCTGTGGGCAATAGCTTTGCGTTTGGACTACTCGAAACTAGAATGTCCCGATTTCGGATTTGTGAGGTAACATTATATACGGTGTAGGTACATATTTCACTTCTCACCTTTACACCCCTATATTCTGTATCTTTTTAATTTATTTTCTGATGGTTTTCAAATTTTGGTCAATTATAGTACGCTTGGAAAGGGTTGTTTGTACAATTTTTACTTCCCTCGTCTAAGAGACGAAGGAAGTATTGTTATTGCAAACCAATAGCCTACTGAGATGAAAAATAAATTCAAAACGTCGAAGGCCTAATTTTATCACAAAAATGTTATTAACAAAAGTTGCTCAGAATCACAGAAATAGTCGAAATTCTTCTTCATTTTTCACCGAGTAAGCACCCTTGTTTGTATTTTTTCAGCAGGAATTGGGTATATTCCAGCTATTATTTAAATTTACAGGAGGGCTAATTGACAATTCGTAAACTTAATTGACGGCCCATAAACGTTTTTGCCATGACACTTTTTACTAGGACAACAACGAAATTTTAATTCATTTGCAATAGAATGTTTTAATACAGGAGTGTGAAGGTGAGTAGTGAAACACACTGTATAATAGAAATACGTGTCTTTTTAAAGTTAAAAATTGATCTTTCCGAGATTTTTTTAGAAAACTCGTTCATTAGAGTTTTATTAAATTTATGCATGATTTTATAGTAATTGTATCTAAAGCCAGCTTTACTAGAATTTTTATTATTTGTTTTTGCTCAATTACGTGTTATTACTTATTTTCGTGTTTTGGCACTAAAGATCGAGTTAGGAAATTGTCAATTCATAAAAACGTCAACACCAAGAACGCGAGTTTCTTTGCAAGAAGCGGCAACTAAAAAGGGCCGATAGTTGAAAATTTCGAAAAACCGGCTCCCCGACGTCGAAATCGAAACCGCTGGTGTAAAGTCCCGCGGTGGAAATCGTTCGTAGCTTTTTATTCGCGAAAAATGTAAAAATTGTCATTTTGCCCTGTAAAAACCCCAATTAAAACCGAAGTAGTTGTGCGTGCGCCGAGCATTTCTCGATCTATCGCGGTTCACAGCATCCCTCTAGTAGGCTCGGGAAAGGGTCCAGTCTTACTTCACGCGTTCCGCAGAATTCAGTGCTGAAGGTCGTGGGGGTCACCGAGTAAGTACACATAGTGCATGTGCAACGGTGCATGCTTGCACTTTCGAGTTCCATTGAAGTCTGCACGGGGGCTCATTTCAAGTGGCGCATACGTGCACCGCTGCGAGCGCAACCAGGGCAGGACTATTAACGTCTTTGTTTTGTTCGTTATATCCATCCGTTTTCGCTTCCTCCGTCTGTCCTTCAACTTTACTTATTCAATAAAAGTTTGAATTGGGTTAATAAGCCTTGTGTCGCGGAACAGGTTTAAAACGCATTCTAATTAAGAGCTCCCTTTTTCACTTTGGGCAGCCCTTTATCATCTTCGCGATTTTTTTACAACTTTTTTACGCTTTGTACTCTTTTGTTTGGTCATTAAGAAATACATTTTTTAATTTGTATTGCCTGTTTAATTATAACATAACCGCCCGCTTCAGTGTCTGATTACTTTTTGCGCCACCAAGACGGGTTTTTATATGAAAGCCGGGGGTTTACACAGAAACCGGTGTTCAAAGCAGCAATTGTTATAATACCTCATCATTATTACTGCAAATTTTAGTAGTGGGCGTAATAAGCTTTTCGAAACGCTATAGAACAGAAAATTCCAATTACAAAATCTGCAAAACAAGCATTTTCCCAACGAACTTAAAAAGTCTCGTCATTATATAATCTAATTCCGCATTTCGCGGCGCTTCCTGTCTCCTGCAAACCCTGGTATAATCTGGGGGTTGCTTGGTGAGCGGCTCCAGGGCACGCACTGGGGGAAAGTGATGCGGCGTCTGGACCAATCAATACTGGTTCAAGGACGCTCTCACTGAACTTGCACATAACTTGCTGTTCTGGGTTACAAAAGCTATTGTTTAAAGCGCCTTGTTATGTTAATTTTCCCTCTAGTATCCATATAATGGGGGATTTACCGCCGGTAGGCAGCCCTTCTCCCGCAGATGCTTCTGTTTCGAACTCCCGGTTGATACATTTGTCGTGAATGTATACAGCATGGTCCAATAGAGGAAACTCCTCGATTGCTTCGTATTCCAGTCATAATGCCTTACCAAAGGCGCTTCCTTTCTCATTCAAAAGGGTTTGTGTTGATCTTTGTGGAGGAAATATTAAGGTAATCTTCCCAAAGGGAGCATTTCCTGACCCTTCTGTACAATGAGCTTCTCCAATAAAGAATTCTCTCCAGGGAAAACTTCGCGCTGGTTAAAAGTATCTTTTTCTTAAAATGAAAATTGTGGATACCCAACCCTCACTTACTGAGGTCTAGCAATGACAATTTTAAATTTGATTAAAAGAATGCTTCTCTGTAACTTTTCTTCATTGATGCAGATTTTCTGAAGCATAATACATTGAGCCCCTTTTTAGAAGTAGCAATTATAATCAATCTTTGTACATATTTATTTAAAAATGTTGTGGTGTTCTTAACTTAATTATTTCTAAAGTTACCTACCTTTATTTTTATTTTGACTTTTGATTAACAGTTCAACTTCTATTAAACTTGTGTTTTGCTAAAATAACAAATCATCATCATCAGTATGTATTATGTTACTTCTTAAGCACGACAGCAGCTATTTGTTATCAACATATGCATACTCCAAACTAAAACAATTCCGAATTATGTACTTTAAAATTCTATTTAAAATATTCTTTTACAGTCACTGTTGAAAACCGCCGATCAGTTAAAGATAAAGGGTCTTTGCGAGTCAGAAGAGAGAGAAAATTCAGCCTCCTCCATTTTTATACCTAAAGGTCCTCCAAAGATCAGCAAGGTATCATCACCTATACACTACAGAAAGTTAGATAGTAACAAGAAGCATAAATTCAGAGAGTTTGATCAAGACAATTTCTCAGATAGGGACGAAGATGATAAGGATAATATAATACAAGGCCACACATCGGAGGATGAAAGTGATATACCATTAGTCGTTGATGAGGGACCAAAGAGAAAAAAACTGACACAAGCTCACCCCAAACCACTGAACATGAGCAGTCATGGCCTTTTGGCTGGACAGGTTAGTATTAACTTGTAATAATTATAGTGCATGTTTATAGTAACCAGTCTCAAAATTTATATTTTCTAAAAATTAACCAATACTAACAACGTAGTAGTTTTTTTTTGTTCTTATTACTAACCAAACTAACATATCTAACATATATTAATAATATATAGGCTCTATTCTCTCAGTTGTGTGATAATGATGACTTCCCTCCGGAGCCTCCAGCTCCGACAGCGACACCAGTGGGTCATGTGGATCTTCAAGATCACTCGCCCACACGAAATATGTTACAATCATCACATAGGACTGACTTATCAGGTTGGTTGTAAACTTAATACGTATACAGTCAGTAGCTGACAATATTTTTAATTAAACAGATGTCCATATAAAGTATGAAGATATAAAAAAAGAGACTTGCATTAAATTTGAAACATTAAGATCGTATGATCATGATTCAATGATGGATATGGATGCAACTCACATGTCTGCACCAGATCATTCTATGGAAAGCCATGAAGATGCAGAGAGAGCAATGCATTCCATGATGGTCACACCTGAACTAATGAGCATGATGCCGGGAGGTTCGGGAAGACTAAGTTAGTATTTATCAAGTGTTTTGTGGGACAAGGTTTTTACACCTTTATTTTTTCTTTGTAGTTGATTTTCTAGAACCCGCAAATGGTGATAATGGTCAAACAAAGAGTAATGGTCACTCAGACCATATAACACCTAGGTCACATGGTGGAGGACCCAAAACCTGGACGCAGGAAGACATGGAATTAGCTTTAGATGCCTTAAGAAACCACAATATGAGCCTTACAAAGGCCTCAGCAACGTATGGTATTCCCTCCACAACATTATGGCAAAGAGCACATAGGCTAGGCATAGACACTCCAAAAAAAGAAGGACCTACTAAGTCATGGACAGAAGAAAATTTAAATTCAGCTCTTGAAGCTCTAAGAACGGGTACCATATCAGCGAACAAAGCTAGTAAAGCATATGGTATACAATTACGTGTTTAGTTATCATAATGACTTGCTAACAGTTTGCTGATTTACAGGAATACCTAGTAGCACATTATATAAAATTGCTAGAAGAGAGGGTATAAAACTAGCAGCACCATTCAATGCAGCACCGACGACATGGTCTCCTGAAGATTTAGAAAAAGCATTAGAATCCATTAGATCCGGCCAGTCATCTGTCCAAAAAGCTTCAACAGAATTCGGCATTCCTACAGGAACTTTATATGGAAGGTGTAAGAGGGAAGGAATAGAATTATCTCGTTCCAATCCTACTCCATGGTCAGAAGATGCAATGGGTGAAGCATTAGAAGCTGTAAGGTAAGCAGTTGGTTATATTTTTTATCTTTATGAAGATAACACCTATACATAGTGTTGCGCTTTCGATAAAAACAAATAAAAACATTGAAAAATTGCAGATCAGTAATAGCTATTTAAGTAACAAGGAAGAAGCCAAGGCAAAGCCGCGGATTGTTGCCTGCCGAAACTGTTAATAGGCGATACATTCCGAGTTATCTTATTATATTTTTCCTGCTGCTTATCAAAATGTTCCTAGATTTTTAAAAAAATTGTTTGGTTTGTCACCTGTCACCAGGATTAATTTTCGTGAGTCATGTTACCTGTGAGTGTCACATGTCGTATAAACACTTGCAATTATAAACAAAACGTTTAAGTCTGCATCTTGCGTTTGTTAATTATATTATCCTAGGAGATTAATAATAATATTAAGTTCCATTGTCATGGGAAAGCAGCAAACAAATATAATCACCAACTTACACGTTTTGTTACTAAGGCTGTATCATTGACTTACATGATCGACAGCGGGAAAAATAATTAGTCTTCGTATATAACTTTTAGTTTTCAGATTTAAAATGTTCATGGTTACTTTTATATGAAAGAACTGGATTGCCAGTTAGGCTAATTTATCTTGAATTTTTTTTATTTTAATGTGAGGGGCTGGTTGACTATATAGAAAAATATGAATAATAGTTATTTATGGTAGAAGGGAGTAAAGTGATACCTTTTTTGATGAAACAGAAATTTTACATCTTAAGCGTCAGCAAGTGATGTAAATCTGCGAGATAAAAGAAGACTGTTTACTCACGTATTTCATATAAAATTTTATCTATAAAGGGGCGTTTAGACTGGTGAGAAAACTCGCACAAGTAGCTGCCTGACAATACTTCCTGCAGTCTAAATATCACTGCGAATTAATTTTGAAGGCTCGCGGAAGTTCTTATGCCAGACAATAACTTGCTTGTCTAAACAGCTCTGAACGCGCTCCTGCGATTTCTCACATCATATCCATCAGGTTTCGATATTTGTACAAGTGCAGTTGCGAGTTATACCAGTCATTTGATGTTTGCATATGTTTTTGAGAAGTAGAACGTCAAAAATTACATTTAGTAATTAATGTGGCGTTAATACAATATTGGTAGCTAAAAAGACATGGTGTAAAAGTGCAGTTAAATGTCTTATAAGTAAAGGCCAAATTTATATACCTCAGCTAGTCGATTTCGTATTAATTTAAAGCTTTCTTTCCGTTTCAAATGATTCTAAATAATATATCGTTTTTATTGTGCATATAATTGCATATTTTATAATAAGTGCATATTTCTTTGCATGTATATTATTTTTTGCAATTTTTTTAATTAAATCGTTATGAAAATTTTAATATCTTATAGCTTGTTTGGGTTTGTCAAGAAATTTAAATTTAACTTTTTCTTAGAAATGGTAAAATATGCTTTGTATGTACATTTTTTACCTAATTTTACTCAGTCCTTAAAAGGGCGTTTAATTTAGTGCTCTTAGTCTAATATTTTTATTTTTTTGTATTAATATTAAATAGGAATTTTTGTGTGCCTATTTTGATTTTTTACTGTATATTTTGTATTTTGAGGTGCATATTTCGACTCTTTTAGTGCATATAAATCTGGCCTTTACTTATAAGTCTATAAACAATGCCCTGAGTTATGGGATGTTCAGTCATTGCATATTATCATTACAAAGCTAAAAAATTAAACTCTGGAACTTATAGCTACTAAATGAAATAATTTGAAGAGCCAATTTATGCACCAATCAAAGAAAAGGCATTATAAAAAACGGGGACTGTGACAGATGAGATGTTCATTTCTACATATTTTTCTATCTTCTATCTGTAATTTGCTAAGCTAATTATTCTATGCTCCATGTTGTTCTCTTCCTAAAATCCTACTTCTAACCCTGATCTATCCTTGTCTCTTCTCTTTCTCATGAAGGAGTGAGTAAAGCAGTGTGTAGATAAAATAATAAATTACTCTTTTATTCATAATCTAACGTATTGAAGAATTTAATTTTGTTGCTTTTCAAAGAAATGTTGAAAAGAATTACAAAGGAATTTGGAGCTTAAAAAAATATTGAAATATACGGAGTATCATTATTAATCGTTGTGTCCCGTTCACCAAGCTACTAAGTTCTTTTTAATGAACTGGTCACAATAACTTCGTTTCTATGTGTCCTGGCTATTTTGTCATTAAAGTAGATCGGAAAAGAGATAGTTGTAAAGCAAATATAATTCTAAATTAACAGACCCTGGATTTTTTCAAGTTTTATTTTGGGAGGTTAGAACTAGTTCCAAGAACCTCAAATATGCAAACAGTTTATTTGGGCAAATGCATATTTGCATGTTTTTTTTCTATTAAGCATAATAAGGTAATTCTGGATATATGTATAGGCGTTTATATTAATGTTTAGTTTAATATCAGCCAAATTTTATTTTACATTTTTTGTGTATATTAAAGATGTAGAGCATATGGTGCATATAGAAGCGTATATTAAGGTTTAGGGGCATAAAAATGCATGTTTAGAAAGAAAAAATGTCTGTTTGAACCGCCCAATTTCTTTCAAATTCAACTTACTGTCTTTGGTCTTCAAACAAGCATTATACTACAATACTTAAGTATCAAACGGTTTAATCCCTTGAAGAATACACTTTTCTCTATTGTGATACAGGAAGTAAATATTTATCGAAGAATTTCTGTTAATGATTAAGATTTGTCAATGCTAAATACCTGATTTCTTGGAAAACCAAATTGTTTGCTGTATGTAACAAACTTATGCTGCCAAAGCATTTATTATTCTCTTGCGAATTTGTCTACAAAATTTAATTATTTGTTTAAGAAAAAATCTTGATTATTAATACTGAAATCCATCAAAAAGGTTTTAAATGGCAGCTTTTCTGAGGATGAACACAATAAACAAAATTTTGCTATAAAAAAATCACATTTACTTAAATATTGACACATAATGTCTTGTGATACTGAAAAACATTTTTCCATGTATAAAAATATACTACAAGACAATCGCAAATAGAAAAACATTATTATCTATTGTAGCAAGTAGTTTCTATATTATTTTTATTATAGTTTGTAGTTTACTTAACATATTGCAATTGCATTGTTAGTTATCATTCGTAAAAGTATTTAGAAAAATCGCTCTCTATTGCAAATTTTAAACCAGGTTAACATGTAGCAAAAAATAATAATATTGGTTATATAAATGAATAAAACAATAAAATATTTACATCTTTACATCCTTTTAAAGACATTTTGCGAAAAATTAGTTTTTTAGAGCATATTAAAGCATATACTGTGCATATATAAGATATTTTAAATAGCATATTATAACGCATATATGCTCTCTCTTTACAGCATATCTGCCCAACTCTATGTATAACGGTCTGAAATTTTAATTACGATGGGATTTATGGGAGATCTCGCTCATTGAAACAAGGAAAAATCTATCTTTGCTTCAACTTTGTGAGAAGAAACCATATTTCATATTTGGGCCTTCTTGTAAACCTGACCCCGCCGAACCAATCATCACAGGAAGTTGAAACTGATCAGTCCGATAAATCTGTCTTAAAAGCATAATAATCATCAGAAATAATCATAAAGATTTCCTTTAAAGGCCACACAATTACAATGTTCATGTCGTGCCTTGAGCGGATCTAGATCATGCGGGGAAGCAATTATCGAGTGAATAAGTAAATTTCAGCTCTAGGGTGTTGTAGCAAAATCCATAAACACAGCCTCATAACTCAGTGAAAAAGACCACATTTCATGTTTGGACCTTACGGACCTCACCCTGCCAGAACCAGTCATCACAGACAGTTGAAACTTTTTAAAAAACTTGACCATCTTGTGTTCATTCTAATGCCGTACCCTACCTTGATCTCTGTTGACAGACCAGTGATACTAATTTTTTTCTAAAACCTTATCTCTCATAAGGTCCCATGTTAGCTAAAATTTCAAACTGCCCTAACCTAACTTTGGAACCAAGTGCGTCTGACGAAAACTATTTTCACATTTGAGGTGCTTGGGGGGGTCTACTTTTTCCAAAAACAAAATTTGCAAAAAGCCACGTTCTGTTTTTCGATTGTTCCTAAAATGTATGCATTATTTTTGCTGGAGTCACAGTAGATGTGACAATTACAAAAGTCAGAATTTATGTACTATAGTCAAAATTATACCCATTCGGAGTCACGTGACTTTTGTCTGTCACTGTTCATCTTTAGTAAAATAGATGAAATGGAAGAAATTCGAAAAAAAGGCATGTCGATTCATAAAATTAATTTTAAAATTTGACGTTTCTAATCTGTCAGATTATATTTTTCGTGTAAGTTATTGAGATAAGGGTAATAAAACCTAAAATTGTTGAGCCCAAAACTGAAAATTAAAAGAAACCATCGGACATGCGGTATAACGAGCAGTCACAACAATTTGAATATTATGCGTTTTTTTATGAAGAGTACGACAATATTAATAATAGTAAATCAACAGTTTCACCTTCCAGCGCTGTTCGCCGTGCGTCTCTTGCGTTAAATATCTCGGAGAGCACAATTTACCGAAAATATGAGCCAGAAAGTGAAGAATGCAAAAACGGAAGTCGACGAAGCAGTCAAGAACTCCATCAGGGACACTATATATAAAATGTATGTAGCTAAAGAATTTGTAACCATAAAAAAACCTAAAAAACGCTTGGTTGATGAACCTGGAGGAGATTTTTTACATTCAGTTTCATCCCTAAATAGATTGTGCAAGGAAATAGGCTTCAAATGGCAATGTTTTATAACAGAACATACATGCACAGAAATTGATTTAAAATTTGCTATACGCAGCAGGTTTTTAATGTAGCAGCTGACATATCTTTATTATATTTACATTTTACGACATGTTATGTTTTCTTTAACCTGTGTCAGTTTGATTTCATATAAGAGAATAAAGCCGTATCAACCTTGTTTTAGAAATTGGCAGATGTCAGGATAACCTACAAAACGGAATGTCATTTATTACCCTAAAATTGCATTTTTAAGAATCGACATACGTAAAATTACTAGATTATCACGTGACTCCGAATGGGTATAAATTTGACTATATTTCAAATTTGAAAATTGTTTTGTTTAAAATAAATTTCGATACAATACACACATAGTACATAATCCGAGCCTCTTCTAGCTGGAGAGTGTCGAGGTAGTGAATTTCTTCTATTCTTTCTTAGACCTTGCTTCTTGTTTTTCTTCCATCCACATTATTATTCTCTCATTCAGGGTTTGGTTAATCGATTCATTCTACGTTTTTGGTGGTCTGCCTCTGGGTTTCTTGCTTGTACCAGATTCGATAGACTTGTCTGTTTGGATCCATTCTTACTAGGTGCCCTCACCACAGCTGGTTGTTTTCTATTTGTAGCCTTTTTCTAATTTCGTTGTTGCTAATTTGATCCATTAGTGTGCAGCCTTTTATTTTTTATGATTCGCTGCCATATGTTAATATGGGGATGTTGACACAATATTTTTGATTTTTTTTTCATAATAACACCAAGTAATAGAAAAAGGTAGTGTTAGTGTATCAGTGGGTAGTATTTCTACTTTAGCATGACTATAATGCTTTTCTTAGTTATCTACTGCATCAATTTATGGTGACACATTTAAGTATTTATACTACGTTTAATAAACAAATTCAGTAGAAGCCCCTCGGAGCGTTAAATTTGAATCAAGTATTGCTATTTGTAAGCCAGTAGTACACAGCTCAATTTTATTTGAAATTAAACAGTTTTTGAATTCTCCCCGAGTCTTTAATTAGTAACGTGTAAATTTGGATTTCTGAATCAGTTCGTTAATCATAGTATAACGTGATATGTGACTGAGACATATGCCGTCGGTTCTTTTATGTGTAACAAAAATTAATCAACAAATACAAACAAACTTATCAAGTATGAAGCAAATAATCAGTTTTGGAGAGGGAATTGATCACTTCCCCCATTTACCCAATTTGTTTGAATTAGGGAGCGGGATGTATAATAACTTCACAAATATGACTTATATGCTTACTTTTAATATCCTGGTTTTACTTATTTCAAACGACTCTAAATCATTGAAGAAATTCATATAAGGTAAAATGTACAAAGTTTTTTCATTGGGCCGACGAGGATATTACAAATTGTAGTAGACAAAAAAAACTCGTAAATGTAATTTTATGAGCTTAATTGTTTCAGAAAAAGTTTAAGGCCCACTAGCTTTTTCCAAATAACTAAATTTCTTCATTTTTGTACTTGATTTAATTATTTTGAGGAGAGTTTTAGATCATTTTATCATTAATAAGACCTACTTGATTGATTTTTTTCGATTAGCTTGTAATTTTCAAGTCATCATATGAAGTTGTACTGTTTAAATGGAAAACAGTAGTTGGTCATAATAAGGGCACTAAGGCAGTTTCTACTAATAAAGAAGTTGTAAGTTTTTTCTTTCTTTAAAATATTAACAGTTAAATAACAATAACTAGATGCATGCCAAATAGATGCATCTCGAACCAATCCTGAGGTTTTTTCAAGCTGCAGAATCTATGTGGGCATTTATTAATGTAACAATGAAGATAGATATACTCATTTGTTGCATTCAGTGCAATAAAAATGCATGAGCTGCAAAGCAGTATATATTTTCCATTACACTTTAATTCACTTGATATGCAACTGTTTCTTCTCTGCTATAGTTTTACAATTGTATGAGCATAATAAAAAGAATCATTGTGTATATGACACTTTGCAGAATTTATAGAGCAGCACACACAAAACATGCCCCTAATTATTTTATTAGCAAAGTATAAAATTATTGTGTAAAGTTTTAATTCTGTCAATATTCTTCCATTCATGTTTGTCTTATTTTTATTTTTTATTGTATTCTGCACTCCGCCAACAGCCGTCAGGCCAATTATAGGCGTGACTGTACATTTTATGGGGACTTCCAACCCCACTAACGACTGTCATGATGTTATTATGACAACCGGGACCAACTTTTTTCCGTGGCAGCCGTACCACGAGGTGCCGGGAACTCCCATCCAAGTTCTGACCAGAGAGAGCGTTGTTTAACTCTGCTGATCGAACGTGGACGCTTGTTCAAGCTACAACACCCGGGACATACTGAAATTTTCTCGTCCTTGAACCTGTAGCATTTGATGCAACCAGATTGGAATATATGATTGATTATTCGATATGCTATGCAAGAATGTGTCGTAGATACTTTTTCTGCTCCAACTCCATAGATCTAGCTTCAATAGACCACTGTATATTGACTTTCTGATCAATTCAAACTTGACTGTAATATTGAGTTGTGTAAAATACTACACTAACCAGCAAAATTAACAGATAACTTTAAAAAATATGATACAAGCTAGAGATGGGTAAAATTCGATTCGATTTGGAATTCAACAGTTTGATTCGATTAATTGCATACTTTTTCAATTCATCGAAAGCAAGATGATTCATTAAGAAGCGGTGAAAAATGCTAAGATAAAGCTAGTTTTGTATAAATACAAAATATTTACTGTGACTGGAAGTTCTTAAACTAATAGTGCTTAACCATAGAATAATACCCTACTTAACACAACAAACATAGTATAAAAAATACATTTAAAATAAATAACAGAAAAACTTAAAAAGGTATGAAAATATTAGGGGCTCTTTGGGCATAGTTATTTTAAATTTAAAAACACTTGAAAATTAGTATAAGAAACTTAAAAATATATGAAAAACTAATTTCGGCTTTTCTTCTTTTCGCAAAAATTGCCCGAATTAAATAATCGAAAGTACAGAATCGATTTACCAAATAATCGAAAATATTTTAATCTACGTTGTATTGGACGCTTTGAAACCTTAATGCTACATCGATTCATAATCCCCCATCCCTAATGCACGCAGTTCTAACTGTATACATTGTTGAGCTTAACCACTCTTAAGGTTTATTTAGACTGGCTGGCGGTAGCAGCACGGCAGTTTGGTAGCGGTGCGGACTATTGGCGGTTTTTAGATTAGTAGTTATTCATACAGAGTGCGGTAATTCAACAGTGAGTTTATTTGCTAGGGACGTTCAGAGGCGTACAAGCTACAAGTTGATAATAAGTTTTTTAAAATATTGAACTTAAAATAATTATTTTTATTGGTTAAAGTGTAGTAATGTAAACACACATAGTAACACATATTTTTAACATTTTGGGTTTGGAATTATGCTCTACATACTGCATCATTTTTCTATAAAAAGATAGCTCAGTAATATTTTCTGCTTTTCTGCTTGAGAAATAATACATTTACGTTATTTTGTAGTACAAATGTGCGATTTTTTTTTTGTTGAAGTTAACCATTTTTTAAAGTTGCTACATATGTGTCCGAAGTTGTGCCATTGCTTTCTTATTATCGGACACACTTAAATACACAGGAAACAGGCACGAACTATTTGGGTCCGAAATTAGGACAAATAGTCCTAATTTTGGACAGTCATATTTATATTTTTTATTCTATTAAATCAGTATATTATTAATATTTTTGTTGTAAAATCGCCTACCTAATAACCCACTAGCAACATCGCTCAAATTCGTAGCCAATTTTTTCTACAGTTAAATAGCTACAATCAGATTCCCTTCAAAAACATCCGAAATAAGGGACTCTTACGGTACGTTTGATATTTCATTTTACAACTAACTCGATGTATTGGTGACTAACAAGTTTTGTGTACTTATATGTCATACCTAATGAATTTATTAAATTGAATGTTCATAAATTGAGAGCTGCCTGTATTTTATTGATTCATAACTGGAAATCTAAAAAACAAATAGTATATGCGAAATTGTATAACTACTGCTTGTCACTCTTGTTCTCCAGTGTTTTTTTTTAAATGAAACAAGTCTATAGTTTAACAAATAAAAATGGGATTAAACACATAATAGTATTGTTTGCCCCAATCAAATTTACGTTTTTTACTTTCTTCCGTTGCTCTCGTTTCTGTTAATGTCATTTCATAAATATTCCAATGAATTCAAACCGAAACTTCCAAGATGATCAGTTCCCACAATTAATTCAGACTTTTGTTTCCAGTCACTTTAATAAATATTGGTGATAGTAGGACGATAATGCTTATCCATGTACCTATTAGTGTTGATCAGCTGTTCTTGAAAAATGTCTAGATATAAGATGTACAATTATGCTAAATCTATAAAGAACAAGGTATATGTCTTTTTCTTCTTTTTCTGCCCTTTTTGCGTATGGCATCAGGTAAGGTTTATATAAACCTTAAAAATATCTTCAAATCATAGCAGAGCCTTTAGAAAATTGCACACCGGACATTGCATGTGCCTGTGTGATTTCAAAATGTTATTTTACTTTACCAACTCTCAACAAACATTGGAATTCGTTAGTAAAAGAGAGTATCCCCCAACTTTCTTTTTCTAGTTTAAATAGAAGAAATCAAATCTTGATACAGCATTTTTAATCATTTGTACACTTTGTGAAATTCCACAAAATATCTTGAAGCCATATAATAGCAAAACTGCAATAAGTTTTTGTTTAAATTGTTCTGTTATGACCTTGTCTTTATGTCTGCGAAGTCGGGGAGTTTTGAAGTGCTAAATTTACAGACATTGCAGCATACTATAGTCCATTAACTAAAGAAAAACAGTTCTAACTTCGTTGACTCAAAACCAATTTTGACCATTTTTTTTATCATTTCGGAAAAAGTTTATAGAAAAGTTCCCCATAGGTGAGAAGGTGTGCTTTTTATTTTTTCAATTGTTATTAACAAATAAGAGTTTTTTTAATACACTCTTAATTAAAAAAATGCATAATTCTCTTATTTATTTAAACAATTGCCTGAGATTTGATAACATAAGGTTTTTGGATTTACAGGTTACGAATCTGGCCTCAAAATTGGTCTAAAAACAAAAAAGGCGTCTACAAAATGGCGTCAAAAGCCTAATTTTTATTTTTTCGTACACTAGCATTGAAAGAGCTACTTTGCCGTACAATTTATTAATCAGAAAGTTGCACTTTGCGGTATTTGTACGGCAAAGTAGTATTTTGCGGTATTCGTACGGCAAAGTAGCACTTTGCCGTACGTTTCCTTAGTTACAACACATATAATATTACATTACGTTAATATTACTCTACTTATTTGCTATATACGAGGATAAATTTAGTATTCCGTTTTGTATGCTAGTGTACGAAAAAATATTGTACGAAACTCGTATGAAAGTGGCTTTTCCATACTCGTCTCGAAATTCCGGACTCGGCCTAACGGCCTCTTCCAGAAACATCTCACTCGTACTGAAAAGCTCCACTTTCTATACTTGTTACGTAAATTACTATTCTATTTTTTAATTTTTATTAGATGTTTGGGCGTTTTTGGGGTTGCTAATTACGAATTTGACATTAAAACTCAACTAAAATAAACAATGTGGATCCAAAATGGCAGAAAAGCGTAAATTTTTTATTCGGATGTTAATCGTATATAGGGTTTTTTGGGTCACTGATCTCAAATTATATGTTAAAATTTATCAAAAATGGAAAATAACGTCTTTAAAGTGGCACAATAACTTCATCTTTGAATTTTGCGCATGGTCTCATATCTAGAGGTGTTGGACACACTCATTATAAATATAGCATTAAAAGGTTAATTTTTATTCTGTACGATTATTATTATTATTATTTAATAAACATTAAATACAAATAAAATTCTAAACTTGTTAAATTAACTCAAATTTAAATAGATTAAATACATTTAAATATAACATATAATACATATAAATTCGAACGCCTAAAAATGTGTTTTCTACGACCTCTTTGTACAATTACCAAAAGATATTAAAGCGATTACTGATTTTGTCGATTTTCAGAAACATGGAATAAAATCTGCTGAAAGAGATCGATGTCTAAAAACAAAAACTGCACCAGATATTCGATTTGAAAGAGACAGATTTTTCATCAAGAAAAATCTGCCAAATGTCTTTCATAAAATTCGTTTTATTGATTTTTTATTAAAAGAAACTTTAGCTAGAAATAATATTCCTGCTCTCAAGCTGAAAGTGATACTGATCAGTTAATAGTTACAACAGCTATCAATGCACCAAATGAAAATATAGTCGTAGTATCAGAGGATATAGACGTATTACTTATATTAACAGCTTTAGTTTTTCCTGTTAAAAGATATATACTTTTGAAAACCTTCCAAAAATAAAGAAAAATAAAAAATATACGCTAAGGTCCCGGGTGGTGTAGCTTGAACAAGCGTCCTCGTTCGATCAGCAGAGGTAAGCAACGCTCTTTTTGATCAGAACTTGGATGGGAGTTCCACGGCTGCATCTCTCGGCGCCTCGTGGTACGGCTATCACGGAAAAAAGTTGGTCCCAGCGGTCATACAACATCATGACAGTCGTTGGTGGGGTTGGAAGTCCTCATAACTGTACAGCGACGCCTGTAATTGGCCTAACGGCTGTTGGCTGAGTGCGATATACACTACTCAAAAGAAAAAAGTAGTCACGTATTCAAAGTGGCGTAAATTTAATGCGAGTTTACAAATCTTGTTGAAACTTGGAATATATGTAGATAAATTGTTTTTTTGGATAATGCTACATGTTTTTTAAAAATTTAATTAAATTTGCAATCTTTGTATAGCTTCGAGCTTATAAGTAACAAAAACTAAAGTAATCTAGGAAATTTATGAGTCAGTTTTACTTCATTAATTATGATGAATCGGGTGAGTTGAGCGAGTGCGGTCGTGTCTTTACGAGCTCCGGCAAATAAATCGAAATCGATCTTGCCGAGTTAGTAAATACACAATCTCGTGAATAAGTAAAACTGAGAAGTGAGTGAAGTGCAATTTTCTACACAGTGGTAAATTGTGAACCAAATTTCGAGTATTTCGAAGTTAATTTGCTGCAAATATCGGAGGAGAAACGAGCGCCGCGTACATATAGCTGAAGTACCGAGGTCAAATTTCGGACGACGCGACGTGCCGGTCGCGCGATAGTGAAACCAGCTGTTAGGGACGATAAAGCGATTTCGGATTTGTTTGTTTATAAACAACGCACGAACAAACAAAGCACAGATAAGGAATACGCTCAAACGCGCAAGCATCGGAGTAAACGCAGCTGATTGGCGCATTCCTAAAATCAAGGCTACCCGGGCGGTGGCGTAACGCGAATAAAACAGCGAGGGTTTATTTAAACTGGTCGACCCACGAAAGTGGCTTTCATGAGTTCAAACAAGAATAACAAAGGAGAAACAGAGAGAGCAAGATCACAAAGCGACGCAGAGTCCATAAAGAGAAAACGAAACTTAAAAGAGGAAAACCCAGAAGATTTCGAGAGGTGGGAAACTGAACAACTGGCTTTTAGAAAAAGCGCAAGAATCGGCAAAATCCCACAAAAACCGGCGGGAGAAAAGGAAGACGAAGCAGAAAAGATGGAAGCAATTATGAGAAAACTGGACGAAGTGAAGGAAGAATTAAAAACGGAGTTTAGCAAACAGTTAGTAGAGATGAAAACAGAATTCAATGGGGTGAAAGACGAGCTACAGAAGGTAAAAACCGAATGGGAAGCAAAAGCAAAAACATGGCAGAAGGAGAGAGGAGAACTAGAAACGAGAATCAATAACCTAGAAAGCCGACTGGAAAGACAAGAGAAAGAGAAAAGAAAGAAAAACATAGTGATTAAAGGAATGGATTTTGGGGACGAGCGGATGGGAAACCAAAACATAAAGCAGAGGGTGGCCAATTTTATACAAAAAGAAATGGGGATAGAAATCGAAATAGAAGAAGCCCACAAGATAGGAAAACCCGAATCCAAGACTACAATAGTGAAGTGTACCAATTTTGAACAAAAGATGGACGTCCTAAAACTAAAAACAAAATTACCTAATAACATTTATGTCGACAGCGACCTCACAATGGAAGAGCGCAAAGTGCAGCTGGCAATAAGGAATAGAGCACGAGAAGAGAAAACTAAAGGAAAGACAACAAGAGTGGGGTATCGAAAGCTAGAAATAAACGGCGTGAAATATGAGTGGTCAAACGAGGAAGGGGGCAGCTTAATAAGGACCGACGCACCAAAAAAGTAGCAGTGAAGGGACCGGACGGATATAGGACGAAGGACACGGCAAAGAAAACGGAAACGAACCAGGAACAACAAACAAAACAACGAAAAGCAAATAAAATAAAGAAGGAAATGCTTCAAATCGCAACATGGAATGTAAGGGGAACATACGTGGAAGGAGCGCTAAAGAACCTCATCGCAGAATTAAAAAAATACAAAATCGACGTAGCAGTCATACAGGAGACAAAACAAAAAGAAACCCAGATAACGGATATAGGAGATTACACCTTCTTCAACAGCGGGGGAAAAAACAGAAGGCTAGGCACAGGTTTCCTGGTCAAAACCGATCTGAAACACACGGTAATAAAGTTCACACCAATAAATGACCGAATGTGCTACATACGACTGAAAGGGAAATATAGGAAAATAAGTATCTTGAACGTGCATGCACATACAGAGGAAAAGGAAACAGAGGTAAAGCAGGAATTCTATGAGCTATTGGAAGCAGAGTATGAAAAACTCCCCAAGTACGACTTGAAAATGATAATAGGCGACTTCAATGCGCAGATAGGAAGAGAAGAAATATACAAGCCAATAATTGGAAGTCATAGTAAACACATTAAAAGCAACAAAAATGGAAAAAAGCTAATAGACCTGGCAGCAGGTAGGAAGATGCAAATAAGGAGCACTCATTTCATGCACAAAGAAATACACAAAGGCACATGGAGAACGCCAGACGGCAGAAATGTGAACCAAATCGACCACGTGGTAATAGAGGACAAACATGCCAAGAGCATAAAGGACATACGAACGTGCAGAGGAGCCGACGTAGACTCGGACCATCTCATGGTAAGAATACAAATTAGACAAGAAATGCACAAAGAAAGCAACATGACAAAAGAGAAGAGAAGATACCAGAATATTAAAGCACTAGAAAAAGAAGAGACAAGAAACAAATACGAAGAAGAGATAGAACAAAGAATAGACCGAAGAGAGCTGACCAACGACATAGAAGAAATATGGAGCAGCATTAAAGACATAGTAATACAGTCAGCAGATAAAGTACTAGGACATAAAGAAAAAAGAGGAAAAAATGACTGGTTTGACAACGATTGTAAAAAAGCAGTAGAAGCAAGGGCAAAAGCAAGGTTACGGATGCTGGAAGAAGGAACAATAGAGGCTAGACAGGAATACGAGAAGACAAGAAGAGAAACCAAAAGAACATGCAGAGAAAAGAAAAGAAAGCAAGAAATAGAGAAAATAGAAAAACTAGAAGAGTATCACACTAACAAAGAGATAAGAAACTTTTACAAGGAAGCTAGAGAAGTAAAAAAAGGGTACCAACCAACCACGACCTACTGCCTGGACAAGGATGGAAACCTAATTGGAGGGCAAAAGCAAACAACAGAAAGATGGGCAGAATACTTCACAGAGATGCTTAACACAGAGGATGTGGCAACAGAAGAATACACAGAAATGGAAACCCAACACGAAGAGCAAATAGAACCACCAACCCTGGAAGAAATAACAGAGATCACAAAAAAACTCAAAAACAACAAGAGCCCTGGCAAAGACGGAATACAGGCAGAACTAATAAAATACGGGGGGACGGAACTATGTAAACAAATACACATACTAATGAAGGAGATATGGAAGAAGCAGAGAATGCCCAATGAATGGATGTTAGCAATATTGTGCCCAATACACAAAAAAGGAAACAGGCTTCAATGCGAAAACTATAGAGGAATCGCCCTATTGGGTGTGTTATACAAGATCCTAGCCAAAGTAATCGCAAAAAGATTAAATCCCTACATAGAACGAATTTTAGGAGAGTATCAGTGCGGTTTCAGGCATAGCAGATCGGTCATGGATCAAATCTTCACAGTAAGGCAGATACAAGAAAAGTTTCACGAACGCAACATCCAGCTACACGCAATTTTCATAGACTACAAGCAGGCGTACGATAGCATAAGAAGACCGGAACTTTTTAAGGCACTGAAAGACCTAGGGATACCAGGTAAAATTATAGAGCTTGTCAGAATGACACTACAAGGCACCGAGAACCAGGTACGAGTGCACGGATGTACATCAAGGAGTTTCAAGATAAACGGCGGACTAAGACAGGGGGACCCGTTGTCAGCAATCCTTTTTAATTTGGTACTCGAAAAAATAATAAGAGATAGCAACATAAACAGACAGGGAACAATAATCAAGAAATCGCATCAGTGCATAGCGTACGCAGACGACGTAACCATAGTTGCTAGGACAAAAGAAGAGCTAAAGCACCTAATTAGGAAAGTCGTAAGAACATCAAAGACTTTTGGACTAAAAATTAACGAAACAAAAACCAAGTATATGATAATGAAGAGAGGAGAACAAACAACAAATGACCCACTAAAAATAAGAGACGAGCAGGGCAAAGAATACAAATTCGAAAAGGTGGAGCATTTCAAGTTCCTAGGGACCGAAATTACAAGTGACAACGATCAAAACAAGGAAGTGGAGAAGAGAATAACAGCTGGAAACAAAAGTGCGGGTGCTATGCAAAAAGTGTTAAGTGCAAAAAATGTGTCAAGGAAAGTGAAAATAAAAATTTATAAGACCATAATAAGACCAGCAGTGGTTTATGCAAGTGAAACGTGGGTGCTAAATCAAGAAACACAACAAAAACTCGAAATATGGGAAAGAAAGATATTACGAAGAATATATGGAGGAAAAAACGAAGAAATAGGGTGGAGAAGAAGAACTAACCAGGAGCTAAAAGATTTATACACAGAACCAGGAATAATAACGACCATCAAAACACAAAGAATGAGATGGATCGGCCACATTGCAAGAATGACAAACGAAAGAGTAACAAAGGAAATGTTATTCGAAGAAGCATGGGAACCAAAGATGAGAGGAAGACCACGAAGAAAATGGATGGAGTGTGTGGAGCGGGACTTGACAAAACTAGGAGTGGACGATTGGAGGAACAGGGCGAAAGACAGACAGGAGTGGAGAAGAATCGTCAACCAAGCCAAGGGCCTAAACGGCCTGTAGCGCTAAAATATATATATATAATTATGATGAAAATAAATTCAATATGAAATATTACCTCCTCTTGCTCGACTTACTGCGTAACAGCGTCTTAGCACGCTTCGAATTAGCCTACGAATCACATCCTGTGGGATGCGCTGCCATTCTTCTATCAGAGCGTTTTCTAACTGAGCAAGGGTTTGTGGGGGGCTTGGAAGAATGTGAACAGCTCTTCCCATCATATCCCACATGTGCTCTATGGGAATCATGTCCGGACTACATGCTGGCCAATTCATTGTTTGAATGTCTTGATCTTGAAGATAATTTATCACTATGTTTGCGACGTGTGGGCTAGCATTATCATGCATATACACGAATTCCCGACCAATATTTTGGGCATACGGACGAACATGTACATGTAGGATTTCATTTATGTATCGTTGTGCATTCAGAGCACCATTTCGAACAATGACAAGCTCATTACGAGTATCTAATGTGATGCCGCCCCATACCATGATCGATCCTCCAGCAAAACGGTAATGTTCTCCTGGTTTTCTTCATACACGTAAACGTCCATCATTACCTGATAAAAGAAACCTAGATTCATCTGTAGACATGCACGTCGTCAGTGCCTCAGTTTCCAGCTTAGGTGTTCTCGGCCGAATTGCACTTGCATTCCACGATGATTTCTCGACAATTTGGGCACTTTAACAGGTCTTCTGGACCTTAGATTAACCTCATGCAGTCTATTTCTAACAGTTTGGTCACTAATTATGCACCCAGAAGCTTGTTGAACGTCTGCTTGAAGATCTCGTGCTGTAGCTGTACGACTGCGTAGGGCTTGCAAACGAAGAAAACGGTCCTTACCTACAGAAGTTTTTCAGTTTCGACTACTACCAGGACGTCTATTAACAAGCTCGGTCTCCCTGTAACGTCGCCAGAGCTTCCACACAGTTCCATGTACAATTCCCAATTATTGAGCCACCTACCGCTGAGAATGCCCTTCTTGTAGTAAAGTTACCGCTCGCATAACCTATATTGGCGTTAGTTGCCTTCTTCTTTGTGGTGCATCGTGAATGTGTTCACCCATAATGTTAAGAAACAGTTTTAACAAGTACACTAGCATGTATGCATGTAATAATAATGTTCAGCTTACTTTGTTTTTTGTTACTTAATTTATCTAACTTATGTGACATAAACACGCTTGATGATATTTTTGTATTATGTGGAAATTATTAAAGATAAAGGACAAGTGTTCACTTATACCAAGTTTCAACAAAATTCCTAAACTGGCATTAAATTTACGCCACTTTGAATACGTGACTACTATTTTCTTTTGAGTAGTGTATATATATAAATATAAATATAACTAAGAGCTTGCAATTTGCGTATCCCAATTGTAGTGAGCATGTTTTAACAGAGGAAAAAATAAATTTGCCAAAATATTTTAAAATAGCAGTGATTTACAAGAGGCAGCAAAAATGTATATAAAAAAATGCTGGTATAAAATGTTTGCTTGCATCGTATGGTGCAAAGAAAAGTAACTGCTTAAACTCTTACAGGAATGTTTAAATGATTGAACGTTTTTTATTATTTATATATTTTTTAAATAACAACATTTTGAATTTAAGGCGTCTACTAAAAGAAGTAGTGTTAATTTAGCATCATTGTACCCTGCGATGGATGCAGCAGAACAACATTTAAAGCGCATGTATTTGCAAACACAGTTGTGGCTGGGAAACCAAGATATTTCAACGGAAGATTGGGGTTGCAATTATGATACAGGAATAGTATATTACGCAAAAAGTTTAGAAAAGTGATGTTTTACTGAACAAGTATGGCTGGTTTGAGTACGAGCATTAGCGAGTAATTAAACAATTGATGAATTTTAACATTAAATTTGAGATCAGCGACCCAAAACATCCCTAGGTATATAAGAAATAAAATCCGAATTTAAAAAATTGACCCCTTTCCGCCATTTTTGTTTTTAGTTGAGTTTTAATGTCAAATTCGTAATCAGCGACCCCCAAAAATCCCCAGACATCTAATAAAAATAACAAAAATAAAATAAAAAATTTGACCTTCGACGCCATTTTGTAGACGCCATTTGGTTTTTAGACCGATTTTAAGGCCACATTCGTAATCTGTGACCCCAAAAACTTTATGTTGTCAATTTTCAGGCAATTGTTTAAATAAATAAAAGAGTTATAAATTTTTTAATTAAGAGTACTTATATTAAAAAATACTTATTTGTTAATAACAATTGAAAAAATAAAAAGCACACCTTCCCACCTATGGGGAACTTTTCTATAAACTTTTTCCGAAATACTAAAAAAAATAATCAAAATCGGTTTTGAGTCAACGAAGTTAGAACTTTGGCGAACTTTTAGCGTTTAGAAAATGGACTACTACTTCAAGTAGACACTTTATTATTTCAGTTTTATTGAATATTGGGTTGGGGCAAAGCTGCTGCCGAGGTTAATACTCTGCAAACCAGTTTTTAAAAGCCACATGGGTTCGAAAATCCACTAATGACCTTTAGTTCAACTCTGCAGGTCTTTCTTGATGATGTATTTCTATTATCCTCTTTTTGTTCCTAGCATTAGTGTTGTATTATTTATTATAATTATCAAGTGGACATACAGTGTGTCCAAGAACTGCCTCCTCAGAGAGAAATGGGGGTATTCCGGCGAATGTATCAATCGGTATTTTGAAGAAAACAAGATCTATCTCAAGCAATAACTGAGAAAAGACAAATAAACGTCAACGAAATTCAGAAAACCTCAAAATTACAGTTGGTACTTTGATTTTTGCGAAGTCAGTATTTATTTTTGCTGTCTAGCAACGTGTCGGATTTTCAGTAATACCTGAGGATTGAGCTTCTGGGATTGGCGCAATTGAAAACTCTATAACTCAGTTATTTCGGGTAGTAGAAGATTTATTTTTGCTTTCTTGCAGTCCCTTGCGGTCGGCACATGCTTGTTTTCTATGAGGAGGCAGTTCTGGAACACCCTGTATAACATACAGAGAGGAGGGGCATTATTTATCTTACAACTAGTTTTTCTTCTAGTTTTTCTCTTTTTTCAGATATAGCTAAATCATCCACATAAACAAGACATTGATAGGGTTTTGAGACCTGATAATTAGGTTTTTCTATCTCTTATCTTTCTTTAGCTTTTGTCCACTGTATTCCCCTTTGGCGTAATATTTTCATGATCCCATTATTCTATGATGTCTTCCTCTTATATATATATATTTCAGCGTTACAAGCCTTATTGGCTCATGGCTTCGAGTTTTTTTATTTTGTTTTTCCATTTTGCTCTATCCATAGTCATTGTTCTCCAATCTTCAACAGCCAAACTTTTTATATCTTTCACTACTGCTTCCTGCCATTTTTCATAGGTCTGCCCCTTTTTCTCTTGCCTACTTCTCCTCCTAATAACATCCTTCGTGCATTTCTATGTTCTGGCCCACGCATTACATGGTGTAACGATCCTGCTCTTTGTACTCGAATTACATTAGTTATTTTTGGGTACACGTACAGGTCCTCTGTCTCTTGATTTGTTCTCCTCCTCCATCGTCCGGCTTCTTTAGTTCCACCTAGTATTTTCCTTAAAATTTTTCTTTCCCATACCCCTAGCTTTCTTACATTGGTTTGGTTCATTACCCATAACTCACAACCATAAAGAACTGAAGCACGAATCTCTGATTTTTGCTTTCTTAGACACTGATTTGCATTTTAACATTCCTGCTAAGGATCCCGCTGCTCTATTTCCTTTTGCTAATCGTTTATCTATCTCTGCATCTTCACTGTTGTTGCTCGTTATTGTTGCTCCGCAGTACTCGATATTCTTTTCTTCCGCTCCCATTTTCATCTTCATCTCCATATACTTTGATTTACCTTCATTTATTACAAGTCCATATTCTTTCGATTTTGCTTCCACTTGCTTGAAAATTTTCTCCATTTCTACTTTTGATCTTATCATTAACACCACATAATCCGCATAAGCAATTACTTGATGTTTACTGTTATAAATTAAACTTCTTGTTTGTACTTCACTTTCTCTCATTATTATTTCTAGGAGCAAGTTAAATAGTAGTGTAGACAGCGGGTCCCCTTGTCTCAGCTCTTTTTTTACGTTGAAAGCTGTTGAAACCACTCCATCTACTCTTACTTTCCCTACGGTCCCTTCCAAGGTTTATTGTTTTCATTGGAATATGTAACTTTTGCATTGTCTGATATATCTTCTTTCTGCTTATCGAATCGTATGGTTGTTTGTAATCTAGAAACAACATGTGCAGCTCAAGGTTCTGGGCCAAGCGCTTTTCTTGTATTTGTTTGACTGTAAAAATCTGCTCTATCGTTGATCTTCCTTTTACCCCCTTGGTATTCACCTACTTCTTTGTCAGCATACATACTTAGTCTGTTTCTAATCACTAATGCCATCACTTTATAGGTCACATCCAGCAACGCAATTCCTCTATAATTGTTACATATATTTTTTTCGCCTTTCTTATGGATCGAGCATATCATTGCAGATTTCCATTCTTCTGGAGCCTTTTCCTCATCCCATACTTTGGAAATGAGATTACAAATTCTATTTTGTAGCTTCGAACCTCCTTGTTTTAAAATTTCTGCTATAATTCCGTTCTCTCCTGTGCTCTTGTTATTTTTTTAATATATTATTGCTTCTTTTATCTCCTGTTCCGATGGTTCATCTATTATACTTTGATCATCCGCCTCCGGTCTGTGCTCGTATTTCTGCCTTTCTATACTTATGTTATCACCATCTTCCAATTCTTCATTTACAAGTTCTTCGAAATATTCTGCCCTCCTTTCTAATCTTCCGTGAGTATCTCCTACTAATGTTCCATCTTTTTTATTACTATATAAACTCATTGGGTGGCGTGTTGTCTTACTTTTCTTAGAAATTTTTGATTTCTGTGTTGATAAAGTGGGTTTCTATACCTTTGAGTTTGATCTCTCAATAGTTCTGCTTTTTATTTCTGCAAATTCGTTTAGCTTTTCTCCTCAACTCCACATACCCTTCTCTTTTCTCTTCCATCCTAGCTACATTCCTTTTTTCTAAAACATCTCTACATTCTTCATCATACCAGTCTTTCTTCTGATTTCCCTTTCGTTTGCAAAGCCATTTTTTTGACACATTCTCTATTGCCACTTGGATTGTTGTCCAATCTTCCTCGATATTCTTTTTTTCTCCCGTCTTCCTTAATTCCGTCTTCAATTCATTTTCAAACTGTTCTCTAATATAACTGTCTTCTAATGGTTGTGCATTGTATTTTTTAAAGTATTTATTCTTGTTTTCTGGAGCTTTTACAGTTCTTGTCTTATTCTCATAATAACCAAAAAGTGGTCAAAGTTTGTATCTGCGCCTCTATATCTGACATCTTTAACTACTGCATTATGCTTTTTTACTATCAGAACATGGTCTATCTGATTTTGGGTTCTGCCATCCGGCAGTATCCAAGTTGCCTTATAGATTCTTTTGCCTCTTTTGCTGTCGGCACATGCTTGTTTTCTATGGGGAGGCAGTTCTGGGACATCCTGTATAACATACAGAGAGGAGGGGTATTATTTATCATAAAACTAGTTTTTCTTCTGGTTTTTCTTTGTTTTCACATATAGCTAAATCATCTGCATAAACAAGACATTGATAGGGTTTTGGGACCTGATAATCAGGTTTTTCTATCTCTTGTCTTCATTTAGCTTTTGTCAACTATATTCCTCTCTGGTGTAATATTTTCATTATCCCATTATTCTATGATGTCTTCCTCTTAGTTTTTTATAATATTTTTATCATTTCCCCCATTATTCTAGGAGTTCTTCCTTCTTTCATTCTGACATGCCTGAATTGTTTTAAATTGATTTTCTCTAGTGATAATTCAGTTTTTGTTATAGCTCTATTCTATTTCTTATTTTGGCATTTTTAATTTTGTCTCTCTTAATAACCCGTTTAACCATCATTAGAAATTTAATTTCTACAGCTTGCACTCTTTCAACTACTTTCACTACTATATGTGATCAATTACACATCATTCCATCTTTCCAGCTTCTTTTATGGTTGTATCAAGGTATTTAAATATTCTTATACACTCTTTCTCAGCCCAAAGTCATAAATTTAATTTTTCTTGTTTTACCTTCTTGGCACCTGCATTGTTTTTGTTTTGCTGTTGTTTATTTGCATTCCTTTGTCCTGTAATCCTTTATCCTATTTCTTCAGATCATCTGATTATTTCATCCATGTGAATTGTAAATAATGTTGAATATATTGTTTTACCTTGTCTGGCGCCCTTTTTTAAATTCTTCAGTTTGTAAGTTTCGTTTTCTTACATAATTTTTAGTATTTATTTACCATCTTTTAATTCTCATTAATAAAACTGTATGTATTTGCTTTCCTTCTAATGTTTCCCATAACACGTTCCTTGGTACTTTGTAGAAGGCCTGTCGGAGATCAACAAAGCATAAGTACACTTTGTTTTCAGCCATTAATTCTTTTCGTTTAATGAATGTTAGGGCTTGGATACTCCTGCCTTGCCGAAATCCACATTGCTATTCCTCTAGGGCAGTGGTGGTCAAACAGTAAAACAGACAGTTAACTAGTTTTTTGTTGAAAGTTCTCAAGTCCCCAGCGATTCTTGAGTGAGAGTATTCTATGCATTAATAAGTAAACCTCTTCTACGGCTACTTTTTCAATAAAACTTGTTAGACTGTTACCTTATTGACCTGGCTATGTACTTAACTAACCTTTACGGGTTTAGCAGCAAGTGGTCCTCGCACATTTCACTTACTATTACGTGTGCGTTGCTAAGATAATAATGATCCCTTATGAAGTCGGCGGCAAAAAATAATATTTATTAGAAACTTCACATCATTTCAAATAGAGAACTGTTTGCTAAGAAGAAATACTCATATTATCTAAAGGACGTTGCAGCTAAACTAGACTGGTTTTATCTCACTATGTACAATATATACCGTGTAATCATTTAAAAACGGGACAGAGAGTGCCAAGAAATTTCTATTTTAGATTCGAACTTTGGTTAACAGCCATTTGTTAATTTATTAACTTAACCTCAAAACAAGACAAGCTTTATTAAACGTCAAAATGACAGTAAATGTTGGAATTTCTGTCTTTGAACATTTACTGTAATTTTTGACGTTTAATAAAGCTTATGTCTTGTTAAGTTAATAAATTGACAAATGGCTGTTAACCAAAGTTCAAATTTAAAACAAAAATTCCATGGCACTCTCTATCTCGTTTTTAAATGATCTCACGGTATTTTAGATGATTTTAGAGGCTTTCACGGTCATTGTCATTAAGTAACAAAACTACTTTCGGGATTGGACCATGCCATTATTTAGGTCGAAGAACTCAATGTTTCGCCCACTTTCATAAGGGCTTTCATCAGGAGGAAAAGCAAAAGGGCACGATAACTTAAGATGTAAACCACGCCAGAGGCAAAACTCTCCTCAGAAGAGTTTCACCTATGGCGTGGTTTACATGTTGAATTACTGTGCTCTTCTATTTCTTCCCTTGCAAAAGAGTTTTGCCTCTGGCATGGTTCACACTTTGAGTTACCATGTTCTTTTACTTTTCGTCCTGATGAAGCCCTTTACGAAAGTGGGCGAAACGTTGAGTTTTTCAACTTCAATAATGACATGGTGCAATCCTGGAAGTCGTTTGTTACTTAATATATATTTTATTTTCAAACATAGTAAAAGTGACAACTTATGTGATTTGACATACACGGTAAATGCGTTACTGTGATGTCTAGGCATAAAAGTGTTTACTTTTATGCAGGCGGAGTAAAAGTACTTCAAAACTTGATTATTTTTGACATTGGCCTTCTTCATCGTCGGAAACTGACGTAACGTCAATTCTCGATAATCGTAATTTTTGAAATATATATTTATTTATAGTATCGAGAGATAAAAAAAAAACTGATCTTCAGCAGGCTGTGGAAATTCAAACTGTAAGTCTATGTCAAATTCGAGGTTATCAGGTTAGGTTTTGTGGTCAGTCTGTGTCAAAACTGACGGATCAGTTTTTTTTGGATCTCTCGATAGTTCAGGCGTTTGAAAATAAAATAGCATATGCCAATTGGAGTAAAAGTGACTTAGTGTGCCTCGCCCAGACTGGTCTGACTCCCTTTAGCTTGTCAATCAAGTGCGTCTGATCTCGCCATACAAAGTATCACATTTACTCCTAATAACATAATATACTATTATTATTTTATTATATTTTTGTATTTTAAAAATGTTTTATTGTTTCCAGATTAGGACATATGTCAATAAACCAAGCGGCAATTCACTACAACCTTCCCTATTCGTCACTATATGGAAGATTTAAAAGAGGCATTAAGTACGACACAGAAGCCATTGATTCCAACAATTCAGATAGTCAATCACAGCCAGATTCACAGGTGCTCGTTATGGATTATCCTAATTCCCATCAACAGATCCAATATCAACACCAGACGAATAGCTGAGATTCGTTTTTTTAGTGACATTTTTCAAATTTTTAATTTTAGAGTGTTTCTTATTTTGGTGTCTTATAATATGTGAAATAAATGATTTGGAATTTTGGCCTTTATGGTTAGAAATTTGTACATTGACTACTGTGTTATGACTAAAAGGTTTAGGATAGTGATGTTTAATTTAGTATTAATTTGAATTGGAAAACTAATTTGTATATTGTACCAGGTAGTTTTGCAAGAACTGAAACGGAGCAAGTGAAGTACAAGATTGATTGATATTGTTTTTGGTATAGTACACTTAGAAAACGTAGATTATAAGCATGTTGCGATTGTACTATAAATTGTGAAATATTAGTGATCATATATTACAGTGCAATATAAATTTTACCATTTTTTACGTTTGTATAGGTATATTAGGTAGTAATTGAAGTAATTCTAGTGTAATATATTAGTAGCTTAATGTCATAAGGGCCTCCTTCCTCTTTAAGGTGGTGATAGGCACTGAGTGGCCCCTACAAGTTGTTTATTTGCATCTTTCAAAAAGTAAATAGTACAAAGCAACCGCGTGTCTGTTACCTTTACGTTGTAACATATTGAACATATTTTCATACTTTTTCATTTGAACATTTAGTGCCACCACTGCTTAAGAGTAGGTAATACAAAGTAAAAACTTGTGTCACTATTTTCAAAGACAGAGTAATGTAGATAAAAGTTTGTTATTCTTTTATAATAATTTGCTTAGAAATGTTATAAACCATTTTGTTATTTCATCTGAATAAACCTTAATTTTATACATCAGAATCAATTTTATTATATAATTCAATCCTTATTGCTGAAGTTATATTAATAGGTTGACGATAAATTATGGTTTTATAGAATGACTGCATCCCAGGAACCATACTTGTTTTTTCACAACCGGCAAGGTAATTAGGCCTTACATCCATGGCTATAGGGACTGTAAGTGGCTGGTAACATTCGCGTGCTAGTTACCCTGGACGACGGAACTTAATAGCAGCGTACATACATCAATCAAGTAGAGACACTCATGCCAAATGTTGAAACCTGTCTAGAGTGCCTGGGAGAGTGACTGGGGGGTATTTCTAAGCTTGACTATCAGATGGCAGCACAAAGTTCTACACCAATCAGAGCCAGTTACTGGCTCTGCTACCAACATGGATATATTAGTGCAAGATACGCCGTGCCGTTGCTACAGTTGAACAAGACGTACCACCTATTTCTGTCACTCTCAGTGCGTGAATTACGTATAGCGCTATCCTTTAGAGAGGTACTTTGGCCCGGCATTGAGAGAGATGCTGACAAAATACATTTAACCCGTATTACATGGTGCCAGAAATAGTATTTTTGGTCTCAAGATGCTACAAAATGTAAAAAAAAGTAATGGTATAAATAAACACAAATTAGAAAACATAACCTCAACAGTCAACACCCTGTAACCTCACTCGGTGAGCTTTAAATTATACACTAAACCTTTATTGGTATCACAATGATCTTCTACTAAACTGAGACTAGGGGACTTGGCTGTTGTGAGCCAGGTCAACAATTTTGAAGGAACTGAATATTTTTTTTAAATTTTAAAGGGTTTTCTACATTCTTCGTGATCAGAATTGTGAAAATGTTTTGAACAAACAACCGGATCTTTTAAAAATTTATTTTTTTCTTCCACTTTACATATTACCCATTTATTCTTCAAGAAATTGTCCTTTGGAAAACTGAAATAATATTTTAAAGAAGGTTTTTATTAAACATACCATCTACTAAACACACCGGTAAAAAGATACGTCTTCACTTGAAGAATTACAAGGAACAGAACAAATTATGTACGTTCTTATTGCTAAAGTTCAATTTTCGAAGGTAGAAATAAACTGTGAAATTGAGTGACACTTCTAACGTTTTCATTTCAAAACTTCAAAATTAAGCGTACGAAACATTGTATGAAATACGTTTAAAGGGAGAGAGAAATAAATTGCTACAGGTGAGAATGAAATGGGGAAAGGTACCGAACTCCGTGATATGTTATTTTAAGATTCGACGTACGTTTACATGTAGGGAACATATCCTGTACTTAATATATCCATGGCTACCAATCATGATGTGATTAAAGGTATGTCGTTTGTCCTGCTCTAAACTGCTCTGAACACTTTAGCGTGACGTCACCAGAACAGTTTAGTGCAGGTTCGAGCAAACTAATTGCGCAGAATCGAGCAGAAACAAACGAACGGTTTTAGAGCAGTTTGGAGTAGTTTAATGTTGTTGACAAAACAAATAACAAAACCTTAAATATTAGTTATTTAACCAACAAGTGTGTTAATAACGGCGATTAATAATCGAAACTGTTTAAAGCAAGAACGGGCGATAGCGAGTGAGTGCCTTTAATAGTTGAGATTATTAATGGCCCATTAACAAATGAGTTGATTACAAAATTTTTTCGTTGACCGCAAAATCTTTTTTTGTGGCGAAAAATTTGATTAATACAACTAACCTCCATGCAAAATATCATCAAAACGTCAAAATCACAAAAACAGTTAATTAAGGAAAAAGAGTGTATTAATCAAAAACAGTGTATTAATAGATCTATTAATCCATTCTTTTTTTAAAAAACAGTTAATTAATGAAAAAGAGTGTATTAATCAAAAACAGTGTATTAATGACGTCTATTAATCCATCCTTTTTTAGGAAAAATAATTCATTAATATTGAAATTAACAAGCGGTCAACGAAAAAATTAATTAAGTTCTGGCGAGGCGCGCTTGTACGGGTTTATATTATCTTTATTCTGCGTAGTTATGGATGAAATTGTGAAAATGATGCTAGTGGAGGATGACGTAGACGTATTTTTAAACAATGCTAAACACAACCAAACAAATTCGAACGCTAGAATTAGGAAATGAAAAGCCATGACGGAAAACGCGCAAAACAGCTGACTTTCACCTGTTTTACACGACTGCGCAAGTCTGCTACTTTTTACTCCACCTAAAGACCAGGAGTAAGAAAAGCTGTTCCAAGCAGTTCCGAACAACTTGCACCTTATCAAACGAACACCGTTCAAGCAGTTCGGAGCAGCTGCTCGATCTCAAACGAACGCTGTGTTCCTGCTCTAAACTGTTCGGAACAGTTTAGAGCAGTCAAACGAACAGACCTTAAGTAGTGGCGCCATCTGTTAGTACTATCGGAAAGTACCCCCCAGGAGCCGTTCAAGGTCATCCAAATCGGAAATTTGACATCAAAGGAACCGACAGTGAGTGTCTCTACTTGTTTGATTTATGTACGCTGTTAATAGTGTCAGTTACATGCAGGGACAATAATAGACAGACGTCAAATATAATACAAATACAGATTTAATATTTTATTCGTACAATTTTCTTGACTTTGTTGGTAATAAATATAAACAAACAAGAAAATTCAATGGTGCTGTGCTTTCACTTCTGGTGTACATAGCTGATTTACCAATTAAATCAACACATCTGATGATAGAAGTATTTTCTTATTTTAAGTTAATTGCTGTCGGCGGAAAAAATATAATAATTCTGGGAAGAAATGATATGCCTCTGTTTCACCTCAGCTATATTTTTTAATGAAGAACGAACCAGTTCAACATACATAATGTAATACATGGTTTATTTAGCAATAATAACTATGCTTATTGTAACACTAAATAACAAGCTTATTAAAAATCGCCTTCAAACATTATAAGGTCCTTACATTTCTTGAAGTTTAAATAACTATTAGTTACCATGTAGAATATAATGCTACTCAGTTGCAGGGTAATGGTTGCTATACACTGTGTTACCAAAACGGTGGGCAAACATTTGTGAACGTATTCTACACCCCAAAATAAGTAATAGTATATTACATACCGAGGTGGAAAGTGTTTCATTACTGTCGAGAGATAAGGTAGTTTACCGAGACGCGTAGCGTCGAGGTTAACCTTATCTCGAGACAGGGATGAAACTTTCCACCGTGGTATGTATACTATTTTATTTGCAATCATCTAATTTTAAAAATAACTACAATTGAATTCTGAATAATAGATATCTTGATGTAGCTAATATTTTTGTTACCATGAAAACAACCCACTCAATGTTTTGTTACCATGGAAACACCCCACTCTTCAGGTATGTAATATTTTTCGGGGTATGTAATAATTTCCTGGCTAGTTTCAAGTAATCATCTAGTTCCCAGCTGTTGACATGTCATGAAATTAACATATTACAATGTGATTGCGAATAATAGTATATTACATACCGAGGTGGGAAGTGTTTCATTACTGTCGAGAGATTAGGTAGTTTACCGAGACGCGTAGCGTCGAGGTTAACTTTATCTCGAGACAGGGATGAAACTTGTCACCGTGGTATGTATACTATTTTATTTGCAATCATCTAATTTTAAAAATAACTACAATTGAATTCTGAATAATAGATATCTTGATGTAGCTAATATTTTTGTTACCATGAAAACAACCCACTCAATGTTTTGTTACCATGGAAACACCCCACTCTTCAGGTATGTAATATTTTTCGGGGTATGTAATAATTTCCTGGCTAGTTTCAAGTAATCATCTAGTTCCCAGCTGTTGACATGTCATGAAATTGACATATTACAATGTGATTGCGAATAATAGTATATTACATACCGAGGTGGGAAGTGTTTCATTACTGTCGAGAGATTAGGTAGTTTACCGAGACGCGTAGCGTCGAGGTTAACTTTATCTCGAGACAGGGATGAAACTTGCCACCGTGGTATGTATACTATTTTATTTGCAATCATCTAATTTTAAAAATAACTACAATTGAATTCTGAATAATAGATATCTTGATGTAGCTAATATTTTTGTTACCATGAAAACAACCCACTCAATGTTTTGTTACCATGGAAACACCCCACTCTTCAGGTATGTAATATTTTTCGGGGTATGTAATAATTTCCTGGCTAGTTTCAAGTAATCATCTAGTTCCCAGCTGTTGACATGTCATGAAATTGACATATTACAATGTGATTGCGAATAATAGTATATTACATACCGAGGTGGGAAGTGTTTCATTACTGTCGAGAGATTAGGTAGTTTACCGAGACGCGTAGCGTCGAGGTTAACTTTATCTCGAGACAGGGATGAAACTTGCCACCGTGGTATGTATACTATTTTATTTGCAATCATCTAATTTTAAAAATAACTACAATTGAATTCTGAATAATAGATATCTTGATGTAGCTAATATTTTTGTTACCATGAAAACAACCCACTCAATGTTTTGTTACCATGGAAACACCCTCTTCAGGTATGTAATATTTTTCGGGGTATGTAATAATTTCCTGGCTAGTTTCAAGTAATCATCTAGTTCCCAGCTGTTGTCATGTCATGAAATTGACACATTACAATGTGATTGCGAATAAAAAGTATTATATACACATATGGTCAAAAGCACTTAGTAGTTTGCACATGGTGCATTTAGCGAATGCACTAGATACCATTTATTAGAGGACTCGCATTGCACTTTGTTTTAGGATACCTCGAAGTGTGGTGTGTCTTTTCCCCTTAGTTTAATTATTAGTGATTGTTCCAAATAAGCAAAAGCCCTCAGTCCCCAGCAGCCCCCAACTCACCGATCATGACAGCGATAGGATTACGAGAAGGGCAAAGGGTGTTAAGAATTTCTGGGATGGATCAGGCTGTCAAAGAAAAAACGACCCGGCAAGGAAAAGGACTATTTTTATCTCAACATACAATGTACGAACCTGCTCAACTGACGAAAAACTAAACGAACTACAACATGAACTAGATAGAATCAAGCGGGATGTCGTCGGACTAAGCGAGCTGAGACGACCAAAAGAAGATCTGATAAAGCTCAAATTGGGGAACACCTGTTTTATAAAGGACAAGAAGAACACAAATTTAATGGAATAGGATTTATGATAAATAAGAGAATTGCTAATAGTGTGGCACAATATAAAGGCGTATCAGATAGAATGGCCTATATTACACTCAAACTCAACAAGATCAAAACTCTTAAAATCATCCAAATATGCCCCCACTAGAAGCCACGACGAAGAGGAAATAGACCTATTCTACGAAGGAATAAATGACTGCCTTAAGAACGACAAAACCTCATACACACTGCTAATAGGCGATTTCAACACAAAAGTAGGTAAAAAACTGGAAGACAGAGAACACTCAATGGGTGAACATGGAATAGACGAAAGAAATGAAAGAGGTAACCTTCTGATCAATTTTGCTGAATGTAATAACATGTATATAATGAACACTTTCTTTAAAAAGCGGAAAGAACGCAAGTGGACTTGGAAAAGTCCAGACTACTCTACAAAAAATGAGATCGATTTCATTCTCTCAGACAACAAACAAATAGTACAAGATGTTGGCGTCCTAACACCTTTTTCCACAGGAAGTGATCACAGGATGGTACGAACAAAAATACATATAAACCTTCAAAATGAAAGAGCAAAAACATTCAGAGCTAAAACAAAACAAATTGACACGATCAAATTAAAAGAACACAAACTCGAATATCAAGAACTTGTCTCAGAAGGAGTACAAAATAACACCACAACCATAGAAGAAAATGGACTGGATCGACACACGGAAGAAATAACAAAGATAATTCTGAAGGCAGCCGAAGAAATAGCGACAAAAGACAAATCCTCAAATGAAGGACCAATCAGCACAACAACAAAAACCCTAATCGAAAGAAGAAGACGCCTAAAAATTAAAAATGACAAAGACAAAACGGAACTTACAGAATTGAATAAAACTATAAAAAAGGAACTCCGAAAAGACAAAAGAAAACATAACACCAGAATAATACAAAACGCAATCGAAAATAACAGGGGGCCGAAAGTAATAAGACACCCTATAAATCTTGGCAAAAAAGAAATGAACAAAATCCAGAACAGAAGAGGTGATATAATAACGAACAAGAATGAAATACTGGAAGAAATTATAGCATTTTACTCTGAACTATACGAATTGAAAGTAAACCCTACCAATCAACAGAAAGAACAGAGTGAACGAAGTATAAGAAATATAGGATCAGAAGAAATTCCCAAGATAAATATAGAAGAACTCGACAATGCCCTAAAAAACTTAAAAAGGAATAAATGTGCTGGCCCAGACAACTTACTCGCGGAAATGTTACAAGAAGGTGGACTCAGACTGAAACAAGAACTGTGCATAATCTAAGAATAAGAATAAGAATAACCTTTATTGGTGCTAAATACACTTACATGAGTGTTTACACAAGTCGAGGAACAATACAATTCAAGAAGCAATTAAAAAAAATTACAAAAAATGCATTAAAAACATTCATACATGGGAACATGATTTTAGGCAAATTTGAGTGCACAAAATTCGGCAACACTATAAAATGCATTTTCCATTAAGTAGGCTTTTATTTTTTCCTTAAATTTGTTTAAAGGCATGGTTCTTGTATTTTCCGGTAGTAAATTAAATAATTTAGGTGCATAATATAGAGGGCCTATTTGACTCTTCTCCAGTCGTAAATAATCAATATAAATATTGTTTTTGTTGCGAGTGTCAAAATTGTGGGTATTTTTGGAGTAACTGTCGATATGTTCTTTTGCGTATAGTAAACATTCATAAATAAATGCACATGGAAATGTAAGTATATGATATGACTGGAAAACATGTCGACAGTCCTCTCGATATTTCATGCCTGCGATAATTCGCATTGCCTTTCTTTGTAATGCAAAAACCTTTGCAGCACTAGCACAGTGACCCCACACTAAGATAGCATACGTGAGTATAGAATAGCAGAGCGAATGATAAGCTGTAATAGTTACCTTGGTAGATGTTACGTTTACCAGGTTTCTTAGAACAAAAATATTCTTTGATAATTTAGCGGAAATATAATCAACGTGTGGTCGCCAAGTGAGTGTAGGGTCAATGAACACACCCAGAAATTTGACCTTCTCTGGGTTCCGAAAGCCAGGGATGCTACGAAGACTGAAAATCATCTTTTCAGTCTTTCCAGCATTCAGGGTTAGTTTATTAGAAATAAACCATTGAGCAGCATTTGACTGTGTGTGCCTCATTGCCCTGTGCAATGATGGAAGAGTGATACTTATATCTGTAGCTGTTGTGTCATCTGCAAATAGAATAAAATTTGCGGTTGACACATAGGGGAGATCAGTCTGTGTTGGCATACTGGGTATGATGGCACCCTACTAATAACTGTTGAATGCAATCATAATGCGATCTGGCAACGTTGTGGTGCATTGCACAAATGCGCCAAAAGTCATTGCACAAGACGACAACGCCGTGGCAAGCAAGAGTATCTAAATAATCAAGTTATTAGAAATTTGTGGGTGGTAATTTATCATTAGTAGGTACGTAATTATGTTGTAACAATTTCATTTATTAAGGAATTCTGTTGTATTAATTTACACATTAAGAAGCATGTCTTGTGCACGTGCTATCAAAGTTAGAAACATGTAAGGTTAGAATTTGCTAGTGTAAAACAATTATGTTTGCTTCTTTGCTTATCAGGCAATGATGGCACCTTAAACGTCCGGATATGTTGGCATAGGGTGCCATCATATCCAAATGCAACAATTCAGTATATTTTTATTTTAGAAATGGATAATTCCATAAATAAAAAAGGCAGTCTTGGAGAGAAGATGACATGAAATCGGCATTGGAAGAAATAAGAAACAAAACGGATGGGTTGGAAACTTGCTGCAAAAACTTACAATGTGCCTGCAAGTACATTACGAAGAAGATTTCATGAAAAAAATCGTTATGCTACAGCTTCCAGTAAAGGTTTTTCGGGAGGAAAGCGTCCTACATTTAGCAAGGAGTTCGAAGAAGAGGTGCAACAGGTGTTTTAAACAGCTCACCAGCTATTGCAGCAGCACAACTTGCAGAGGCAGAAAAGAAAGAGAAAGAAAGACGAAAGTCGATTAGAAAGAAGAATGAAACTGTGAGGAAAATAATTGATGAAAGCGAAGAAGAGGAAGAAGTTGAAATATATGAAAGTGACCATGAATCAGATGCAGAATGTCTGTACTGTAATGAATTATATTCCATTTCCCAAAAGGGAGAAACCTGGATTCGTTGTCAGACCTGTAGCAGTTGGTGCCATACAGAAGGTGCAGGTGTAGATAGAAAAATTAAAATATTTAATTGTGAATTATGTATGTAAACGTTTTTATTTATTACAGAATATAGTTTTTGAGTTACTTTACATTCTATGCTTTATATATTTTAAAATATTCAATTTGGAGGTCATATGCCATCATACCCGAATAGTCGGGTATGATGGCATACTTTGTACTTTTTCTTAACTTGTCTGTCAAATTCTCAGTTTTGCTTTCTTTGTCAAAACTTTTTGCGATCTCAAAGAGTACAGCCTCACTAATTTTTTCATCATAAAAGAAGTCTTTTACCTATTTTATTGACGATATTAGAGCCACTTTTTGTTAGGGGTGCCAACACAGACTGATCTCCCCTAATTTGACAAATCGTTAATGTAGAGTAAAAAGAGGATAGGGCCTAAAACGGACCCTTGAGGAATTCCATTCTGAACTGGGCGTAGGTCCGAATTTGTGTTTTTATAATGAACAAACTGAAATCGATTTGAAAGGTACGATTTAATTATATTTAAACTAGAATCATCAAAACCATATATTTTCAGTTTGCTTAATAGTATTTTGTAACACACACAGTCAAAAGCCTTACTTAAATCACAAAAAAGGCATCCAGCGTAAGTATAGTTTTCAAAGTTTCGGGTTATCATTGTTGTTAACTCCGTTACAGCTTTTGTAGTCGAAATTTTTTTTCTGAAGCCAAATTGATTAGCGTTTAAAATTAAATTTTTCTCTAGAAACTGAACGATTTGATTGTTTACGACTGTTTCATAAATTTTTCCTATAATCGGAACCAAGGAAATAGGCCTATAATTTTCCACTTCCTCAGAGGAATTTTTTTTGTAAATGGGTATTATTTTTGTAACCTTTAATATTGCCGGAAATATAGCCTGATTTATGCACTGGTTGATAAGATTTGTTAGCGGAATAATAATTATGTTTTTTATGCATTTAATTATTTTAGTATTAATCTCGTAACAATCCTTACTGTTTTTATTTTTTAATCTATTTATAATGTCTCTAATATTATTATACGAGACGTTCTCAATGTGGAATTTAATGTCATTATGAATGCTTAGAACAGGGAAATATACCAAAAGCGTGGTACTTGGCCGAAGTTATTCTCATACATAAAAAAGGAAACAACACAAAAATAGAAAACTACAGACCAATAAGCCTGCTGTCACAGCTATATAAGCTCTTCACAAAAATAATAACGAACAAAATAACAAATAAAATCGATGTTTACCAACCCTGCAAGCAAGCCGGTTTCAGGAAAGGGTTCAACACTTGCGACCATCTACAAACACTCAGAACAACACTCGAGAAATGCAATGAATACAACATCGAAATATACATCGCCTTCATCGACTACGAAAAGGCTTTTGATTCAGTGGAGATGTGGGCAGTGTTGAAGTCCCTGACAAACTGTAGAATAGACAGCTGCTATATTATATTGATCAATAACATATATAAAAACTCTAAGATGTACATTAAAATGTTCGAAGACTCACGTCCTATAGCGGTTAACAGAGGAGTACGCCAAGGGGACACCATCTCCCCAAAACTGTTTATAACAGCACTCCAAGACGCCTTCAATCAGCTAGATTAGTCAAACAAAGGAATTAATGTAGATGGTCGTTATCTCAATCATTTACGTTTTGCAGATGACATTGTATTAATAAGTAAGTCGCAAGAAGAACTACAAACAATGATCACTGAACTAGATGAGACATCAAAAGCTATAGAACTAAAAATTAACATAACCAAAACAAAAATTATGACAAACACAAACAACAATATAAACATAACATTAAATGAAAGAGACCTTGACATAGTGGACAGTTACATATATCTGGGCCAAAAAATAACAACCGCAAAAGACAGCATAAACGAAGAAGCAACGAGAAGAATCAAACTGGCCTGGAGTGCATTCGGAAGACTTGGCAACATCTTGAAATCTCCTGAGATTCCCAATAACCTGAAACGCAACGTATATAACCAATGCGTCCTACCCACCCTCACATATGGAGCAGAAACCTGGAGTTATACTGCCACCAACATAAAAAGAATGGCAAAAACCCAGAGAGCACATGAACGTATCATGCTGAATATTAAACTTTCAGATAGAATAAGAAACTCTAACATAAGAAATCAAACAAAGCTGATTGATGTCACCCAAAGAATAACCCAAATGAAATGGTCATGGGCTGGACATATTGCACGGACCAAAGATGATAGATGGACAAAACGCATAATAGATTGGCGCCCAAGACAGACACAACGGAGCGTAGGCAGACCAAACACAAGATGGAGAGACGACATCGTAAAGGTGGCAGGAACGGGATGGCAGCAAATCGCACAAGACAGGCATAGATGGAACAACAGAGGGAAGGCCTACATCCAGCAGTGGATGAATATAGGCATATCGTGATCGTCATAGGTGCAGACAAAAGTGCGACAACTGTATAAATGCTGTCTATTAACATTAACATTAGCTTGGAACTTGGAACCCCTACAACATGTGTAGAAACAACCTCACATCAGGTGGCTACAATAAGAAATGTATTGTAATGGGTGCGGCAAATATACCCAGCTATGGAATATTGTTATAACTTTGTTATTTCCTTGACAGCTGTCAAAAGTGAAGTTTTATATCAAAGTAGAAAGATACAGAATTTGGTTATGGGGCGTTATTCGGCTCAACAACGAGCAGAAATTGTTAAATTGTATTTCCAAAACGTTTGTTCTATAATTTCAACTCCTCCACACAGAGAAAAAATTCGATGTTTAGCAAACAAATTTTTACAAAACGGCACAGTAAATAATGTAAAGCATACTGGCAGACCTCGTTCTATTCATTCAAACTAAAAGATTGAGCTTCTTCGGGCTGATATTCAGGCAGAACCAAAAACTTCCACAGACAACCCTAATTGCGCCGCACGTCTTATTGTGGAAGTTTTTGGTTCTGCCTGAACATCAGCCCGAAGAAGCTCAATCTTTTAGTTTGAACGAATAGAACGAGGTCTGCCAGTATGCTTTACATTATTTACTGTGCCGTTTTGTAAAAATTTGTTTGCTAAACGTCGAATTTTTTCTCCGTGTGGAGGAGTTGAAATTATAGAACAAAAGTTTTGGAAATACAATTTAACAATTTCTGCTTGTTGTTAAGCCGAATAACGCCCCATAACCAAATTCTGTATTTTTCTACTTTGATATAAAACTTCACTTTTGACAGCTGTCAAGGAAATAACAAAGTTATAACAATATTCCATAGCTGGGTATATTTTGCCGCACCCTTTATTATTGCTGACAAAAACCATTCAAAATGCCATTCGTTAGCTTGAATCCAGCACTGAACACAACAAATCATAGAGTTCCTCACTCGTTCAAAAATTGTGGGTTATTTCAAATTGCCAAAAACCCAGTGCGTAAGTGTTTGATTATTTATTTTATTGGAGTAGAGTAAACCAAGACTCTTCAAATGTTTTCAAAGGTAGAAGTCAAGTGGATTTAGATTAGGAGAGGGGGGGATGCCATAAAGTAAATTCTCCACAAATTTCGTCAAAAAATTTTTGGACTTTTGAACTTTAAGGCAAATGTGCTGGTGCACCATTATTCATGAATCACAGTGGGATTAATGATTATAATGTAGGTCAGGGTTTCTCAGACTGGGGGTCGCGAGGGATGTATTAAAGGGGTCGCAATTCACGAATGAATTTATTAAACTTTATATCATAGGATATTGTTGTTACAGGAGATTTCAATTTACCTGAAATAAATGGAAAAGATTATAACTTTCAGAATGGCAGTAACGTTTGCCGCAGAATTTGGGAATGTTTTAATTCTTTAAATCTTGCTTCTTATAATAGTGTTTTGAATTCTAACAATCGGACGCTTGATTTGGTTTTCTCTAATTCTGAATTGGTGGTGGAGAATGAAAATAATTCTGTTGTTCCTACCGATATAAATCATCCATCGTTATCATTTAATTATAATACAAACACTGTCAATAGAAAGTATGAAAGATGGCGGGACTTCCCATGTAAATATAATTTCCAAAGGGCTAACTTTTTGGAACTATATAATTTATTCAAAAATTGTGATTGGCGGGAATTATTACAATGCTCCAATGTAAACAAAGCAGTTGAAATTTTTTATCAACGTGTAAATATTATTTTCGATTTATGTGTTCCGAAAATGAAAAGTGACAAAAAGAGGTTTCCGCCATGGTTCACACACGATATTATTCAAAAAAATTAAATTAAAGGAGTACTATCGAAAAAGAAAAGATAGAAGTGAGTGCTTCTTGTTAGAATTTAAAAGGCTGAGGTTTGAATTAAAGAAACATTTCTGACGGGTTTGCACAATATTTTTCTAGTACTTATGACAAAAGAGCGCCTGATAATAATAGTAACAACATCTCTCAGTCAGGTCACTATGTACAGAACATGTTGAATATAGATTCGATAAATTTGACAGACATTATAAAAGCCATAAAAAAATTGAAAAATACTAGGAGTTGCGGAGTTGATGGTATACCGAGCTTTATTTTCAAAGGATGTGCTGAGAGTTTGTCTTTTCCATTATTAATAATTTTTAATTTATCATTAAAACTCTCCATCTTTCCAAGAGCGTGGAAGAGGTCCAAAATAGTACCAATATTCAAGTCAGGCGATAAGAGCAACATTAAAAATTATCGGCCGGTTGCAGTGCTGCCTGCTCCTGCAAAGATATTTGAATATATAATATATGATAACATTTATTCTCATGTAAGTAGCGTGTTATCAAGCACACAGCATGGTTTCTTAAAAAAAAGATCAACAACTACAAACTTAACGGTGTTCGTAGATGAAGTCAGCCGCCAAGTAGATGTTATCTATACTGACTTTCAGAAAGCATTTGATAAAGTTGATCACAATATTTTAATAAACAAATTACAGTTGTTTGGGTTTTCAATGAAATTGTTAAACTTTATCAATTCTTATCTCAGACACCGTGAGCTATTAGTGTTTTATCAAGGTGCTTTCTCATCTATGTTTTATGCTACGTCTGGTGCACCTCAGGGCTCAAATTTAGGACCCTTGTTTTTCTTATTGTTTATTAATGATTTACCACGTGTGGTTAAACACTCAAAATGCCTTCTTTATGCTGATGACTTAAAACTATACAAAAGTATTTATAACGAACAACAGGCATTGATTGATTGATTGAACAGGCACTACAGCTACAAGATGACATAAATAGCATTTTTAAATGGAGTTGTGAAAACAAGTTGAATTTAATTTTTCTAAGTGTTTTATAATGAGCTTCCCCCAAAAAAAAAACTTCATAGACTCTCATTACGTAATTAACGGTAACGAATTGCAAAGAATTAGCAACTTTAAAGATCTTGGGTTTATTTTACAACTGATCTTAACTTTAAACATCACATTGAAAAAACGGAAAAAACTATATAACGCATTGGAAGTGCTAGGTGTAAATGGAAAACTGCTGAGACTAATAAAACTAACCTTGAAACAAACAAAAAACATGGTAAGAGTAGGAAACAAATTATCAGGACAGTTTGAAGTTCACGAAGGATTAAGGCAAGGCGACCCCCTCTCCTCAATATTGTTTAACTGCGCGCTAGAGTATATAATCAGAAAAGCCAAAATAAACAGATCAGGTCTGGTATATCACAACAAACACCAGTGCTTGGATGATCTGGCAATACTAGCAAGAAGTAAAACAGAGTTAAAAACCATAATACTGAGAATGGACAAAGTACCACGAGAAATGGGACTGAATATCAATGAAGGCAAGACCAAATACATGACATGGACCGAAAAACAGTATGACAGCTCAATCAGACTAACAATAAGGACAACTGAAGGAAAAGTGTACAGTTTCAAAGAGGTAGATGCATTCACATACCTAGGAACGGAATTTTACAGAACACCAGACATAAGGAAGGAAATACAGAGAAGAATAATGGCTGGAAACCGTGGAATCCAGGCATTCAGAGGGTGCATATATAATAAAAATATATCAAGGGGCCTCAAATTGAAGATCTATAAAACTTTAATTAGACCAATAGTAACTTATGCAAGTGAGGTATGGACACTAGGAACGACAGAATGTAAGATGCTAGGAGTGTGGGAGAGGAAGATGCTCAGGAAGATATTTTGCGGCAAAAAAATACAGCAGAAATGGGAAAGGAGAACCAACAAGGAAGTACAAGAACTCTACAAAGATCCAGACATAGTAGCAACAGTTAAAGGACAAAGGCTGAGATGGTTGGGCCATATATCAAGAATGGATGCCAGTAGGATTCCAAACCGGATATTACAAAGCAACATCGGAGGGAAGAAACGAAAAGGAAGGCCGAGAGCAAGATGGAAAAAAGAAGTCATGGAGGATATAGCAAAGTGTGAGGTTAAGAAGTGGCAAGAAAAGTGTAGTGACAAAAAAGTGTGGAAAAAGACAATAAATCAAGCCATGGGCCTGCTAGGCCTACAGTGCTAATGTATATATATATATATATATATATATATTGAAAAAACGGTCAATATTTGTAATAAGAATCTAGGGTTTATAATTAGAAATACATATCTATTCCGTCAAACTGAACCTATGATCGTACTGTTTAATGCCTTAGTAAGATCTCATCTTGAATACGCTTGTACTGTCTGGTCTCCTTATATACAAAGTCTACAGCAATATATTGAAAAGGTACAAAATAAATTTATTAGATTTTTATATTATAAAAAATTTGGCGTTGGTCCTGAATTTGAGTCTTATCAACCAATACGTGAGCTATTTAACATCCAAACATTGCAACATAGAAGAACGTCATTAATAATCATTTTTGCATACAAAATTTTGAATCATCACATAGACTGCTCTCATTTACTTTCAGAAATTGCATTTCGTGTGCCCCCGCATGGAATTCGACCTACTTTTTCTTTTTATATTCTGCTGGTGAGAACTAATATCCGGTTCTTTTCACCTGTTATTAATATGTGTACCATTATTAATAAATATTACCAAAACTTTGATTTATTTGGAGCATCAATAAACCGCTTGAGAACGATATTGGATTCGACGAATTTAAGATCTTAATTATGGGATTTTTTTATTATTCATTCCCCCCTTGCATCTTGCATCTTGATTTGATTTTAATTTGAAATTTGTTATCTGTTTATAAATATATCACTAGTTATTAGTATATTATTTTTAATTTTATATTTTATAAGTTACGAGCTAAGTTTACGTTTAAAATTTATATGTATAAGAAACATGTAATTAGGCTTTGTGCCTGTTTGTTTCTATTAATAAATAATAATAATAATAATATTGAAATGGTATTAAGGCTTGTATTTAGTAACATTTTCTAGGGACAAATTTATGGAATATCCCTGAAATATTTTTAGTGTATTACTGCTGTTAGACTAAGTTTGAAAAAAATCTCACTTACTGATGCTGCGTATATGTAACATACAGAGCCCTGTACTAAGGCAAATTTTGTATATTTTTAATAGAACACGATATAAAATAGTTTTTGAAAAAGTAACTAGCGTCGATTGTAAGTTTATTACGACCAATTTTTGGATTTTGGCTTTGTCCGTGACTTCAGATATTTATACCCTCCGCGACTAGATATCAAGAAACATCAAGGCCGTTAATTAGAAGGTGTAATCCATAAGAAACGTTGAAATTAAAATGTTTCAATTGAGCAAATACGTTAAAAATTGGCAACACCTTTCACAGACCAGGTAGAAGTAGATTATTATCAGAGATTAACTACAAATGCGAGCAAGAGGATTATAATTCCTTGGAGATGGGTACCTGACTAACCGTGCCGCAGGCATTTAAATGTTATTAGTGTCCAAGTAAAAGATTCTTAGCAGGTACCTATTCGTTTTACTGCTAAAACTTCTTACTTTGTGTTTGTCGTTTTGTGTTGTAGATTTTGGCAAATTTTAACAACTCCGTTATGAAATAACAAAGTTTGCCAAATCAAACGATTTTTAACGTCATCGGTTTATGCCACTGTTTTATGTGAGCCCGAATTTACTCGTTTACGAGTTTGCTAAGCTGCACTATATCAGAATTATTGTTTTTTTATCTATTACATCTGTTCGTGCTGAAAGTGAAACTTCCTGCTAAGGTTTTTATATATTTTTTTAAATTTGAATGAATACCTACCAGTCAATAGTGAAATTTCCACAATATATAGATAAACAATATGAAAAGAAGCTGTTGACTATTCCACAATAATAAATGTTTCTTTCTTCAACAAAGAAAAAACAAATTTAATAGGCAACAATAAATATATTGTACAATATACAAGCAAATATTCGTAAAATCTATAATATAATTTTCCTTAATGTGTGTCTGTTTGTGGCACAAGATAAAATTTCACGGTCTGACTTCGCAGATGTTTATATTTGTTTAGGTTTTGTTTTTCTTATTTTAGCGCTCGGATCGGAGCGTGACCTTTCGCGTATCCTATTTCACGTGCGCGTAGCGCGCAATTTGCTTGTAGTACGTATAATTATGTAAAAGTAACATGTAAGACGTATGTAATACGGCTAAAGATTACTACCATAATAAAAATTCCCAGTAAAAACCTGAAAGCAATAAATAATCAATAATAATAACAATAAACAATCCATAATAATTGGCTTAATTGGCGAACCAAAAAGACAAACAACAATATTAGGAAAATACCCAATGGTATTACAACAAAACCAGTGAAGAAATTAAATAGTAATATAGTTAGTCGTGTGCAACTATTTAAAAAAAAAATGCAAATAACAAATCCAATTACTAATTATGATGTTAAAAGCAATAACGAATGTAATTAAGAACTGTACACTTGTACGATTTTCTGAAATTTTATTATTTTGCCTGTGTTATCAAAAATGAATCTCTTATTGTCATATTCCGTTTTTTTCGTGGATCTACAAGTTCGGGTAATAATTCCACCATATAAAACTCTTGTAGTTTTGGTAACATTTTGGTATTCCATAATTTTTCATCTTTGTAGATTACTTCGATGGAAATTCCTTTAGGTGACTAAACAACAAAATAGCACTTGTTTTTATCGCAAATATTTTATTGACCCTGAACCTGGTAGTAATAGCTGTTACTTTTTTTTTAATTGTAAGTTGCTGTTTTTTAATTCGCAAAACTTTATTTTGTTTTGTGTGACAGCTTCTGCTGGTGTACACTCTCTAGAAACATATGGACATTTTATTTCGATGAGTGAATAATTTTCAACAATACTATCCGGAGATGCTCCAAGGTAAGAAAAAGCTTTGTTTTTGTGTAAGCCACACGGGGTTATGGTTTTTCTTGTTTGATATTCAAAGTCGGCTATATAGTCCATTTACTTGACATCTGCACTGTCAAACTGACATTATGTTGGCACCACTGCTATTTTTCACATTTTAACCAAGAAGTCTTCTTGATTTTAACTATTAAATTAATGTACAGTCTAATAAAAAACACTATTTTGGAGGTATAGTCAAGATATTTTTTTTTAATTTGGCACTGACAGTGCGGATCTCAAGTAAATGGACTATAGCTCTATGTTCATTTTCTACGCCATAGTGCGTAGCCACATTTCCAAAAAAATCTTTGTATATCATATCCTTTACTGCATTCGCACAGGAAGTGGAAGATCTCATTTTACAAACTCTTCCAAAGTTTGTACCATCGATCGCTACGGTGTTGACCAGCTATTTTCGTAAGAATATCATCTACATTTGCACCTAACTCTGTCAAAAATATCTCTTTAGATTTTGCGAAACATTCTTCCTCCATATCAGGAATAACTTCTCCTGCGTCCGGACCATAATCTGAATCTGCATCAGCAATGCTCTTTCTAAGGTTTTTAAAAGATTCTGGTTCTTTTTTGCATTAATTTTTCGTCGACCTTCACAATATTCAGCCGTATACTTTGCAGGCGTCTTGGTTATATGGCTTCGCACAACATCATGAAAGCTACCAACATTGTTGTGCGCTATTACTGCAGCTTCACACCTGGCATTGTAGGATCTTTTGAAGGAAAAACGTTTGCCTCTTACGAATTTAGTAATATGGGAATTGTATGATTCTGCGGCATTATTTGTAACATCATGAATAAGACTTGCGGCATGGCTAGCCACGCGCTTCTGTGATATCGTCATACAAATCACAACTTGTAAACGCAAGTAAAAGATTTTCTTCTGGATGCTTAGGACCTTTACAAAAGTAATTCCTTTCAGTACATCCGGAATGGTCTCCCAAAATGTGCTATGGACTATTTAGGATATCCTTCTCAAGCTCATTCACTTTTGTAGATAACGAAACTGATTGCGATATTCTATATTCAATCGCTTTTGTAATGGCACATCTAAATCGTAGTATATTATTGGAGAGCACGGTTTTCAATTTGCTATCTGTTTTTCGTTTCTTCGATATTTCTCTCAATTTGTTGCAATAATTGCGAAGAATATGATTCTTACATTCAATTTTTTGAACATTACTCCTGGACCATACGGCAACTGCACGCAATCGTTTATACACACTACTATCACCATCGCCCACTAGTCTTATATATTTTATGCCATACATTTCTATCAATTTTGCAAAGCCTTCGACAATAATGGCAGCTTCCATTCCAGTTGTAACATACATGTGGAGCACATTTTCCGTTTATGTACTTGTCTTTTCTAACACATAACAAGCAAAAGCATCATTAATATAACTGTCCTATACATTGATAATTATATGTAAGCTACATATTTACAACATAATTGAATAAATTAAAAGTTAATTTAACTTATTTAAATCTATTGTTGTGATACACTAAAGGTGGTTGAAAGATAAAAATATAAAACTAATAAATTTGGAAGATTACTACAATCAAATCTTGCAGTGTTTGGATAGAATTGGGTGTTAATTTTGAAATGAATAATGAAATTTAATTGAGACAATGAGTGAGGTAATTTGATAATGAAATAACATTTGAGTATACAAATTTGATGGTTGAGTTTAATTTTAATAAAGTTCAAGCCAAGGTTACAATTGACAAATGTATTTGTTAGAATGATAAGAATTAATAGCATGTAATAATAGGATATTTAAAATAAATAAGTGTGCAACAAGGATTGTATCTAACAGGAATAAACATTTTGTTTAATTAGTTACTGAAACAACTCATGAAAAATGTACATGTATTTTAAAAATAACGAATTTTGGTAAATAAAAAAATAGGAAATTAATGCCTTAATTTGTATCATTGTCTGGTAAATGTAAATTAAAAGGGGTTGGCAACAAATCTGCATGGTGTGATGGGCGAAGGTGTAAATTGGAACTAATACAGATATACAATCGATGAAGAGATTGTACAAATACAGTGAATTGGAAATAAATAATACAGAAGGTTACATTATTTATATTATTGATACATACAAGATATTATTGGAGATTCTTACAAGTAACTGATTGATTTGGATAATTTTTGTGGGTATTGCTGACATCGGACTATCTGCAGAATAAACAAGGTTAGATTTGGATCATCATAATACTGAAACTTACCGGGAGTCGATTGGTGTGACGGTGGCGTTTGTAAGGGAGCAGGACTGGATTCTGGGAGTAGTAGGAGTTATTGACAGGATAGATGCAGTTCGAGGGTTGACAGACCATAGTTGTCACTATTTGGGGAGTAAGCGGTAGGTGTTGCAGACTATCGACATTGGAGGCTGTTGTTGGTAGGATTCTTGCAGTGAAAGCTAGAGAAGTTTTAAGGTTTGTGTAAAGAATTTATGAAAGCATTTTGAATAACAATCAGTAAAAGAAAGTGTAAAAATAAACTTAATACAGTACTTATGTAGGTGAATTCAATTGATTGATATGTGTGTCAATGTAAAGTATAATTGTCAATACCTGGTTTGAAAAGGTGTAGAAGTCAAGTTGACATTAAATATCATTTAGTAGTCAAAGATTTTTAAAATACAATTGAAAATTCAATTAACAGATCACTAGATTGGCGAACCACCCTGATAAGAGTACTCAGTTAAAATAATTATTCAAAATACTTAATTGATTTGAAAATTAAATAAGGGCTATCTAAAAGTAAAGCTATTATATAAATACTAGCTGAAACCCGCGGCATATGCCACATTTAAAATATACGACGAATCTAATAACTTTTGTTGCACTAAAGAAAGTTTTAAAAGCACGTTACAGATTGGAAATATTTGGATAGCCTCCAGGCCACTTTCCTCCTACATATTGGATACACCGATACTGCTGAATTGAATAGTGTCTTCTTTTTTCTGTTCAGTATTAAATGCTAATTATTGTTACAATGCTATAAATCCAGTTAGTGGAAATGTCACTGGGACAGTTTCTAAAAACTAAATTCCTGGAATTTGCTGATCTCTAAAAGCACTATATTTAGACAAACCTACAATTTGCTGAAAATAGGGACAATTAAGTACTTATCTGCTTTTGGAATATCCCAAATATAAAGGAAATATTATGTTTTATTGTTATGATGTATAATTTGTATACGTATTTAAGTGTCCAATTCCTATTCCAAAAACTCAGGTAATCAACCCCACTTGTAAAACAACCTGATATCAGCAACATTATTGCTTAAAGTTCTTGGTGTTCAGTCGCTTTTGTAATTTTGTCTTGGTATATTGTTTATTTGGCTTGGTGTCTTGTTCTTATAAGTGGTGTGTGAATCAACATTAGGGTGACCACCCGTCCCGATTTACCCGGGACAGTCCCGTGTTTGATGACCAATGTTCCGGTCCCGAGTTGGTATCGCCCGGGACATAACATTTCCCGATAGAGGGTAAATTTATTTCCCCCCTTTATTTCATGTATTACGACTTCATTTCGTCAGCAATAGCTGACAAAATGTTTTAGCTCTTTGAAAAAGCACAATCTTCCAAGTAATAGAATATCAGCATTGTCTGCAGATAATGCAGCCGTAAATTTTGGAAAACAGAACTCCGTCTTTAAAATACTATCTCTCAAAAATGGTAAACTCTTAGCTGCACATTGTCCAAGATTTTAAGATTTTTACTTCCTTTTACGAAAGGAAGTATTGGGTTCACCCCAAAAATTCTAAATTGAGTTTTCCACAGATTTAAAGTCCCCTGAACCCAAAATACATATTTTTGTTCATTGGTCTGTCATTCTGTCTGTGTATGTGTGTCTGTCTGTGAACAGAATATCTCAAAAACGAAAAGAGGTATGGCGTTGAAACTTCATAAATAAGTTTTGTGTACTATCTAGATGCGACAGCAAGCTTTTGAAGAAAATTTTTCAAAAACAACTCTTAAAACGATTTTTTTTAAATCTTTACATGTTTATTACATTTTTAATTTATATTGATGAAAGATAGGTGATTTTCCAGTTGAATACCACCAAAAAAAGTTTCGTTTGTTTTTTTCCTATTTTTTTATGAACTCCTATTTTAAATAGAACATCCGGTATATTATTAATTTTTGAATTCAGCTTAAAAAATTTGTCTCTTGAACTAACGCTCTATTTTGTAGGGTTTCTTTAGCAATTGTAATTTTTGAAAATGTCTGACAAATAATGCTTAAAAATTAAAAATGAAATGTTTGGCTAATTATAAGATCACTGTAAAAGGAAGTTGTGTGCGTGTATCACACCAGATTTTTTTCTATTCGTTAGTAGCTATGGTCAATATAAATAAATAGGTGTCAAATGTTCCGAGTTAGCTTTTCCAAAAGGTGGTCACCCTAATCAACATGGTAAGTAAAATGTCCATCATATTACCTACTTTTTCTACAAAAAAATACGTAATTGGCTTAACTAATGTTATTACACATTTATATTTGTCAATAAATTTCCTGAACATATTCTAAGTACCTACGAGATTTAAAAAAGAGCTAGTATTATTGCAATTTTTTTTTCAATTGATAACTGTAGATCAGTTGGTTTCTGGCCTGCCCATGAAAGTTGGTGTTTTATAAACAGTCATTTAAAATTTGTATTCCGCTAGTGATTTAACATTTTTATTGCGCTAGCGCTTTAAAAATGTCAAATAAATGTCAACCAAAATAAATCAATAATTTATCAAAAAATTAACATAAGTACATTACAACTAAATTAACAAAACGACGTCCAAGTCGTCAATTTTCATTTTGACCAGTTCTCCAATGCGACAACCGCCAGCAATACCCATAAGTATAGTCTGCAATGTAATTTTACAATTAAAAGGAAACAAATGGATCAATAATGCTAACCTTTGCAAATAAATACTTCTCGTCCGGTGAAGTACGAATGCACCTCAAAACTTCGTCGCGGCTAAGAACTTTCGACTTATTGGGCTTAAAGTCCTCTTGCGTTTTGCTTGGAAAAGATACTGGCTCCACACAAATAAAAATTAAATTAAAACGATTTTCTTACCATATATGAATGTGACCAGTAAGTGTATATATACAGTGTGTCCTAGATCGAGTGGGATTGCATAGGTAACTTTTTTATCATTGAAGATGGAGATTTGGTTAAATTGGCAATGTCGAACCAGTTAAGTTATTTAAAAAAAAACTAAAAACTGTCATTTTCTTGTATGTCAAATATCTTTGTAAGTATAAGAGATACGAAAAAAAGTTTTATATAAAAGTCGCTGTTTTCGATGAGACCAATTTAAAATTGGTGTTGAACAAAAATTCAAGATGGCTGCTTTTGAGGTACTCGTATCAACTTCTATAAGTTATATGGGCGCCATATTTGATTTTTAGGTTACTGAATAGAATTTTTCATTATCTTTTCAACGATGTAAGATAACGTATGATTGAATAAAAAATACCAGTAAAATTAATTGTTTTTACATTTTAATCAAGTAGGCTTACATGGATCAAAACAAAAACAAACATATATTTAAAAACAAAACATAATCCTGATAATCACATGAAATGATCAAAATGCTGGCGATTGTTAGCGAAACATAGTTGACACCATTTGACGACACGACGGGTTACTTTACGCAAACTTTCTTATTGTTTTTCATCATAGCTGGTTACCTACTTGATTATACATTTAAAAAGCAATATCACGATGGTTTTTGTGGTTCAAGTACTTAGTACTGAATTAACATGTTACTAAGTATTATAGGAATTACATACAAAGGTTTTCTAAAATAAATTTCAACAAATTTTGTTTTGATCCATGTAAGCTTACTTGATTAAAATGTAAAAACAATTAATTTTACTGGTATTTTTTATTCAATCATACGTTATCTTACATCGTTGAAAAGAGAATATAAATTCTATTCAGTAACCTAAAAATCAAATAAAAAGTTTTATATAAAAGTCGCTGTTTTCGATGAGATCAATTTAAAATTGGTGTCGAACAAAAATTCAAGATGGCTGCTTTTGAGGTACTCGTATCAACTTCCTTAAGTTATATGGGAGCAATATTTGATTTTTAGGTTACTGAATAGAATTTTTTATTCTCTTTTCAACGATGTAAGATAACGTATGATTGAATAAAAAATACCAGTAAAATTAATTGTTTTTACATTTTAATCAAGTAGGCTTACATGGATCCAAACAAAAACAAACAAAATTTATTTAAAAACAAAACAATCCTGATAATCACATGAAATGATCAAAATGCTGGCGATTGTTAGCGAAACATAGTTGACACCATTTGACGACACGACGGGTTACTTTACGCAAACGTTCTTATTGTTTTTCATCATAGCTGGTTACCTACTTGATTATACATTTAAAAAGCAATATCACGATGGTTTTTGTGGTTCAAGTACTTAGTACTGAATTAACATGTTACTAAGTATTATAGGAATTACATACAAAGGTTTTCTAAAATAAATTTCAACTAATTTTGTTTAGATCCATGTAAGCTTACTTGATTAAAATGTAAAAACAATTAATTTTACTGGTATTTTTTATTCAATCATACGTTATCTTACATCGTTGAAAAGAGAATAGAAATTCTATTCAGTAACCTAAAAATCAAATAAAAAGTTTTATATAAAAATCGCTGTTTTCGATGAGATCAATTTAAAATTGGTGTCGAACAAAAATTCAAGATGGCTGCTTTTGAGGTACTCGTATCAACTTCCTTAAGTTATATGGGAGCAATATTTGATTTTTAGGTTACTGAATAGAATTTTTTATTCTCTTTTCAACGATGTAAGATAACGTATGATTGAATAAAAAATACCAGTAAAATTAATTGTTTTTACATTTTAATCAAGTAGGCTTACATGGATCCTAACAAAAACAAACAACATTTATTTAAAAACAAAACATAATCCTGATAATCACATGAAATGATCAAAATGCTGGCGATTGTTAGCGAAACATAGTTGACACCATTTGACGACACGACGGGTTACTTTACGCAAACTTTCTTATTGTTTTTCATCATAGCTGGTTACCTACTTGATTATACATTTAAAAAGCAATATCACGATGGTTTTTGTGGTTCAAGTACTTAGTACTGAATTAACATGTTACTAAGTATTATAGGAATTACATACAAAGGTTTTCTAAAATAAATTTCAACTAATTTTGTTTTGATCCATGTAAGCTTACTTGATTAAAATGTAAAAACAATTAATTTTACTGGTATTTTTTATTCAATCATACGTTATCTTACATCGTTGAAAAGAGAATAAAAATTATATTCAGTAACTTAAAAATCAAATATTACTTTTTTCGTATCTCTTATACTTACAAAGATATTTGACATACAAGAAAATGACAGTTTTTAGTTTTTTACTAATAACTTTTGACTGGTTCGACATTGTGAACTTTTTCAAACAGATATTAAATCAGCATATGAAACTGGAAGACATTGGCCATTTAACCAAATCTCCATCTTCAATGATAAGAAAGTTACCCATGCAATCCCAGTCGATCTGGGACACACTGTATATAATTGCTTCATATGTGCCATTGGGATTTAAAGTATAATTAAATCGTAACACAAATTAAAACATGATATCGAGTCCCAAACTTTCATTTTTATCTGTTAACACAAAAAATAAGCACACACATAATGAAATTTCACTAAATAACTTACAAACAAAATCTGATGCTTCCCGGATAGTTACATTGGACATGTACACTTACGATCATTGAAAATGAACAGGGTTATGCATGTCAAATTGACTTAACCGACGTTTTGCAATTGCGTGCAACGTTATTTTATTATTACGATGAGGAGAGAGTTAGGACAACACGATTCTGCTTTAGAGACAAGGGAAATTCAGAAAACGTATATGAACTACTGCAATGTTTGTTGCATAGCCCTGTTCATTTTCAATGATTCTTTCCCAGTGAACACAATGATCCTGTTACGTATCTGTAAAGGATCATAGAGAGAACAGTGATATGTAACCTGTACAAGTAATATCTATGAAACTTTCTTGTTACTACCTTGATACAAACTTGGATATGTTACGGTGAATACGTGACCGACATGTGTCTAACATAAAACCAAGTTACTTACTTGACACATTTAAATTTATTAAAAATAAGCTTGGATATGTGCGCCGTATACGTCACCGATACGTGTCAAAAATAAAATCTACAAACTTATTTGATACATTTAAATGTAATAATGTAATATTTTCTATTCTTAATATATAAACCCCAAAATTTGTTGGGTTTGTTAATTGAGACACAAATTATTTACCTACATTTTTTAAGCTCTTTATAAGTTATTGTAAAAACAAAAATTACTAAAAAGCAAATAATACCCTTATAATCTACATGTACAAAAGTCATATGAACATTTAAAAAACTGTTTTTTATTAGGTTAATTTTTATACATATACCGAGTGTAAATATATAGTCTAAGGAATTAATACTATATAATACTATTTATCACATTCTTTAATTACGATTTAAAATACGCGCCATTAACCACAAGTCCGGATAGTGCGGGTTTATGAGGATAGAGGGTATTTGTTTACTCTTTGTCTTTGTGCGTGTTTGATTATCCTTGGGGTGTTAATTTATTGCTTATGGTAAGTACTTATTAAAGAAAACAATAATTGTAAAACAGCTCATTCAAGTTGTGTGTGAATAACTCTCTGGAGCTACCAATTAGCTATGTAAAATACGTTATTAGATCACAACTTCAGTAAGTTGACTCTTGCCTAACATCACTTTTTTATTTGATTGTTTTGCCTTTTACCGCCTTTTTATAGTAGGTATAGCTCAAATTTTATATTAAATTTTATTTACTATAGTTAACATTTTTAGCTAGCTTATACGTTGCAAGAAAATATGCTGCAGATAATACAACAACAGATAATGAAGAGAATAAAGGCCGTGGAAAACGTAAGAAGAAAAAGTCTGTGTTAGTACAAGACAACAGCAGTGAAGATGAACAATCAGATAGAAGTAAGTTTAATATTAAGAACAGTAAATCAAAGAGAATTGTTTATTTTATTCTAGGTTATTCTCCACCGCCAAAAATACCAAGGATTAAAAATACCCCAAAACTTCCAAATAATGAAAAACCGCCTGAAATGCTCATTAATGATAATAACATTAATGAATCAGAAACTAATCCCCAGCAATTACAAGAAATTGTGGATTTATCATCTCAAAATGTTGATTTTGTTAATGCACTTATTGCTTCTGCTCCAGTGGTGTTCCTTGATGATAATCAAGTAAATATGCAAAATGAAGCTTCTTCGTCGTCGACAGCTATGGTATCCACTCCCACATCAAGTTCAAGTAAGTAGATTTTTACACTTCAAAAATTATTGTTGGATATTTTGTATGTCGTACATCAAATACTATCAGGTATGCAACTACATCGAATGAAGATAGTGTACTAAGTAAGTATATAGTAAATAATAATGATTTCTTAAGTTACATATAAATCAGTAACTTTTCATGTGTCATTTTTCAGCTAATAAATTTTTCCACCTGTGTTCATACATCAAATTAGCATTGCATAACATTGATGCAAGATTAAGAAAAATAGAAGAAAATAGTTGCAACTCAGCAAGAAATGAAATTTATGATTTCAGCAAGTTTGAAGACTTAATACCAATTAATTCAAATGAAGAATTAAACAACTTTGGAGTATTTATAGAAGATGGGGCACATAAAAATTTGTTTGTGAGTAAATTTTTGTTTTATACACTCCCCTCCAAAAAACCGGATCAGTTTTTGATTTTTTGAAATGAAATTCTAGTTTTTCATATTACATATCTTTTCATTTTCCTGATCTTTTTAATAAAAAAATTACTAATTTGTATTATTATGTTTACTGTCATTAAGCAATACTTACATAAATATAAAATGTATATTCAGACATTTAAAAATGATCTGTTGTACAAAAATAACATTTAAAAAAATGATCTGTTTTTTTGGAGGGTAGTGTATTAGAAAATATCATGTGATCTCTTAACTTTCCAATTAGAGAAGGCTATGTCGATGACAAAATTTTGGCCAGTACCTTAAACGTAGCTACGAAAGTGATGAATGAGGAAGTAACATTTATGTTATCGTAACCCAACCTCAATGTAACACATAAATGGTATAAACCAATAAACGGTCCTATGTAATTTTACGGTTATGGCCTACTCTATAACTGGAAATTTAAATGATCACATGTTATAATGAACTTATATTTATTTTAGAAAATATTTGTGCGTTCAATAAGTGGCAAGGATTTTTGTCAACGAATTTTTAAAAGAGTGTTTACTAATAAAATGGCTACTAAATGCAGCGGGCTTGGACAGCGAAACAATATAAAAAAATGTGATTTGAAAATTACTACAATAATTAAACGTTAGTATTTTATAATACATTTATTTAATGAAATTATGCATTATCAAGTATATTTTAGGTGTAGTTATGTCCCAGTTCAAAGATTTCAAAGAAGCAAATTTTGACATTGTGATTAGTGAATGGTTTAGGCAGGCTAAACTGCGATATTCAAGAGAAATTTCAAAACAAAACAAAGAATAAAATACAATATTTTTTCTTGTTATATATAATTTTGTTTTTGCTATATGTATCACTCTATAGGTATATAACTTGTTAAATAATATAGTTACAATGTATAGTGCATTTACCAAATTTGAGTTCTCTAAATAATCAATTCCAGTTTAAAAAGCCACATGAGATTGATTAGGTTGTAAAAACTCAATAAGATTTATTGCAGAGTGCAAACTTCTGTATCAACTATATCCTATTTGTGAATTTAATGATATTGAATATGTATTCTTGTTATAGGCCATCTGGCATTCTTTCTATAAGTTTATTTTTAATAATTCACTTGTATTTTATAATGTAATAAAGTTATTTAATTTATTTTGGTTTTTGTTTGGATTTATCCAGTGTAAAATAAAAAGTGCTATCAGATATTTCCTGTTCAGTGTCACTGTTCATTTCCCTAGTTTCCAATAAATTATCTTCGTCAGACGATGGGCACATCATCATAAAACACGTTGTCGACATCCTCCTCCGCTATTATATTTCGCATCGTCTGTTCTAGTCGCGCCTGTTCTATCTCATAAAATCTGCCATGACTATAATAATGTTTTAGTATAACAGTGTTACTAAAAATGCAGAAAATACTTCCTTCTCCTCACATTGGTCGTATATCGAAGGTAAAAATAAAAACAACTCGGGTACCCGCTTCGGTCTCTGAAACCGAAATTATAAATAACTTTTAAACCACTGCACGCACGAACTCAAAACTGCATACGGATCTTCAATGGCAATATATAGGAAGGTAGTGAAATGGGCCGTAAACTAACGCTAGCACTTTAAGTAATATACTTTTTGCTCGGTCTCACAGACCGTAAACGGGTACTGAAGGGTTAATGTCCAATCAGCTACTGCCGATGTACTCTGAAATAAAATTTAAATAAAACACACAGTGATTCTAAAATACCAACAAATTACCTTGGCTGTGAACAGTCCTTTTAGCGTTGCTCATTATTCTACACTGTAGCCTTTCTTTTCTTTAACTTTTGGTAAGAATTTTTCTTGTAACCACTTGGAAAAATGCTTGTTATTCATATCGTCATGGTAGTCGCCAGTCTTAAGGCCTGATTTAAAAATAATTAGCCCATTCGGAACAAAACCTATTTTACCGCCAGCATGCACAATAATTAAGTGGTCTGTTTTCTGAATTAGCACTTGTCGTACAGCTCATTCTAACCTATAAACAATTTTCAATCTTAAACTTGGACACCTGTACTTACAGTTGCAATAAAATGCTGTAGCTCTGTAGCGTTGAAAAACTGTTTTATAATAAATAGAAATATAAGTAGATAAAGAATGCAAAAACTAACTTATAAGCACAAAAACACAAAAACGCAATGATATTTTCAGGTTGGTTGTTGCTTCTGACAGTTTAACCACCGTTCTTCCTAGAGGTAGTAAAGTCCACTTGCAAAAGTTTATAACCATATTTTTGTACAAAGCTCCGAATTTAGGTTATTTGCAGATTTAATATTTATGTGTACATAGTACAAACATTCCTGTGTTGTGTAAAAAAATGTGTGTAGGCCCTAACAAGAGCATTAATTGTTCTCTCCTTCCATATTACTGGCTCTTAGAAAATATCAAGACCACGCCCCAATCGTAACCACGCATAGACCACGAGTTGATATGTTTGACCTTGGGAACTGTTCTGCTTTATTATAGAGTTATGATGATGATTATGATTATGATGATGATTTTACATTTATATTCTCTGAAGGTGTATTGTATTAATAATTATCGATGATATTAAAAGTAACATATATGGCTGAGACGGCTTGAATATTAAAATTGTTAACTTTTTTGTTCTAAAATTCTTCCTTACATAACTCATATTATACTTATCTACTACTGCTCTTCCAAAGCCATGGAAAAAGACCGTAGTTGTGCCTGTTCTGAAGATATCTGCTCCGAAGGAATTTGGGGATTTGCGGTCAATTAGTATTCTCTCTGTCCAGTAAAAAATTTTGGAGAAAGTGATAAATCTTCAATTTTGTTTTATTTGACAGATAATAATATTTTACCCACACACCAATCTGGATTTAGATCTGGCTATAGCTGCACTACCACTGCTCAATATAACTGATGACTTAGTTACAGCAGTTAAAACAAAATAAAATGTCTTATCGATCACATTTTGTTAATAATTTTAAAAAAAACATTGGTCTCTCAGATAGTACTGTTGCTTTATTTAGAGATTATTTGACAGTTGGAGTCATCAGTATACAGAACAGTATAACCAGGGTCTATTCTAGGTCCACTTCTATTTACAATCTATACAGATTGTGATGTAATTAAAACTTATTCACTGCATATATATGCTGATGATACTCAGCTGTACCACTCTTTTGAATACGATTGGCAGCAAGCCTTGAGCGACGTCCAAGTCGATTTAAACGCCATCGTGGAAATCACGAATTATGGACGTTAAATTATACAAATATTTACAGCAGTAAAACAGTATGCTGCCTCCATTTTTAAGAAAATGATTTTAGTACTATAGTAAACTTAAAAATACTGCAGTGCCTAGTTTGTGGATTCCAGTTGGTAAATTTAACTTTCTCTAAATTAAATAAGTACCTAATTAATATTATTGGTTTTTTTTAGAAAACATTGCCCTTTCTAAGATAAAGGCTTCGGATGCACATTCTTTCAGCTATACCACCTCTAATGATACTTTTTCTAAGTTCGCGTTTCGGACAAGGAAAATGTGTGTGATTCTACTTCACAAACATTTGGTAACGACGTAAATCTCAAAATCCAAGTAAAAGAAGTTACACCATATCAAAAAATCTTTTACATAAGAACAAGCACAATTGTAATTCTGTGATGCAGCTTAAGAAAGCTTTATGTGCCAGCAAAAGGATATCTTGTTTATATTTCCAAAAATTAAAACTGGTAAAAAAAATTTCATAGTAAATTAGAAAGTAATGTTCTAGGACGTTACGCGATAAATTTCTGTTTAGGACAATAAATTAAGAAACGAAATATAAAACCAAGAGGACGTAGGTATAGTACAGATGAAAAAAATTTTGCACTTGCTTTTTTAAATATTCCGGGAGAGCTTATTCAAAATTGAGACCGTTGTTTTGCCCTTCCTACTAGGTAAACAATGATGGTAATGCTAAATAAAATTCCTTTAGATGTTGGCTTCAACAAAGTAATATTTGAAAATTTAAAAGATGCTGCTTCAAAATTAAATAACCGTGATAAAAATTTGCAGTCTGTTATTTGACAAAATGTCCATAATGCCACATTTAGATTATGATCGGAGGACTGATCAAGTGTATGGATTTCAAAATTGTTGTTCCAATCAAAATCTAGAAATTGTTGACCACGTCCTGGTTTTTTATCTTTGTGGTATATTTAGAAATGGCAACAACCTATATATTTTACATTTTCATTATCGGCTGTGAAATCTTCCGTTTTAGTAAGCATATTAAAAATTTATCATTAGAGAAGTTCAAAATTGTGGTTTAAAAATTCTAGCTACAATTTGTGATTAGGGAAGACCCAATCAAGCGACCATTACTGCACTTTTAAAAGAATCGTTCAAAATTTATGGTGACCAAAACATGAATTAACAAAGAAAAATATTAATTGGTGGGGAGGAAATAGTGTCTCTGTATGATGTGCCTCACCTACTGAAAGGCGTTAGAAATAATTTATTAACTAAAGATTTGGTTTGGGAAACAGAAAATCAAATTTCAAAATTAAATTGGACCATATACAAGAAGCCTACCATCAAGACGAATCCTGTGGAGAACTTCGAGCTCTAGTGAAAATTACTGATTTCCATGTTATTCCAGAGGAGATTCCCAAAATGAAAGTTCAATATGGAACTCAATTTTTAGTCATACCATGACCACAACAATCTCGCTTGTGGTGAAAAATGGTATGTAATGATATTTTACGTGGTTCGTAATATAAAAAAGGCTATTTCTTTTAGGTAATGACAAATTACATGAAACAGCTTTAGGAACCGCCAAAATTTTAAATGTTTTTGACAAATTATTCGACAGCTGTAATGGAGGAACGTTACGATCGAACTGTGGAAAGCCCTTGCTTTGCAGCACATCTCTAAATTCTGGACATGTACAATTTTGGAATGAAGCCATTAAAAATATGAAAAATATGTACTTTATAGACTCAAATGGGAGAAAATCAGTTTCTCCAAGTTTAAAAAATTGGATTAATACTTTGCAATGACTTTTAGATATCTACGAAATTGTAGTTGATAGCGGCAAATGCAAGTTTTTTCTACCGCGAGCTCTAAATCAAGACCTTACAGAAAATTATTTTGGAAAAATTAGAAATATAAGGAGTCGTGCTGTAAATCTGACGGCAATGCAATTTCGTGATAGTTTTAAAACTGTATTAATAAGAAATTATTTTGGATCGAAATCAATTGGAATGAACTGCGAAACAAGCAATATACCAAATCTATTTAATCTAAAATATTTAATAGACAAAATTAATAGTAGTAACTATAAAAATGAAATTGAATTCGAAATTTGTAATATTTGGAAATATATATATCAAAATTTCCGGAGTTTGAGTTAGAAAAACCGATGCATAAAAGTGTTATTGGTTATGTATCTGGGTGGATTGGTAAAAATTTAAAGTGTGATGTGTGTAGGTCCCAAATTTTTGGCACATATCTGGAGGATGATACTGCTTATAAATTTATAAGGGAAAAAGAATACAATTGCCAACAAAAAAGACTTAAATATTGCAGGTTAGACTTTATTAAAAACAAATAATACAATTTTATAATATATCTAAAATAGTACTAGGAAACGCGAAATCTTTTTTAAATATTAAATATAAAATTTTAAATGTAATTCCACACCACGTAAAATTTCATTTTAACTGTGAACACAAAACCAAAGTAGAAAAGGAAATTATAGATCAAATAGTTAATTTAACAATATTTTTATATATAAAAGGAGTAAATTTAATTTTGAGTGGGAAAGACACGAGGGTGGGTAAATATAAAAACCAAATTTATAACAAAGCACTTATTTTGAACAAAAAAAGATTAAATATAGCAAATACAAAATAACATACAATTTTTCATTCCTTTTAGTTATTGTACCATTTTGTATAATTTTAAAATTGCATACCATTCTGTCTAGTCGGCCTGGAAATCCCACCGGGCACAAGATAACAGATGGCACTATTCGAGCTCAAAAAAATCCCCCCAGTTTGCATTGTACAGTTTCGTTTTTCTATGTGCTACTCTTCGCTCTAGCGACATCTATTGGAAAGTTTTGCAAAGACCAAACTGGCAAAAACACATAAAGTCTGCTTAAATATGTAATTGTAAGCACTCTGTATGCCGCTATTTAACTATTGGTATTTCTAACTGATGGGACCTACAAAAATTCAAGATGGTTTCCTAGCCTAGAAAGTACATAAACAGCTTCGAATTTAAATTAAATTGTTGATGTCCACGCAATTAACACTGTTGATATGCAATAATAATAAAAAGTAAGTACTCCGCGTCATAAAACAAAACACTACTACCCACGCCACGACTGGAAGTGACACGCTAACCGACGCCAATCAAGCATAATCACAAGAACTAACACTGTTAGGTGAGAAATTACCTTTTGATGGCTTCTGTGATGAATCTAGGGCTACCTGCCCCGAGCTGGACCCCCCACGATGCTCTGGATACGTCGTCGTTGCCAGCCTGCTGTTAACGAGACCAAAATCTGCGCTTAAACCCACCTGATGTTTGGCTGCCACTCTCAAAGACCTTCCAAATCGCATTCACTGAAGCTGGGAGCCTTAATGTAAGGCTCTGCTGCACCACACGTACGCTGCTTGCTTATACACTTGTCCACGAACTTATGCCTAACTAAATTCCCTTTCCGTCTTGTTTTGTAGTCAAAAACAGAACAAATATAAGGCTTTTCGCCTGTATGAGTCCTCATATGTGTAGCTGAATTAATATTTTGAGTGCCTTCTTGTTCGATGCATAACCTATCCAAATTGTAGTTACTATCAATGCTCTGCGTTCTCCATGATGTAGTTCGTGGAGAATTACAAAATTTACTCTCCATAGTTTCTTGTTTGATATCCATTATTGTTGTTGAAATTTAAATATCTCCACACCTACAACAAAAAGAGTTTGCAATTAATCTACGATAAAATCAGCAATATGACATTTGAAGTATTGAACAGTAGCATTTTTATTTTATTGAAAATTTTAACAGCTTTATTTTTCGTATTTTGTTATTTTGCTATAAAAAACGAAATTCTGATTACAAATAGGTCGGCCTCAAATGAAAAACAACTCAAAGTTAGACCAGTTAATTGAGATCCATTTTATAATTGGACTTCTGCTATTTAATACTAAGAAAAATTCTTAGATTGAGAATAAATTTTGACGATTTTCTGTCAGAATGTTTTGCTAAGAAATATATCTCGTAAATTTTCCGCTTCAAAATCCCTCGTGCTGCGCACTCGAGATTCTTGTTGAGCGGCAAATTTACTTGACAAATTTCTTAGCAAAACATTCTGACAGAAAATGTCGAAATTTAATCGGCTATTTTAATGCACTTGGGATATTACTGTTGATAAAAATAAACTGAAAAATACCAAGAGGATTTTGAACCACTTTAAAAATGCATGATTAGTTGTACAGTCAAATTTTCATATCTCGAACTTCGATAAATCAAATATCTCAATTACTTGAATTAACATCACATTTCTAACCTAATTCCTATAGTTTCCTATATACAACTCTCTCGATAATTCAAATTCCGGTAAGAGGAATTTTCGACTCTTGAAGCACTTTATCAACCCCTAGAGCGATATTTTAGAAACAAATATGCTGTTTAGCAGTAACGATTACGTTAAAAAGTGCTGTAAATAGTAAATAACATCCTTAAAAATTATTTATGACCATGCTTCTTTGTATTTCAGAGATTTATAAGTTTGCAAAACCCAAAATATACAGTCGGCTGTTGTTGAACGGGCATAAATTGTTTTGTCTACATAAGTAGGGACCTTTTAGTTTGGGATTATCGATATGGCCCGATGACGTTGCAAGAATTTGCTAATTTGAGTTTTCTACTTTAAATATTTGAGCAACTATGCTTTAGTGTCTTGTTACTGTTGTATTTGTGACATCTTACATAAGTTATGGAGTCACAAAAACTAAAACAATTAAGTATTAGTGAAAACACTTATGTACGCATATGTACTGTACGAACTATTCTTATACATTTTGCATGTTGTATGTGAGTACTTACTATGTACTTTTTAAAGATTTATAAATAATCCATATAAAGATGTATCGTACATTGTTCAATAACAATTACATAACACGTATTACAATTACAAAGAAAATCGTACGACACTAATTAAGAACCAATAGAAAAATTAATTTCAGTATAGTTTCAAAGCCAACAAAAAAATTTCTTGATAATCTTTTTTAAGTTGACTAACCTAACTGAAATTAATAGCGATACTTTTTTGACGTTCACTGATGCTAATATGTTGGTGGCACAATTTTGACACAGACTGGTGCCACCAACATATTAACAACTTAATATGGATACATTTTTGATGTCATTTGATACTTTATTTTCGAGTAAAATTTAAATTTTACTTTTTATGGCAGGGTCGCTACGATTTTCTTGCCGAATTTACATTCTAGCATTAATTCATGTCCGGTAATTTTCTTATCGTGCACAGAACAACGTAATCGGCCCTCGCGTTTCTGTGCACTCTAAAAAATTACCGGAAACAATTAATGCTCTTATGAGATTATAAGCGAAAATTGTCGCAATAATATACATGATTACCGCAATAATGTGCATTGCTGCGACACCGATGTACATGATGCTAACTATTTATGGTTGTCTCAACCTTTTTCCTTTTCTTAGTTTTTCTCAAAACAATGTCTGATAGGGGCATGTTATTACTATCACTGCTTATATTACTCATTTTAAAATCACTAACTGACACGTATAAAATGCTCATAAACAACAATCAACTCAGTGTTGAATCAAAGATCAGTATATTATACAAAACATTAATACGACCAATAGTAACTTATGGTATGCAAAGAAAAATTATAAGAAAAATTTTAGAACCTATAAAAACAGAAAAAGGAGCATATAGAAGGAGGATGAATTTTGAAATAGTAAGAGCAATGAACGGAGAAGATATAGTAAAATATGTCAAGGCTCAGAGACTAAAATGGTTCGGACATGTGATGAGGTGTGAAGATGGCAGAACAATAAAAGAAATAACAGAGTGGAAACCAGATAAAGAAAAACACATAGGAAGACCGAAAAGTAACTGGACAGACAACATATTAGAAGATATGAAGACAATGAAAATGGAGAAAAAAGTGTAGTAACAGAAAACAATGGAAAGAAGTAACAGAAGCAACCAAGACCCACCCAAGAATATCACAGCAGAAGATCATTTAAAAACAGCACCTTTTTATATTTCCCCCCTAACCTTAAGCTAGGTGCAGGGAAAGAATCCTCAAGGATAGGGCCATAACTTCTTGAGTTTAGTTGCCATTATATATATAACTGACACTTGACAGGAACTAACTTGAGTGATGATGCCACAGCAATTTTTAAAGCTGCTCTCAGTGGACTTGGATCGCTATTCCATGAAATGACGTGGACATCGCTTTTCTATAGCACACCAATTATTACAAGGCATGTAGGGACTTAGATCAGTACTAAAAGTATGATTTTATTCGAGGATAAAAATACTCATTTTACAAAAGCTCATTTTTGAATAAAATGGATTTAGATCGTTCTTCCCGCAACGTCTTCAAAATATATCGCACAATTATTTTTAAAAAATCGAAATTTGGTAAATCGAATTTTTGATAACTCAAGTTTCTCTGGCACTTCGAGTTAAAGAGGTTTAACTGTATTTTGAAAAGTCATGGCATTTGATTGGATAATAGGAGCTGTGGGAAATAGATAGTTAGTACTAATGTATTGAGGGCGAATAGATTTGCCGGTAAATTTAAAAAGGTTGCTTTGGCAGCGTCATGTGACAAATTAACCAGATCAAATTCCCAAGTTGAAGGGGAGGGCAGTCAAAGTTAGTTTGTGTGATTAAAATAAACTGATCCCATGGGCAAGTTTTTCCTACTACAAAATTGCCTGATTGCTTGCATTTTGAAAAATCATGGCATTTGATTGAATAACAAGAGATGCGAGAAATAGTCACATATAATCTCATAAGAGCATTAATTCTTTCCGGAAATTTTTTTGAGTGCGGTCCAACAACGTCGTATTAATTTGCCCGAGCGGGACGCGAGGGCAAATTAGGACGTTGTTGGAATGCACGATAATCATTTCCAGATATGAATTAATGCTCGAATGCAGATTCGGTAAGAAAATCGTAACGCCACAAACCCTCACAGTTAGGTTGGTCTACCTACAAAAAATTTCCAATAAATATTTTTATTGTCTTGGTTAAGGCTCGTGAACTAATTTTTCTATTGGTCATTAATGAGTGTCCTACGGTTTTCGCTGAAATTGCACTGGCACAAAATAATCAACTGAAATAAATTATCTCCATAGAAACTAAGATCAACAGTCTCATGGTATTGATGGTTTAAATATGTAGAGTAATATTGTTAGTACATAATTAACTAGCAATTCTAAGAATTATAATTAACCAGTTTATAGGAACCATTAGAAAATACAAGATTAACATAAAAATTACTGCGTATCTCTTATATACACGCAGACCTTGTCGTTCGCGGATTTGTGTTTCACTGATTTGATTTTACGCGGGGCACTTATGTGCTCCCTTTTCTTTGCCGTTCGCGGATTCCTTTGCTGTTTGCGGATGGCATTGCCAACATTAACTGTTTCAACTTTCACACACTAAATAAATAAAGCAGACGTATGCGGTTTATGTCTAGAACACCTAAATAACATTATTTATTACGAACTTGTAAACACACTTATCGAGCCTATTCCTTTGAATCTCTTATTACCAAATTGGACCTGAAATAAATTGTAAAATTATAAATTGAATAAACAAATGGACATTCGAGCTCTAGATTCAAGTGGCAGACGTATGTTACGTATGGAATTTTAGTTCAAGCTTTTCTGTCTTCTCGAGCATTTTTGACAATTTTTTTTTAAATTTTTTGCGATCGCATAGTATAAATAAATCTACTTTATGAAACCTAACCCCGTTTTTATCATTTATGTGTTTACTTGCGCATTGCGGTTTTGTGCTTTGCAGCATTCTTCTGGAACGTAACCCCCGTGAACGGCAAAATCTGCCTGTACTTATTTTTGAGTGGTAAAGTGTTTTATGACCGCTGACAATCTTTTCTCATATTCAAGTGAGAATTATTTATATACTTACTGACCTCATTTGAGTGGGGGAAGTCGTACATTTCAGCCCGCTACTTCCCGCACTCACTTCCCGCTCAAGTGCGGGAAGTGAGTGCGGGAAGTACCGTTACGGCCAACTCAAAGTGCACGACAGATTTTTAACTTGTAATACGATATTCTAATCATAGACGTCCAATTTTGACGTTTGCGTTTGTCATTAACTGTCACAGAACTGAAAACTCGAAAAATTCCCAGACATTTGTCAGAAGTAGGGAAAATGCGAGCTATTATAAAACTGGAAGAGAACTGGTCGCTAAGTCGAGTCGCAGCAGATTTGCAGTATTTTTGGAACACGACTGTTTTCTCAGATGAAAATGTATTTCAATCATTTACCAGTTGACGATTAAGGGTATATAGACCACAAAATTCAAGATTTGAAGAGCAATATTATGTTCAACCCTTAAGCAGTAGGTAGTGGACGATTCTTTGTAAACGTATGGAGATGGAGCAATGCTCACGGATCTGGGGCATGCTATAGAATTAATGGTAGACTGAATGCTGAAAATTATCGCAACATTTTGCAAAATGTGATGCTGCCATCTGTAAGAGAGCTCTTTCCTAATCAATTTACGTTTCAACAGACAATATATTACCTAATTAATTAATTTTGTTTATGTTAACGTAATTGATAACATTATTTTCACAGGATAACTGTCCTGTGCATGCAGCAGGGATTGTTCATTGATTGTTTGATGAGAATAATATCAATTTATTACCATGGCCTGCAAGAAGTCCGGACTTGAACCCCATCGAAAATGTTTGGGGCTATTTAACTACAAAAATTTATACCAGAGATTTTGCACCAAACAACGCCGATGAATTATGGGAAAGAATAAGAAATGCTTGGAAGGAACTGAGAGAAGGATACAATATGGAAACATTGGTCAACTCTATACGAAACAAACTGCAAAGCGTAGTAGCAATTGAATACTGATACATATTTATTAAATACATATTATTATATGTATAGTTTGTTTACTTGTGAAACTTTGCTAAAATACAAACATTAAAAAAGTAATACCTATTCTTAAAATCACAAGCAACGCCACTGGAGAAACCCTCACTTAATAAGCCGAAAAATCGCAAAAATAACCATAGTAACAAAAAACCGTGCACTTTGAGGTGTCCGTAACTGTACATTCCCGACCTCTGAGTAGGTATGGATACTGGGAATCTTGTTCATCCATTCATGCGCGTCGCAACCTGTCGTATCATAATAGTATAATTTTTCCAATTATTGTTTAGAATAAAGTGGTTGCGAATAAAATAGTATACAAACCTCGACAGGAAGTTTCCTTAGTCTCGAGATAATAGCTGATTTCGACGCTTCGCGTCTCAATCAGCTAACTAATCTCTCGACAGTAATGAAACACTTCTTATCTCGGGCTGTAATATACTATTATTCGCAACCACTTTATTCTAAACAATAATTGGAAAAATTATTATATTATGATACGACAGGTTGTGACGCGCATGAATGGATCAACGAGATTCCCAGTGTCCCTACCTACTCAGCGGTCGGGAATGTACTTCCCGCACTCTCTTCCCGCACTTGAGCGGGAAGTGAGTGCGGGAAGTAGCGGGCTGAAATGTACGACTTCCACCACTCAAATGAGGTCAGGAATGTTAACATTACATATATGGTTGCGAATAAAGCATTTTTCATCATCTTTAGATGGCTGCAACTCCTCAGTAGTGGACTTTTGTATATAGGCAATTTGCGTTACATCGGCTTATTTTGAACTCTAGTATCTGTGGTTAATTTTATTCCACACCTCTCAGGGACACCCTGCAGGCATTTACAAATATTGTTAACGGTACATACTGCTCACCCAAAATAACTGCGGGTGTACAAAAATGAGGGACTACCTGTTCAAAACTGTTTATCGTACGCTTCATTAGACTGAGTAAGGACTACCTTCAACAAATCACTTATATTTCTCACCCGTACAGTTATTGTCAATGGCGCGACAATATATTCTACCTGATTTTTCGGTGGGGATACATTTGACAAAATCTCTAGGGAAGTTTAAGGCCAATCTTGAATTTGACCAACATTTTTATCTTTATTAAATATTTTGAAAAGTAAAAACGGACGATTAGGTTAAATTTTTAGTGTTAGCAGCACAAGTAAACACCGATTTTTGAAGATGATTTTACGTAGAATAAAAAATGTGGTGTGATGCACTCACATAACTTCCTTTTACAGTGATCTTATAATTAGCCAAAACTTTGTATTTTAATTTTTAATCATTTGTCAAAAATTTTCAAAATTCACAAATTCTACAAAAACGGTACAAAATAGAGAGTTAGTTGAAGAGACAAATTTTCTCTAGAATTTTAAGCTGAATTCAAAAATGTAATGATCTTACTTTGTACATCAGTTGGTAAGTTGCCGTTATCAACTTAAAAATGTATTCGTAGACGTAGAGTGGTCTAGAATTTAGTTTGCTTCGTAAAATAAAATAGTATGATAGTAATCATTGATTTCTTCGAACTCGAAGATTTAGCGGATGTATCCGTTTCGTGTATTCTGATTTAAAAAAAAGTGGTTTTAGAAGTGATATCTGTGAGTCTGTGAACCTGTGTCCTCTACGTCTACACCACAAATCACTAAACTTGTATACATATCTTACGTACGTATTCGCCGGGCTCCGTAGCTCAGTGGTTAAGCATTCTGGCTACTGATCTAACGGTGGAGAGTTCGATCCCCGATGCCGGTGAGGTTTTTAAAAATAAGAAAATGCTGATGGAAACTTCTACAGAATGCCAGCGTAGATAAATCAAACAGTTGAGACACTTTTTGTCGGTCTCTTTGATGTCAAAATACCGTTTTGAATGACCTTGAAAAATTCCTGGGGGGTATTTTCCGATAGTACTAACAGATGACGCCACTAATTTACCACATCATGATTGGTAGCAGAGTCAGTAACTGGTTATGATCGGTGGTACAGTCTATCAAATACCTTTATATATTAATACAGGAAACTCGCCGCCTGGTTGCATTCGCGTAGGAGTGACATAAGGTCACTAAATCACGTTAGCTACGCTACCACAGGTAGGGAAACTCGGAGTTATTTATGTCAAACCAAACTCGTTTTTGTCAGTGGCGTACCCAATCAGTTTATAGGTTATAATAAAAATAAATTGAAGTTTGTGTAATGTGAACGCAATAAATAAATGTTACATAACACATTATTTGTAAACGTTTTCGAGCTTAAAAGAAATAATTATCACAAATATAAAGCTTTAGCGAATATTTTGTACCGCTCCCTGCATTCCAATAATTCGGCACCTGACGTACACGTAAATGATGCATGTCGTCTAGTGATCTATTTATTTCTTTCAATCACTCCTGCCGTTTCATGCTATTTCTTGGTTCTTAATTTGCAATAAGTAATTCATTAAAGAGTATTGCTAAATATTGCAGTTTAACTTACCTTCAGGAACTTGAAACAGCGTATACCCTTTTATGCTGTTGTTCAGGCAACCTTTAACGTAGCAAATACAAACCATAATGCTATATATACGTTTTGACAAAATTCGTTGGGTGAACTAGGGAATCCGAGATCACAATCATCTCTTCAGGGTATAATTTAGGCAAATGATCTGTAATCGTAAAAAAATACCTTTGATATTTCTTCAGATCTTCAAGTTTCAGGGTCAGTAGACGAAAAACATTTTAAATTGCGGTTAAAAACGATCATCTGCATAACTTACAACCTAGAGAAAGGATTGTGGCCTCGCATTTGAAGGATATATTACTAATAAGAAAAATTATTTATGACCTTACTAGTAGCGCCTATGGTAAATTTGACACTGACAAACTCGTTTTTTAAACTTGTCAAATGGTGTCTCCCTACCTGTGTTAGCGTAGCTAACGTGATTTAGTGACCTTAGAGTGACATACAGTGGCTATATACAAGACAGTGTGGCCATAGGGATGTCTTCGCCGCTATTGGTCGACGCGAATATCCGCCATTAACAGGCAAAATATTTAGTTACTTTTAAGTTGTTCTCAAATAGGTTGGTAGAAGCTGTTCATTTGGTTATGGAAGAAAATAAAACCTTTCAAATCTGACAATTTCAAAATTGTCAGTGTCAAATAATTTATTAGCGTCGCAAGCGGGTCAAATTTTATCATCTATTGCCCTGAAAAACTAATATTCTGCACAGTATTTAAATGTGACAATTTATAATTATGCTATTGTTGTAATAGCACAAGATGCGTTCGACTTGGAATATATGATAAAGAGATTACATCGGTGCTACGATAAATGGGGCCTTAGCATTAGTTTAGAGGAAACGGAGTATTTAGTAGTCAACTCGAAAGCACAATATGAAGTCTTAATAAATGAAGATGTCGCAGTAAGACAAGTAGAAAGGTTTAAATACCTCGGTGCTACAATACAATCGATGAAAAAGGTTTGGGAACAGAAGAGATCAGAACTCGAATAGTACAAAGTACTTAAAATCAATTTGATGGGACAATACTATCTCTAACAAAAAGAAAAAAAGAATAGGTAAAGTAATGGTAGAGTCGGTGCTATATTATGGCAGTGAGGTATGGACTGTAACAGCGGAAATGAAACGAAGACTAAACACAGTTCAAATGGACGAAAAAGCGCAAAGGTATCGAGACGAGATAGAGTGACGAACGAGGAAATAAGACGCAGAATGGAGGCACCAGAATCAGTTGTGGACAGAATTGGAGAATGGAGGAGACGACGTGGCTTATGAAAATCTTTAAATGATCGCCACCGGTTAAGAAAAAAAGAGGTAGACCACGCAAACCGTGGAATGAGGGTATTTGGAGAGCCATGGAGGAACCTGGAAGAAGACCAAGCACAGAACAGGGAGGTTTGGAGACAGGAAACAGGAAGACGGCATTTAGCTGTATTCTAAACTACCATAACTGAAACCGGTTGTAAACTTCATGTAACACCTTAAAGCACTACGAACGAACGCCAATGAGAAATGTCAATGTCCAAAAATAACACTGCACGTGTAGCTAACATCAACTAGTTAAAATAACTAGCGCCAAAATAATGACCACTCAAAAACGTTCGATTATTTCGAAAGGCACTGTATATCTCTACGCTCAAATTTGCCTGTTAATGGCGGCCAACAATCGTATGGCCACACTGTCTTGTATATAGTCACTGTAGAGTGACATACAGTGACTACATAAGGTCACTATGACTACACGCAAAACAGCGCCATCTACACAGTCCGGCGTGGAGGTACGTCAAAATAACGAGAATTTTACCCATTTATCTATTACAATTTTGCAAAATAACACACAAAACAATAAATAAGTTTAATGCTTTATAGTAATAATGTGAAAACTACTTCATTTCTTATTAATTTTCTTGTAATCCAGTGTCAAATTGGTTCTATGGTCGGATTTACCCACTTACTAAAACTTCTGTAATTGTATCTTTGTATTTCTTGTTTTGCATTATTTGTCTGAGGCCAAAGTTTAAGAAGTACCTAATTATGAATGCATTTAATAACAATAATACTTACCTTTAGTACTTACGAATTATTATTAGAAAACAGTAAGGATATAAAACTAGGGTGCATATGCTTTCATACTAATTTATTCATGCAATCTTTTTTCTTTTCTTCGGAACAACATAAAGGTACACCTTCTACTACACAAGCTTCCTTTTGAAACAGCTTACGTTTCACAGGGCTTTTTCTGGTTTATAATTCTGTCCCGTACATTTCTTTATTTAACGGAAACCTGAAGAATGATTTCGAACAATTTCTCACAGTGGCATTATAACACTCATACACAGCGCATATGCCGCCAGACATTATGTTTTCCAGCGTTTTTCTCTTAATAAAAGCACATTAATCATACACAAACACTGACATTTGACACTTTTTAACACACCTTACCGCAACGCGGCGCTGTCGTCACCTGCGACTCGTTTAAAACGTGAGCTTCCTGTATTAATATGTTAAGGTATTTGAGTCTACATAAAGGCACTGTAATTGGTAGTACAGTCGCTTTATACAGAGAGATTTTCCTTACTACGAACACGGCAGACGATATGTCGAATTTACAAATGCCGAGAATTTAACTTTGACAGTTTGCGTATTTTGTCAGTAGATAAGATCTGCTGTCATTTCTATCTTAAAATCGATAACTACGAAGCAACGGATCAGTGCAAATTGTAAAATGGTATTATCAGGGTCCAACGGTCCGGGAAATTCAAAATTCTTTCACAGCATTTGAAAATAGGCGTTCTTTATCGTTATCAACGTTACATAAAGTTATTTCAAATTTTGGAAACTTTGGATGTTTTTCTCCCCAAAAGCACAAAAGCCCTAATGTTCCCAATGAAGACAGGTATTTAAAAGAGGTTTGTATTACCGCTAATGACTATCCAGACTATTTATTTAAATAAACTGCAAAACTAGTAGATTTAGCTGCGATATTCTTCCCGTTGGCCATTTCAGAAGTATGGAATTTTGTGAAACTGTGACAGATATGCCTAAAACTTCCTCTGAAAAGTCGTTTTCACTACAACTAACGATTTGAAGAACTGCGTTTAAAAATTAAAAGGGTTGTTCAGAGTACTAGCATTAATACGTTTCTATGATCGCTTAGGATATTGTTTAGCGCAAGAAGGCAGGCTCTTTGAACAAGAGCTAATTTAAACTTCTTGAATTTTGTTGTTTGAAATAAAAATAGTTTTATTTTTGTTTGCATCTTTTTTTACTAAGTTAGTTTGTTCGGAAGAAATTATTTCTTTCTTCAGAATGCGTTTTACTTTAAGAACTACCTTCTTTTACTGTACTGTTAATCTCTAAAAATCCTGTTTTTCAACTCTGAATTTATCACCTGAATTAATCACAGAATAACAGTACCTCATACATTCTATCTGTGATACCTATAATAATTAATTTTAAAAAATTACACTAGGCGTCTGCGTTGAACAATTACTTAAACAATCAACGCAGACGACCCGTGGATTAATATCAGAGTACATACCTTAGGCCGACTGTCCATCGGTCTTAGCGTATTTTTAGGCAATCGTAAATTCGCCTTGATTTACTCGTGTTCGCAGTTCATGAATTTTCACTGTATACACTTAAGGGACTGTAATTGGTAGTACAGTGCCTTTATATAGACAGTGGCGACAATGGGGTGTCCTATTTTTGATTGGCTCCCTAGATCACGTGGTTTTAGCCGCCATGTTTATGCTAAATCACCTGTGATTCGTGTTATACTTTTGGCAGTACTGAAGTGTATTGTCAGTCTATGTCAAATTCGAGGTTAGCAGGTTCGGTTTTACGTCAGTTTTGACACAAACTGACGCAAATCTTAACCTGCAAATCTCAAATGTTTTCAGTACTGCCAAACGTAAAACACGTATCACAGTCGACTCTGATCACGGATTTAAATAAACACCCGTTAGAAATTTGCCAAAATATGGCGGCGGGGGTGTGGCTTAGTTGTATTGTCGCCACTGTCTATATAAAGGCACTGTAATTGGTAGTACAGTGGCTATATACAAGACAGTGTGGCCATAGGGATGTCTTCGCCGCTATTGGTCGACGCGAATATCCGCCATTAACAGGCAAAATATTTAGTTACTTTTAAGTTGTTCTCAAAGAGGTTGGTAGAACCTGTTCATTTGGTTATGGAAGAAAATAAAACCTTTCAAATCTGACAATTGTAAAGTGTCAGTGTCAAATAATTCATTAGCGTCACACGCGGGTCAAATTTTATCATCTATTGCCCTGAAAAACTAATATTCTGCACAGTATTTAAATGTGACAATTTATAATTATGCTATTGTTGTAATAGCACAAGATGCGTTCGACTTGGAATATATGATAAAGAGATTACATCGGTTCTACGATAAATGGGGCCTTAGCATAAGTTTAGAGGAAACGGAGTATTTAGTAGTCAACTCGAAAGCACAATATGTCTTAATAAATGAAGATGTCGCAGTAAGACAAGTAGAAAGGTTTAAATACCTCAGTGATGCAATACAATCGATGGAAAAGGTTTGGGAACAGAAGAGATCAGAACTCGAATAGTACAAAGTACCTACTTAAAATCAATTTGATGGGACAATACTATCTCTAATAAAAACAAAAAAAGAAGAGGTAAAGTAATGGTAGAGTCGGTGCTATGTTATGGCAGTGAGGTATAGACTGTAACAGCGGAAATGAAACGAAGACTAAACACAGTTCAAATGGACGAAAAAGCGCAAAGGTATCGAGACGAGATAGAGTGACGAACGAGGAAATAAGACGCAGAATGTAGGCACCAGAATCAGTTGTGGACAGAATTGGAGAATGGAGGAGACGACGTGGCTTATGAAGATCTTTAAATGGTCGCCGCCGGTTAAGAAAAAAAGAAAGAGACCACGCAAACCGTGGAATGAGGGTATTCGGAGAGCCATGGAGGAAGCTGGAAGAAGACCAAGCACAGAACAGGGAGGTTTGGAGACAGGTAACAGGAAGACGGCATTTAGCTGTATTGTAAACTAGCATAACTGAAACCGGTTGTAAACTTCATGTAACACCTTAAAGCACTACGAACGAACGCCAATGAGAAATGTCAATGTCCAAAAATAACACTGCACGTGTAACTAACAGCAACTAGTTAAAATAACTAGCGCCAAAATAATGACCACTCAAAAACGTTCGATTATTTCGAAAGGCACTGCATATCTCTACGCTCAAATTTGCCTGTTAATGGCGGCCAACAATCGTATGGCCACACTGTCTTGTATATAGTCACTGTAATTGGTAGTAAGGTCACTATATCAATAAGGTACCGCCATTAGTGATTTTTTTATATCTATCCTTGTCGCACAATTTTCTCCAACTGGGGATAAAAACACATAACCTAACAGATTCCTCACTTTACAAGTGCCATTACACCAAAAAGAAAATCCCCAAAATCTAGTGTCCTCCCTATTGCACTTGGGAAATTTGTATTTGTTATCCTTATCTCACAATTTTCTCACATTCTCAAGCGAGGAAAGGAATGGCGTTACCTTAATGATATAGTGACCTTAATTGGTAGTACAGTCCCTTTATATACAACAGTCTGGCCATATGAAATGTCACTTATGACATAAGACAGAATATGGCCGCCTTCAGTGGCGGATCAAAAGCAGTGGCGGGGTTAGTGCTGGAAAATAGTTTAATTAAATAAATGCTTAGTATAAGTAAATATATGACTAAATAGTAAAATAAACAATGTCGTATCAATGAGATATTATAAATTTTATTTACAGTTAGTGCTCACATAAATAATAGCAAATCTACAGAACTTAAAGTGATCCCAAAACTAATAAAAGAGTGAGTATACAGTCTAATACGCTTAAAATTACTTTGCATAACTTCCCACTTAATTTATATAGCCTACATTGTGCATTGCCACAGAAGTACAACTGTATTTGCTTCGTTGTGTATTTTGCGTTTTCGTTTCAGCTATTCTTAAACGCACACCGATAACTTTGGATATAATAAACTTTTCTAATTGATTAAAAGTTGCAATATGTTTTACATCAACAATATGCATTTTATTTATATAAAATGCTTTTACATTTAGATTCTATTCTGACCTTTTATGTCATTCTAATATGCTCGATAAACCTGTTTGACCACAAGCCCCGCTTTTTTATTTCTAGGAAAGCTTTTCATCTTAATACCATGTTCAGACCTATTTTTGCATTCAAATGCACACGACTCCATACCTAAAACTTAAACGTCGATAAAATCAGTTTTTCGAACGGAAATATTTTCAAATTTTACCAGTTGTTTATAAAGACATTGGTATTTTCAATGGCTGTAGGCTCCGAAGCAGACGATGAGAAAGTAAATAATGTTAGAACAGCATTATCCTTACGTCTTTTTTGTCACCAACTCGTGCTTTTTCACACATACAATCTGTAAAATGCTTTTCACAAATTCTTGAATTTCCATTCGGGTACCAATTTTCTCTATTAATTTTATTGTTCATAAGTCCCGTCTGGCCCTATTCCTAAGGAAAGTTTCCGTTGCACACATTTTTCAGATTTGCTTTTGCATCCGACTGCACAGCAATACCTCTTATCTGAAGAAAATTTTTGAAATTGATAAATTTCTTTAAATCTTGTCAGCTTACCGTTAATAAATTATAGTTCTAGTTGTTTCTAAAAATTATGATCAGTTTTTAACTATGTACTCGCATTTTAAACGATTTTTCTTGATTGAATGTTAACTTATTTTATTTGAATAACTGTGACTTTGACACTTTTGCAATTTAAATCTTATTGTCAAAATGACGCAAGACATAAAATGGCGGCACCAATGAGAATCGTGACCATGTATGGCCAGACTGTTAACGTTAGTGTATATAAAGCGACTGTAATTGGTAGAACTTGGTTCTGCCATCTGGTAGTCAAGCTTAGAAATACCCCCCGAGTTACTGTCCCAGGCACTCTAGACAGGTTTCAACATTTGAAATGAGTGTCTCTACTTGTTTGATTTATGTACGCTGAGAATGCCATCATTCGGAAGTGATGTAAAGCCGTGGGCCCCATGTTACTATGATGTGTAGCATGTAAAAGATCCCTTGCTAGGGTTGGAACTCCTTAGTCTCGACAGAATTCTAAGTAGGACTTTGACCATATGACCACAGCAGTCGGTGTCTAAGGTACCTGGTACTCCGCATATCTAGACTTTGTCCATTACAAACGTACGTGTTAGCTTTTGTCGACGTTTATAGCGCCTCTGGTGTTTGGAAACCCGATTAAACCAACGAGCGGCAATTTTGAAATTTCCATCCATCCATAATCCGTCCTCTTCTACCATTACGGTGTAGAGTCCCCGCACCACAGTTTCCTCCACTCGCGCCGATCTGTCGTCAGCTTCTCGGCTTGCCTCCACTCATATCCTCTTTCTTGGATTGCCTTAGCTACTTCGTTAGTCGAAATCCTCTTGGGTCTGCCTCTTTTCTTTTCTGATCTGTGCCACTCTTCCATATAACTTTAGTTTTTCTCTTATCACTCATTCGTGCCATACGCCCAAACCATAATAGTTGACGCGTTTTTATTAAAGATATTACTGGCTTGACACTCGCGCATTACGTTGTTTTTAATAGTCTCTCCGGGTTATATCTGCTGCAGCTCTGAGGTATCGCATTTCACTAGCTTGCACTCTACTTTTGTCTCTATCGCACATAGCCCAGGTCTCACATCCATATATTAAAGTGGGGACGTATACATTTTTGAATATTTTGGCCTTTGTGTTGCTGCTTATTTCTTTCTTTCTGATGAACACACTGTTTAGAGCGTAGAATAATTTTGTAGCATTGGTTATTCGGTTATTGATTTTCTCTTCTAGGCTACCTTTAGCGTTTATTATTGAGCCCAAGTATTTGAAGTTCTGGACTTGCTTCATTTTAGCGCCATTTAGTTTTATTTCTGCTTGTTGTTCTTCATTAGAAATGACCATAACTTCTGTCTTGTCGGTGTTAACACTCATTTGGTTTTTCTTTAGTTCCTCGTTCCATATTGTCACATTATTCTGCAATTCCCTTTCTGTCTTTGCGAACATTACCAGGTCATCGGCATACATTAACTCCGTGATATATACTTGTTCTAACTTATTTACTCCTATTATTGTGGGTTTTAATTGCCTTCTACATGTTTTATATATATCATCCATTAGTACAATAAATAGTAGGGGACTTAAGACTCCTCCTTGCCTGACTCCCATAGTAGTGTTAAATTATGTTGATGTTACGTTGTTTGTTCTAATTTTATCCGTTGTAGTTACATACATGCTTTTAATGGCTCTTGTGAGTATTGGTTTCACCCCTCTCATTTGTAGCACTTCCCATATTGTTTCCCGGGGGGCGCTGTCGAAAGCTTTATTTAGGTCAATGAAGCATAGGTAGAGTGCTTTGCTGTGGGCTAAGGTCTTTTCTATTACTTGTCTTAGGCAAAATATTAGATCGACTGTTCCCCTTTCCGGCCTAAAGCCACATTGGTTGTCATCAATCGTTGCTTCAAGGCATTGTCTAAGTCTTTTTTCTAGGATTATTTCATACACTTTGCTTGTGGTGCACAGTAGAGAGATTCCTCTATAATTCTTACACTTTTTAGCATCCCCTTTTTTGTTGGCCGAATTGTGGCTATGCTCCAGTCCTTGGGTATGGTCCCTGTCTTCCAACACATATTAAGTAATTTATGCAGGCATTCCATTCCTACTTCGCCGCTGTATTTAATTAATTCAGCTTTTACATTGTCGTGTCCAGCGGCCTTCCCGTTTTTTAGTTTTTTTACAGCATAGAATACTTCATCTTCTGTTATGTTGTCGTTTCCATCCATTTCTTCCTCAGCGCTCACGTTCTGGTGCTCTTCTTCGTTTCCACCTCCTAATAATTCTGCGAAGTATTCCCGCCATCTTTCTACTCCTTTGTATTTTGTCGGTTATTAGAGTGCCATTCTTGTCCTGGACCATCCGCTTCCGCGTCCTTTGTCTTTTCTGAAGTTCTTCAGCATTCGGTATAGGAGTTTTGCATTTCCTTGGCTGTTTTCTTCCATTTTGTTTCCCAGTTCTACCCACTCCTTTTGTTTTGCTTTTATAATCATTTCCTTAACCATTCTCCTTTGTTCCTGGTATGATTGATAGTTGGCTTCCGTCTTATTACCAAGGTATGCTTTCCATGTCCATTTCTTCTTTTTAATTTCCTCTTTAATTTCCTCACTTCACCATGCTGTGCATTGTCTTGTCCTTCGGGTCGTTTTTCCGCAGGCTTCTCCAGCAGCTTTGGTGACAGTTGCTTTAAGTATGTTCCACAATGCCTCTACGTCGTTTATTTCTTTCCAGTTCTCGATGTTGAGTGCTTCACTTACCGCAGCTTCGTATCGTGCTCTCACATTATCCTGCTGTAATGTATACACTTTTATACTAGGTTCTGCGTACTCTTTATCTTCAAGTTTGTTTGTCTCACGTTTCGTTGTATTCACTCCATTCATTTTAATTTTAATTTGTACCAGAAAGTGGTTTGTCCCAATTTCCCACCCTCTATACACTCTAATATCGTTTGCTGCTTTCCTATCTTCAATTTCAATTAAAATTAGATCAATGATGGATTTCTCCTTTCTGCTGTCCATGACACGAGTGTATTTGTGGATGTCTTTGTCTTGGAACAAAGTATTACCTACCAGCATGTTGTTGATGCAAAACTCAATTATTGGTCGTCCGTTATCGTTAATGGTTCTCCGTGTTGGCCCACTGGGTACTCTCTTAAGTTGCTGCATCTTACTCTGTCGTTGAGATCTCCCATGACTATTATTTTGTTGTTTACTACGTCCTTTTCCTCTAGTAGTGTATCCCAAAACGTGTCTTTTTCCTCTTTTTTCTCATTATCTGATGGGCCATATGCTACAAAAATGGTCACTTGTTCTTCTTCTACTTTCACGTCTAGCGTAATCAATCTATCATTGATACATTTCCATTTCTTAATGAATTTTACATAGTGTTTATTTATTAATACACCCACACCGGCTTTTGCCCTCGTTCGATCCTCAACGCCACTGTATAGCAGCAGGTGGTCATTCCCCATGGTCATGCTCCCTTGTCCTTTCTTTTTTGTTTCCGTAAGTCCTAATATCGTTAATTTGCTTTCCTCAAATTCCTTAATAAGTTCTTCTTTTCCATTTAGTCCTTGGACATTCCATGTTCCCATTTTCCATTCTTCTTTTTCGACTTTAGGTTTTAACTTTTTGCTTACATTGCAAATGCCTAATTCACTGATCCTTTGTAACCAACTTTCTGGTATTTTAGCACCAATTCTCATCTCTGATAAGTGTTTAAGGCTTTCCAGTGTGTATTTAACCTCTTTCCTGGTGTTATCGTTTTCTTTTCGTTTGTGCAGATCAAGTTTCCGTATTTTGTTCTGTATTCTTTCTAGTTCCTCATTTAATTCTTTCTTCTCTGGGTTTCTCTCTTCTTCTATTCTTCTTATTTCGTCCTTCATTTTCGCTAGTTCCATTGCGCTGTTAATTAGTTCTGTTTGTGCTTCCTTGCATCTTAACTGTGTCAAACTTTGCTCATCCCTGACCTGTTTAAGAATTTCCTGCATATTGTTAAATAATTCCTCTATTTCATTGGCCGTTGCAATGCTTCGTTCTTCTTTATCTTACCCGAACGTTACGCCACTGTGTTTTGGTATTTCGCGATGCACCCGTCCGATGCGAGTATTTCTCCGCGCGCACTTGGTATCGTCAGCTGTTTGCTTGGGCTATTTATTTCGTGCGTTGGATATTCGACCTAACGTTATCACTCCGCGGCTATCGCAGCTTTTAGCTTGATTAATTACACCTTACTCACTGCAGTCCTACCACGGCTTATTATCTACACTTATTTGTCACTGCATTAAATCACTCCGTTGCACGCTTTCAATGACCGGGTGCACTTAATTTAACCGCAAAACGCGTATTGAATTTCCACTTGTGTGACACGTCCGCATCAGCGGGATCGCGTCGCGACGCGATTTTGAAATTGATAAAGAACAAAATGCACACAATTGTTGCTTATACGTAATGCTATGATCAAAGTCAAAATCGGTACCCGATACAGATGTTTGGATTTGGTAGTGATTGAAATAATTCCTAAAATCATTTAAAAAACAAGCAATTATAAATAACAAAAACATGAATATCAAGAAGTTTATTAATGTACTTATATAGCTTATATATTCGTATGAAGTCACAGTTTAAAAGTTAAATATTAGAAGTTAAATAATGCTATCATGTAATAGTCGTCTTGTGTTCCATTTCTGGGGCCGATGAATACAGTAAAACCAGCGTACATAAATCAAACAAGTACTAGAAACACTCGTGCCAAATGTTGAAATCTGTCTAGAGTACCATGAACAGCGACTCAAGGGGTATTTCTAAGCTTGAACAGCAGATGACAAAACAACGAGCTCCCCGCCCTTAGCTAACGTGATTTAGTGACCTTATCCCAACCTAGAGTTCCTAAATATTAATAAGATAATTTTAATATTATACAGGAACTCTATCCTAATCTTTATGTGGTCAAGGTCAACTAAATCTATAGGAATAAAGTTCCTATGAGGCCGTTGCATTCAGGGTTTTCCCTGTCTAACGCAATATACGATTAGTAGAGTTCTCTAGTTTTTAAATGATTATTTCCTTCATATCCATAATAATGCGTAATCACCATGGTTTTTGTCAGTTTAATAATGACTAAAATTCAAACGTCAAAATTTAACCGCGGTTAAATTTATGTCAAAATTTAATCGCTTGTGCATAATTTTAACATGATTATTAAAGGTGCTTCACCAACTGAATTTTATCTATTTATTCAGGAAATAATCACTCCGAACATCCCGCGTGCATGTAAACTAGCCTGAATAAATTTTGACGATTTTCTGTCAGAATGTTTTGCTCTGAAGAAATATATCTCGTAAATTTTCCGCTTCAAAATCCCTCGTGCTGCGCACTCGGGATTCTTGTTGAGCGGCAAATTTACTTGACAAATTTCTTAGCAAAACATTCTGACAGAAAACGTCAAAATTTAATCGGCTATTTTAATGCACTTGGGATATTACTGTTGATTAACCTTCAAACACCAAGAAATATTTTGAGATATTTTAAAACCGTAGAATGACAGCGGCTCACGAACACTAATGAAAATAAACTATAAGATTTGGAGCGCCAACGTTACAGATCTGTTACTTTCATGTAATTGGGCATGTTCTAATTTAGGTGGTATATGTATTTAATAATAAATATTATCAAGTTTTAACAATTTGATGTTCTATGTACGAGGAGTCGTTTTTATATTCCCGGAATTGAAAACAAACCAAACAACTACACAACTAAGAAAAATAGTATATTGTATGTTAAGAGCTGAAAGTGCATTCTTGCCGCTTGCGCATGAATATTGCTGGTTGAGACGAAGTCGAAACCAGCAATCATGCAAAAGCGGCAAGCGCACTTTTAGCTCGAAATATACATACTATTTTTTCGACGACTGAGCATATTATTAAAGGAAAATATCAAATTTCGTTTTATCGCAAAAATTAATTGACAATCAAGTTAACATTACTCGCGCAGTCTATATGACATGTGACGCGATTATTTCCACAAATGACGGGCGTTGTCAAGGAAACATTCGGACGTGGCTACCTATTTTGTTCACGCGGAAACCCAAAACGCTCGGCGAGCGGCAAAAAGATGAAAACGCACGCTCAGCGGCAAATGTCAACTTTTTGTTGTCAAATGACAGTGAGAAAAATCTACTTTCGATGTCAGTCGTCGAAAAAATATTTTTCAACACAATGCAAGTACCTAACAACTGCAAACCGTGATAAAAAAAAAATTGTTTGTCTTAAAATGGCTCTCAACTGCTGCTATTAGCTCATTATCATGGGCAAATTTTCTTCCTCTGATGTCTTTTTTCAAATTTGGGAACAGAAAGTGGTCCGAGGGAGCCAAATCGGGACTATAGGGCGGACGGTCCAGTTGCTTGGAGTTGAGAATTCAAGCGTGCGAACGTGTTTATTTCGTTCTCTGCATACTTTACAAAAATCTTAGTAACAACGTTTTTCTTTAATATTTAAGAATATCGTTAGTGGTGCAAATCGATCATGCCTTTAATAAAAATTTGTGGTGCCTGCGGCAAGCCTCTTACTCCTGAAAAAGAGGTAACTTGTGTTTGTGATAAGTGTCGAATTCCATTACATTCTGCTTGCTCGGGTCTTACTCGTACCGATGTTCAACTGCTGGTCTGGAGTGATAGCAAATACCGGCCCACTTTCCGATAACTGCACTTCTAATAAAAATGTAATTTCTGAATTGAAAAGTTGATTGATAAACTATCAACTGAAATTGAGGCTTTAAAACAAAAAACAACGTCTGCGGCAGAAATCCAAGGGGATGCAATTGAAATGTAATCAATGAAATTAATGAGCGTAATAAAAGGTCATCCAATATAATAATTTATAATATTAACGAGTCTGAGGCTGTTGATAAAAATAGCCGTATAGCTCATGATAAAGATGTTGTTACTAATAGTATAAAAAAGTTACCTAACGTCAACATTCAGCCGTTGCAAGTTTACCGGATTGGAAAACCAACTTCGGGAAAGGCCCGACCTGTGAAAGTTATTTTCAAAAATCCTAGTGACGCTAAAACTATCTTGAAAAATAAATGCACGCTACAAGAAAACTCCAACATTTGTTATACATCAGATCAAACCCCTTTACAGCGTAAATATTTAGAAAATTTGAGAAAATCTTTAACGGATCGATTGAATAATGGCGAACAAAATTTAACCATCAGGTAATTGAACGGTGTTCCGAAAATTACCGATAAATTATCAAAAAACTAAATAATCCGTCCACATCCACACCTTTATCGTGTACTGATAGCGAGAACTTTTTACATATTTGCCACATCAACGTCAGATCTCTAGTATCATGCTTTGACAACTTTTCGGAAGCAATACAAAATCACAACTTTCAATTAATATCTGTATCTGAAACCTGGTTAAATCCAGGTTTTCTATCAAAACTGGTCCATATTCCTGGATATGAAATAATTCGTGCTGATACAGATTCTAGAGGTGGGGGAGTATGTTGGTGCATTCAAACAAATATACGCTATAAAGTTATTAAATTGGACTTCATGACTCTTGAATATTCTGAACAGCTATGGATAACCATAAAAATTGACAATAAAAATATTGCATTTGGAGCACTGTACATACCAAAAAAGTGTGAAGTTGAAACAGCTTTATTGAATATTTCTATGACTGTCGATGATATAGTCATGGTGGGGGATATCAACATAGACCTGCTAAACGTCACGTCAACATACACACGGCATTTTAATAATTTTACTACTGCTTTTAATCTAAAGCAAATTGTTGACAAGCCAACCAGGATTACCCATTATTCAGCTACATTACTAGATATCATATGTGTCAGTAATAACGCCCAAATAAATAAACATGATAATTTGGATATTTTGGAAACAACAGATCATTTATTAACTTACTGTGTGCTAAATTACATAACAGTGAAGCCTAGGCCAAAAACTATAACTTATCGCTGTTTTAAAAATTTTGAGATGGATTCGTTTAATCATGATGCTGCGAACATAAATTGGAAATCTTTTGAAGCACTTGATAATGTAGATTCAAAAGTTGAGGAGTTTTTAAAAATAGTTATTGAAATATTTGATAGACACGCACGTCCATTAAAGACCACAACACTGCGACATAAATATCGACCATATATAACTGATACATTAAAGCTAATTATCAAAATGAAGAATAAAACGCACAGAAAGTTTTTAAAATCAAAGCTTGAATGGGATCGCAGATATTACGTAGATTTGAAAAACTATTTGAAGACTGCAATAAAAAGCGAAGCCTATATCGAATATTATCAATCTCTCACTTGAAAGTGGAACTGTACCTTTATTATGGTAGAAAGCAATAATTAACCCTCTGCCAAAAGTACCTACAGCAAAAGACGTAAAAGACATTCGACCCATTAGCATACTGCCCACTTTATCCAAAGTACTTGAGAAAGTAGTTAATAGTTTTTTAACACAGCATATCTTCTTAAATGGATTGCTACCTAACACCTACAACTAGTGCTATGCTAAAAATAACAACGGATATTGCTCGCAACATGGATAACTCCGAAGTTACCTATTTAGCTCTCCTGGATTACAGTAAGGCTTTTGACGTTATTAACCGAGAATTGCTACTAGCCAAGTTACAGTACTACGGAATCGCTTTACAATGGTTTTGTAATTATCTATCAGACAGGTATCAAACAGTAAAAATAGATAATTGTATGTCACAAGAACTTCAGGTCTTCCATGGTGTTCCGCAAGGGAGCATATTGGGCCCCACTCTCTTTACAATTTTTACTGCAGATTTACCAGATGTGATAGTAAATCAATGGAATGTCTATCTTTATGCCGATGATACGCAGTTGTATAAATCCTGCGTACCAGGGAAAGTGAATACTTTTATCAGTGAACTTAATATAAACTTGGAGCGTATACTGGATTGGTCAAGAAAAAATGGTCTGCGTTTAAATGCTACTAAAACATCAGTACTGTGTATTGGTTCGAAATCAGCAGTGAACAAAGCAAGTGCAACTTTAACACAACAGATAATTTTAAGTGATACTGTTTTAAAAGTTAATGAAAGCGCTCGTGATCTGGGTTTATTAGTTGACCAACACTTGAATTTTGAAAAGCATATTATCCGAAAACATAGTGAATGTTACTCAAAACTAAGAGCATTGTGGAAATTTAAATAAGTACGTACTACCACAACATGTGAAGTGGAATCTAAGCAATTCACTTATTTTAAGTTATCTTGACTACGGAAGCAGTGTGTATTAGAACTTTCTTACCAACGATATGCAGAACAAGTTACAAATTATACAAAATTGTTGCTTGAGGTTTTCATTTTTAATTCCTTATAGGGATCATGTTACTCCACACTATATTAGGTTAAATATTCTAAAGATAGAATATAGATTTATGTTGTTATTTGGTACAATGCTGTTTAAAATTATAAAATCAAAGGAGCCTTCATATTTATATAACCTTCTATCAAGCGCTCAGAAATACAATTGACCAATATTAATTTAAGAGGCAACGAGCTATTTTCTATACCAAAGCATTTGACATCGAAATTTGAGGGTTGCTTTGAATGCGTAGCTCCTAAGTTAACGAATTCTTCTATATTGGCATTTTCGCAGCTTACTGTTTTTAAATTTCGAAAAGCATTCAGAGCTCAATTGTGCGATCTTCAGAAAGTTTAATAATGCACGCTTTTATTTGCTATTTATCATTATTTATGTATTTTGTTATGGGAAAGGTGAAAAACGGCTGAGCTGATCCTTTTCCATTTGAGCCTATATCTATATATATTTTTTTTCATATTTTTGTTAATTAATTATTATATTGAAACGTCGGTGATTGAATCCCTTAAACGGTGCAATAAGCCCGAATAGTATTCGCCATTTATTGTTTGGCCCTTTTTTAAGTAATTTATTAATAATATGCTCTCACAATCCCAAAAAATGGTAGACACTATTTTTCCTGCTGATGCAACCACCTTAAACCTTTTAGGAGGGCTGGAACCCTTACCATGCCACTGCGTGGACTCTTGTTTGGACTCTGGGTCATAATAATGGACGCAAGTCTCATCTTCCGTAACAATTCGTTTAATTATAGAGTTGGCATCTTCCTTACACAAACTCAAAAACTGATTACATACTTGAATTCTGTGCTGCATTTGAAAGGGAGAAGGCATTCGGAGAACCCATCTTGCACTTACCTACTTTTGACATGCCCAAATATTCCTGCAAAATCTTAAAAATAGTAGTTTCTGGTACACCAGAAAATTCCAACCAAATGACAAGGTACTTATTCCGGGAATATAAAAACAACCCCTCGTAGGTAACCTGTACCCTCGGTTCCTACGTAATATGAAATTATTTGTTCTCCTAATAAATATTTTTTATATTTTTGTAACTGAACTATATTGGTACTTTTATTTTAAATTTTTTTTAGTTACAAGTGTTACTTATGTATGAACGAAGTAGTATTAAAGAACGCTTATATAATAAAATTTAAGAAAAGATATTGTAGTTGATGTGTGTGTTAAGGAGAGTTAGTCAAAATATATGGTTTATTTATACACTTATACTACATGTTTGCATGATCACACAACCTTAATGAAACATGGTGCCGCAACCCCTGTCTGGGAGTGGCGCATGGCGAACCTCCGCGGGTCAGCGGAATGTATCCGGAACGGGTCGACAGCGTTGCAGTGCCTCTCCTGAAGTTCGGTGATTCGGATGAGGAAGTACAGCCTTTCTGTTGATATGGCGTGCCCAAGTGTCTTTGGTCACGAGTGCGAAGGCGGCAGCGGCGGCGGATACGTGCAGACGCTTGAGGAAGTCGCTCAACGGGTTCTTGTGGTGTCTGCGCTCTTGGGCACCAGTGACCCTCTGGCGGAATGTCTCCTGGAGTTGGGGTGGTGGACTGCTTCACATGGGATGGCGCAGCATCCGATCTAGTGTGCATTGGATTACATTCAGTAATACTTCTCAACATTGTCTTTTTATTTCTTCGATATATATGACCCTACCATCTAATTCGCATCGATTTTACAATTCTCACAATATTTTCTCTTCCCAATATATCTAGTTCATGATTCATTAACTGTCTGTACTCGTTTTCACCATTACTCTTCTAATAATTTTCCTTTCCAATATTTTGAGATTTTCTTCTTCTTTCTTGGTCAATGTCATTGCATAAATTACTATTGGGCTGATTATTGTCTTCTTAATTCTTAATTTACTATTTCTGCTTAACTTCTTATCAGTGAGCATTTTTCTATTGCAGTAGAATGCTCTATATCCTTTCTGGACCCTCTCACTTATTATCTTGCTTATAGTTTTTACGATTGACTAACACTCCCAGATACTTATATGTGTTTTCTTCGAACTCATAACTTCCAAATGTAAAACTTGTCATTACTCTATCAACTCTATTGCAGTACATATATTTGGTACTTTCTTCATTCAGTTTTAATCCCCTTTTTTGATTCTTCTAATCTAGAGGTTTCTCTTTCTAGTTCTTTCTTACTTCTTGATGTAATTACTACATTGTCAGCAAAAGCTATAACTTGCGTCGAGTTTTTCTTAACTGTTACTGCTCCTTTCACTTTTTTTATTACTGCATGAAGTGAAACCGTAAAAAGTAGCGCAGATAAGACATCACCCTGCCTCACTCCTTTCTTTATTGGTATTTTCTCTGTTGTTACTTTTTTTATGTTTATAACTGCATTATATTCTGCCATTATAGTTTTTATCATATTTCATATTTTCTTTGATATTTCGATGTATTTCAAATCGCTCATTAGTTGATTCCTTTTCAGTTGGTCGTCTGTCTGCTTGAAAGCAATGAAGATTATATACAAGTCTATATTGTACTCGTGCCTTTTTTCTGTTATTTGTCGTAAGACGTTAATTGCATAAATTCCTTTTCTAAAACCATTCTGATAATCTCCTTGAGCATGTTCTGTATATTTTTGTAACCGTTCTTTTATTATAATAGTTAATACTTTGTGCGTTACATTAATGAGAGCAATGCCTCTATAACTATTACAATTTGACATGGCTACTTTTTTGAGTATTGAAATTATTAAAACCGTCTTCTATTTGTTCGGAATCTCCTCTTCTCTCCAAATTCTCAATATCAATCTATAGATTCTCCTGTGTAATTCTTCTCCTCCTTTTATTAATTCTGCTATTATTTTGTTACATCCAGCAGATTTTTTCTTCTATAATGGTTTTATTGCTTTTACTACATCCTCATAAGAGGGTGATTCAATACTTTCTTCTACCTCATCTTCTTGTAAGTCTATATTTCCTTCTCCATCATTATATAGTTCTTTGAAGTGTTTCTTCCAACTTTCTTTCTTAATATTAACCATTGCTTTTTTTCTTTTTCCTTTCATGTATTTATATAGCATTCTAGTAGGTATTGTTATTTCTGCGATCCCTTTCAATTGATTCAATTTTCTTTTCTATCCATTGCTGATTTTTTCTTTTAAATAGTGTATTTGTTCCTTTTCTATTTTCTCTATAAGCATACATGTCTTCTTCATTCTTTTGTTTTAAGCCATTTTCATCTCGCTTGGTTGTTTATTTGTAGTGCAGTCAAGCATTGATTGTCAAACCAGAAATTATTTCCTTGCTTCTTCTGATATCATATAGTTTCTTCTGCTACTTCGTTTATACTGTCTTTGATCTATTTCCATTCTTGCTCGATACTGTCCCCTTTTTTCCTTGCAGTCGTTTTGTTATTACTGACGTGTAGTTTTTATTTAGTTCTTCTTGTTCTAGCTTTTCTAGATTTTGCATTTGACTATTACCAATATGTGGTCTGAGTCTATGTTAGCTCTTCTATATGACCTTGTATCTTCTATAACCATAATATCTCTTTTCGTCACTAACACATGATCTATTTGGTTGTCTGTATCTGTTCCGGATATCATCGATGTGATTTTATGAATTTTCTTATGTGGACACTTTATACTTGTTAAATACATATCTGTCGTTGCCGCAAAATTACATAATATTTCCCCGTTGTTATTTGTCTTCTCATGTTGCCTCTCTGTAGCATTGTTTTTTGCCCACTCAGTGCCGTCTTTTATATGATTAAGGCCCCGGGCCCAAGGTAATGAAGGGGCCCTTCTAGAAAGGAAGTAACTCAATACAATACAATATATATTTTTATCTACGACCACTACTAAAAGTAGGCCTTTTAACGCTAGCTTGTTTCACTAAAAGTGACGTTTTATAGTTTAGCGTGGTTATAGAAATCAGCTGTTTACTTTTAACCCATGTGCTAAAAGTGAAGTGAGGTTACAAAACTACAATTTCGAACTGGAAGTAAAGTTGTAAAGTTATTCTAGTTACTTCTTGCTTTACAGGTAAAGTGTTTTTGAAATAATTAACGCGTTATGTAATAAATACAGTCAGACGTGGACAGGACCGCCGCTAGGGTGTTAGCCGCCTGTGTGCCAAACAATTTTCGCCGCCCCTTCCCCCTCGTAAAGTACAAAATAAAGAGCTTTGGAATTAATATTATTTTATGTATATTTTAACTTTTTTGCAAAGAACGCACTTTCTAACAAACTTGTTTTAAAAACCAATTTTTGCTTTTGTAAAACTTAAAAAGTAAATGGGTGGTGTGAATAAAAATGAAGCAAAGGCTTTTGCTTTATTTTCTGACACAAATATATGTTTTTCATCAAACAAAGATAGTGGTATAGTAAAAGCTTTTACTACTCTTTATTAACACTACCCAATGTCTCAGTATAAAATAGGACAAATATAAATCGATAACTTTTTTATACAATTATTTTAAAAATAAAATTATAAAAATTAGATATTCGGGGATGGGAGCCAAAAAATTCAACTAACATATATTTTCGAAAAAAAAACTTACCTCATAATTATGAAATAGATAGCCTGGGACACACTTCTTTAATTGATAAATTGTTTTTAGGGTAAAATCGGGATAAAAGTTTAAATTGCACTTGCCGTGATTTTGTTTGTGAAAATCTCTTTAGCACACTATTAAGGTCTATGGTATCGCACAATTCGTGTTCAATAGAGAGAGTTGCCAAAGCCGATAATCTTTCCTGACTCATAGATGACCTAAGGTAGTTTTTTATCAACTTGAGTTTGGAGAATGAACGTTCTCCAGTTGCAACAGTGATTGGTAATGTCAAGAAAATTCTAATTAGCACGGTTAAATTAGGAAAGTATGATGATAAACAACTTTGAAGTATGTATTCAAGAATATCAATAGTATTCATATCAGATTTAAGATGTGGTTGTATAGCTTTAATTTCTTCGAATAATTCCTCCCCGTTAATATCGCTATGGTTTAATTCCTTGTCTGTCAAGGCTAGTTCCACTTCGGCACAATGGGCTTTCAATTCATTGTCTCTAAGATCGCCATATTGGTGTAAATTATACAAAATTTTAAAGATATCAGTATGTTGGTGTAATAATTGAAATCTCTCATTAATGGCCCCGATCGCTGCATCCAAAACTTTAAAGTAAAAGTTGACTTTAAAAGACCTTTCTGGATCTTTGTTTTTGTTTTTGCATTAGGATCGGCGGCGGCCGCCCCTTTAAATCGGCCGCCTGCGTGTTTTGAACACAACGCACACATGGTAGCGGCGGCCCTGGACGTGGAGTATTAATAATTACATTCTGTAACTGACCTTGCGGTACTGGCTTCGCAAACATTCGCCCGCGCGGCATGGGCTACTGTTTATTATGACATAAATTAGAAGTGTCGTAGATGCAAACCTTTGTTAAATCGATATTTATGGATTAATAACGGTAAAATTAAGATCGTAGATAAAATATTGTATGTAACGCATGCTAAAAGTAGTTTATGCACGAGACATGTTATGAAGCTCAGCCTTCGGCTTCGGTTCATGATTTTCATGTCTCGCGCATAAACGTTCACTTTTAGCACTTGTTGCATAAATAGCTATTAATATACCTGCTTTCATTTTTATATAACTATGTACTGAAACGAAATTAAAATTCTAATAAAATGTATATAAACACAATAGAACATAAGAATCCTAAAAATTAAGAAATATGTCATAATTATTGCTACACAATAATAAAAGATTTTTTCCTCGATTTGGTATGGGCAAAGTCCTGTATTATATCTTCAAAATTTAAATTCAACAATATGTCGCTTTCTATGCACATTAATGATAAAAGAGTTTAGCCTCTCTTGTAGCACAGTACTGCAAAGTTCGTTTTTTATCCTGCTTAACTTCGAAAATGAACGTTTTCCACTGCAATTAGTGATCATTAATGAATAATGACATGAAAATTCTAAGTGATAACGCAACGTTAGGAAATGTTTCTTCTAATTTATCAGTTCTTAAAATGTTAAACAGTAGCGAATTATCAATTTGTTTAGTTTTATATACATCGTTAGTTCCTAAATACAGCGCTAAATGAATACATTCCGTTTCTAATTCTTCTCCATTTATAGCAAGGTGATAATATTCAGCAAACTTTTTACAGCTATCGTGCAACACATTTGGACTAATGGTTCTTAGTTGATAAACAGCCACACCGATTGTTTACTTTGATATATGCAGCAGATCTCTGCTGTAGTTAAGTTATCGATGAGTCGATAAATGGGATAAACACTTCCACTTTAAATTTATCAAATGAATACACAACTTTAATTTTTATTTTTTTACAAAATATTTAATGAATTACAGAATTATTAGTTGATCAATGCGCCTGTCGGGGGCCCCAAAAAATTGGGGGCCCCGGGCCCCGGCCCGCCTGGCCCGTGCCTAAAGACTGCACTGTGCCCACTTGTGCGTTAAAATCGCCCATTACCTTCCTTCAGCATTCTTTCGTTAATCCTTTCTAGCTGTTCATAGAAGTTTTGCTTATCACCATCATGAGCATTTTCTGTTGGAGTTTATTTTCAATTCTTATATATGATATTCTACCTCGCCTTGTTTTAAACTGTATTACTTTAGTCTTTATTTTCTCTCGTATTATGAATGCTGTTCCTGCGTACCATTTCCTCTTGCCACTGGCATACCAGAGTGCGTATTTACCTTTGTCTATTATTTCTTCACCTGACCATCTGACTTCTTGTAACTCTGCTATATCTGTTTGATATCTTTCCAGTTCTTTTACCGCTTCTTCCATTTTCCCTGGTGTTAATAGCATTTTGACATTCAATGTTCGTATTCGTATTGTACCTTTTTCTTGTTTTTCCTTTCACTTTATTTTGTATATGCATTTCCGTGTCCTTTTAGTTTCTTTGTTACCCTCCTTTGTTTTGCTTATTTTCATTATCATCGCCATGCCAGTATTTGTCATTGTAGATCCATCCGGTGTCTACTAGTTTTTTGGCAGCAAGCTTCCCCCATTCTCATCCGATCATCCATAGTAATTTCCATCTATTTCCAATTTACGGTATCCTACCCTTGTATTTCTCCTTTTACCTTTCTCATCCCCTCCACTTTCCTGATCACTGCTTGTACGTTTTCCTCAGCTAGGGTAAGATCACTATCTAATTTGTTTTTGCATTAGACACATCAGGTTTTCTTCAAAACTCTTAATTTTTATAACTGCCACTTTTGGTTCATTTTTCCTCATTAAGTAGGCTTTGTCTAACTGTATGTTTACCCCTAGCTCCTACTCTGGAGGAGTTCGTTAATTTCCTGTTTTAGGTTTTGCGTTCCAAAATTGCCGCCTTTGATTATTAGGTTGTTTTTCCTACTATTTCGTTCTGGAAATCGTTTTTCTCTTCTTCTTTTTTTATGAAATCTTCCTTAAGCGCCCTTGTCTCCTCTCCATAAAATTTCAATTGATTCTTAATAGATTTCATATCCACTTTTGTACCCCTGATATCCTCTTTTATTTCTGTTAGCTGTGAACCTCTGCTCAACATTAACTGATTTAACCTTTCCATATCTTATGGTGGCACACTTTCTGTCTTCGGTGGAGTTCTTAACATTAATTTACTTCTCTTGGAAATGCTTCCTTTGCTTCATTTGCTTCGCTTTGTACCACTTGATTCCTCTTCATTTTACTAACGAAATTATCTAGAGATCCCGCACTTCCTGATCTAACACGAATTGGCTTTAAACGTAACTTAGAATTTAAATTTTTAGCGCTCGTGGGGTACCGACCGGGTGCACGCACACCTGTTTTCAGTTCCCGTAACACTATTAAAACACATAATAAGTGGGACACACACGATAGTTTACGTCGCCAATTGCTATTACTACAATTTCCGCACGCCTATTCTATTTATTCTTATCGTGTTTTCGCACTCGGATCCGGTTCAACCCCTTGGAGATACGATGCGGAACTACTCTCCAACTATTGTTTATTGTGATGCTAAAGGAAATTATGCCTTATATATGTGAACCTTTAGTGCATATAATAAACTTAGCTTTTAGTCAGGGTGTGGATCCATTGATTTGCAATTAGTGCTGTCCACTCCTATTCATCTAACTGCATCCAATCATTTTTGGTACCCCATATTATAATATTTGGGGTAAATTGTGAACTCCATTCAGAAGTGCCGGACAGAACAGTGGTTGCAGCTTTCTACCCGTACCACTAGCGACCACCGTTCTTTTCTTACTCTGAACTATCTCGATAGCTTTCAACAATGCTTCCATTTCTGCACGACTATCGGGTGCTACTACCCTTGCAGACTCTTTGATGCGCTTTTATTTTCACATTTCCAAGGGTACCTACATGTGGTAGGAGGTTCCCTTGATCGTAAACGTGATCTTGGTCTTGAATTTTTTTAACGTGAGTTTGGTCTTTAAAGTGGGCTTGGGCTTGGCCTTGAACTCAAGGCCAAATGATGGGGGGAGATTCCAGAACTGTCCACTTCCCTCTACTAGTATTAATTCAGAAAGTATCTAATTTTAATTAATACAGCTGTCACTTGTCAGCTTAATTTGACAAATCTCAATCTGCTTTTCAAGCAAGCCCTTTAATGGTGTATATTTTATGTTGTGGTTTTCACTGTTGCATCAAATACGGCGCATGCTAGAAATGTAGTTTAGGAACGTGGAACGGCTAAAAAAGAACTGTTTAGTTTACTCTGACAGACTAGATGCAATATTAAGTATTTCAAATGTTTCAAATGCTAGCGCGACATATGTTTTTTGTCTACGGTTACTTCGATGAATATTTTTTTGAATCACGTGTTATAATTCTGGTCCCATTGGTATTACAACAATAGTAGAGATGATAAAATATATTTTCAATTATAGAATAGTTACTTTTTTCTAATGCCATATAGGCTATTGATAGCTTGGAAGCCAGAACCCCTACAGAGCAGCAGCCACTGCTTTTATGTAATACGAGTTGATTAATTCGTGGCGAGCGCAAAGGGCTCAACTCTATTTAAGTCAATTCTCAGTTGATCGTATTAGGCAGTGTTTAACTCGATAACATTTATTAAAGAATAAATTTCACTACTTATCTTTTCGGCTTTTTTTCTTTAGTTTTTTTTTGCGCAGAAATGGTACGGTAGCGGTTGCTTTCACTTGTTACGACCCTAGATTTGGATTAGCTATGAAGCTCTTAAAACACTAATGCACTTACTAATTTACTTAGCATAAAAAATTAAGAGCTCCATCTAAAATGAAACTATGGTTAGATAGTAATTTATTAACTACCAACGAAAGCAAATGTTACTGCATGAATTTTTCAATAAACAGAAATACCTCACCCAATTTCAAAAAATATTTATACATATCTCACAATGAAAAAGTCAAAATAAATAACAACTGCACTTGCAAAAATTTTATTACAAATTCTAGTAGTCTTACATATCTAGGAGTTACAATAGACAGTAATTTAAAATGGCACAAATACGTTATTCAAATATGCTTAAAAATGTGGAATTATTTTCAAGTTCTTACAAATGAGAATGATCCTTTAATTAAGCTGAAAAATAATCTGTATAACACACTTGTCGAATCTATAATAAAATATGGTACAATATTTTGGGGTGTTGCATACAAGAATGTCATTAAGATCAGAAGTAATACAAAAAACAATAAATAAAATTCTTTTAAAAAAATGGATACTATGGGACAGCACAATTGTTTAAAGAAACAGGACTGTCCACTATCCAGCAAATGTTTCAGTTATCTAGCATCATATGCTTACACAAAGAACTGGATTTAATAAAACAAGTTAATCATATGAATCTAGTGCAAACATCATAAACACCCTATCAGTCCTTTGCAAACTAAAACTAAAACCCAAAACACATTCTATTATCCGGCATCAAAACTATACAACCAAATTCAAAATGATATTAAAAAAATGTAAACCCTTAAAAATTTTGTAAAGGAATGGATAAGGAGTAATACAATAAACTAAAAATAAACTTAAAAACAGACCAATTGACTGTAAAACATAATTATATACAAAGACCGTCTTGTTTATTTGCAGATGTTTTAACAAAAATAGATATCTGCACACAAGTCATTTGACTTTGTGCAAGGTGGCCTTTTTGGACTAAGTCATGGTTAACTAAATTTTTATTTAGGATACCTACATGTTGAGTATTTATTTGTAAGTACAATAATATGATCTTGTTTAACGATATACAGTCGTGTCGCAGGATTGATGTTACAAGAGGTGAGGTGGACTAAAAATTTTTGATTTTTATTTAACCCTGCAGAGGACGCGTGCGGACTGTCACTCCGCATGCAAGAAGTATCAGCCATTATTTGGCAATCCCTACTCTTTAGGTCTTGCCGGTCTCAGTACCTCTCGGGGAACAGTATCTTATTGTCGGTGCCAAATAACAAGTTAGTGGGTGCACATTTGTGTGAATGATTAGTATTTGCGGAGTGAGAGTCCGCAGCGACCACCGGCGTTTGTAAAATAGCTTTATTTTAAACTCAATTTGATTATAAACAGAGGTAAGTTACTGTAAGTTTTTTAGTAATTTTAACTTACTAAATTACTTTAAAATTTTCTAGTTTCTATGGGAGAGTACGAGAAACAGCAGGATGGCTTTCGACGTTAAATGAAAGAGTGTTTAGAATGTGACCAAATCGATAAAACTGGCCAACAAGATATTATTGTGTCAAATGTAATATTTCTTTGTGTTTAGAACATTCAACCATTATTTGTAAGGAATGCCATGAGAGTGCATGGCAGAATTAATCTTTTTTTTAATTTTTATCAATATTCCAAAATCCTAAGTTAAATGTTAATATTGGACAATTATTTGTAAGGTTTCTTTTTAATAAATAAATATTTCATTGTTTTGCAATAAATACAAAATAAACTGGCATATGACTTCTGTTTGTAGCCCCTAAATTATCTTTTATTTGCCATAGGGAGTGTGAGTCCGCAGCGACTACTCATGTTTCAGTATAAGCGCGACTCCTGCAGGGTTAAAGATTGTGGGATTAGGTCTTGGTCTGAAGAGAATTTTAAGAATATTTTCAGTTTTTTAAAAACAAGTCGGTCTTGACAGTGCAGCGAAAACTATTTTCTTTTCAGGTAAGCTACCCTTTTTGTTGAAAATACGGCAAAATTTTAATAGAAAAGTTGTTCAGAATGGAAAATTATGGCCCTATACTGAATTTCAGTAAGTTCTTAGATCAAACCATCATTTTTAAAAAATAACATTTTAATAGTTTAAGTACATATATCTTCCTAACATTTTGTATAGGGCCATAAGTTATCATTCTGAACAACTTTTTTTTGTAAAATTTTGATGTATCATGAACAGAAAGGGTAGTTTACCTGAAAAGAAAATAGTCATCGCTTCACTGTGAAGGCCAACCTGTTTTTTAAAAACTGAAAATATGCTTAAAATTCTCTTTAGACCAAGACCTAATCCCACAATCTTTAAATAAAAATAAAAAATGTTTAGTCCATCTTACCTCTTATAACATCAATCCTGGAATACACTGTATATCAAATCTAATAATTGTGATTTAATTTAATATAAGGCTTTTCGCCTGTGTGAGTCCTTACATGTCTAACTAAAGCACTTTTCTCTGTTGCTTTGAAATCACAGCCAGAACAGGTATAAGGTTTCTCGCCTGTGTGAGTCCTCACATGTCTAACTAAATGACTTTTCCGTGTTGCTTTATAATCACAAACAGAACAGGTATAAGGCTTCTCGCCTGTATGAGTCCTCACATGTCTAACTAAAGCACTTTTCTCTGTTGCTTTGAAATCACAAACAGAACAGGTATAAGGCTTCTCACCTGTATGAGTCCTCACATGTTTAACTAAATCACTTTTCTGTGTTGCTTTGAAATCACAAACAGAACAGGTATAAGGCTTCTCGCCTGTATGGGTCCTCACATAGCTAATTAAATTACTTTTCCGTGTTGCTTTGTAATCACAAACAGAACAGGTATAAAGGTTCTTGCCTGTATGAGTCCTCATATGTGTAGCTAAATTAGTACTGTGGATGCCTTCTTTTTTGATATATAACTTATCAAATTTGTCATTACTATCCATGTTCTGTGATACAGATGATGCAGTTCGTGTAGAACTACAAGATTTACTATCCGTAATTTCTGGTTTGATGTCCATTATAGTTGTTTAAACGTCAGAGTTCCTGTGATAGATGAGCCAATGGAATTTAAATAGCTTCAGACCTACAACAAAAAGAGTTTGCCATTAACCTATGATATAATTAGCAATGTGGCATTTTGAGTAATGGTAAAATTTTTATTTTATTGTAAATTATAACAGCTATATTTTTGATATTGTATCTTTCTATAAAAATCTGTAAAAGGCACTTGCGACTACAAAAAAATCGCGTTGACCAATTTCTAGCAACGTTATAGAGTCCTGTTCATATCGTTGCATTGCAGTTGCAGCTGGCTTAACCTTCACGCCGGGCATATCTTAAGATTCGTGTCGAAACGAGGTGCGTTTCAACTACAGCAGGCAATGGAAAATTAATTATATTTTTTATATCAATAAACCAAGGCAGATAATTCTTTCACTAAAAATTCCTTGATTCTTTCTTACACATTTCATATGCTGGATGTATACACTTATCTGTAATCGTTTCCAAAATACGTCGATGCTAAAGTTTATCCTGCAAATTCCCAGTACGATTTTTATTTAAACAATTTCTGTCACAGCTGTTAAAAGTAATTTTGAGAGTGATTTGATATCACCTGAATGCAGAAAGAATAAGCTTTCTACTAGTTTAAGAATCATCGAGAAAATATTCAATACTAAGCTTGTAAATGCGATGTATGGATAAAATTCCTCTATTTTCAGCCTCACAGATTCGCGAAAAGATTTGCGCATTATGTGGCTCCCGGCCTAAAAATCAAAATAAGTTAGGAGTAAAAATATCTTCACGTTTCTAATAAATTAAATAAATTTTCAAATAAAAAAAAAGTTACCGGTGGTCGAATTCGAACGGCTGGCGAATCGCGTGTGTGGCTCCAATGTTTTATGGGATTTGGAAGGAACCGGGCAATTTCTACCTGCGCCACGAAACACCGACCTCTCGTATTCCTGTGCCGCAGCTATATTTAGTAACGCACTAATTTGTGCCTCATTTTTGTATCATACAAAATTTACTTTGTATCTATTGGCTCCCATTTTTGGTAAGAATAAAGAATGCACTATTTACAAATATTACTTGTATCTATTACTAAGTTGAATAAAAAATAAACAACATTTTATTTTTTTAAGGTGCTCACCCTGTATATATTTGTCTGAAATTTTCCCGGTTTCATTCCAGGTATATATATAATGTGTATGCAAACTATCGTTTTCCTCCAACAAATATTTTTTGAGTTATACCGCCAACAGAGAGACAGACAGACAGATGGAATTGAGAAAACCTGTTTTTCGTCATCTAGGGACCCTGAAACGTGAAGATCTGAAGAAATCTGGGAAGGTGATTGTTTTGTGATTACAATACTTTCTTCGTCTTTCAGACGAGGGAAGTAGAAATGAAATTCTGGTTACAATCAAATCTCAAATAACAAACCAATCGATGTTAGCTCAGTTGGTTGAGATACATTTTATAATTGTACTTCTATTTAATTCTAAGAATGCAATAAAAATATAACTAGAAATATAATTGATGCTAGTCCATTATGGCAGATAAATGTCTTGTGGTAGTTGACGTTATAGTCTATTGTGAATTGTTTATGATCTAGGTCAGGGGTCTCAAAACTTTTTAGTCTAAGAGCTACACTGACTCCTCCATTAAGTCCCCAGGGGCAAGACCTAGCTAGCTCATTATACCAACATACTGTAGTTTTGAATTACGTGCAAATTTTTGTATTGGAATAGCCGGCGAGTGAGATAACTACCGCGCAGAGCGAGAGGGTGAACTCCGCTCCGTTCACAATTTTGGTTGGTACTTACGGGCAAGTGTCAACAACATTTCATTGCGTCAATTATGCTTGGTTAGTCAAAGTATACAACGTGATCTCGTAGCGAGTAGCAGAGCTAGAGCATGTTCTGGAAAAGTTCTGCTGCGTGGTCATTTGTCTTGAAGATTCGAGTACTTTTTAGAGTTTTCGAATATGTTCTACGCATGGTACAAATACGGGAGACAACCGAGGGTTGGACAGTTCCAAAGTTTGAAGTGAATGAGAAGCGAAATATAGTGCGACTAGTGTGTTTTCTAACTATAGTTTCTTAGTTAGTGAAATGTTCAGCGAACGTTTCGGCCTTTTCTTTTTCTAATCTGGCCCAAGTATCATCAGGTTTCTTGATGAGAGGTATAGCTGCAATTGGCCTTTTGAATCTTTTAGTTGCCTTCCATATCGTGTGATCATCGTGTGAAAGATTTGTAATGTACTGTTGGAATGTATTGTTTCTTGATTCTATTAACACGTTGCGTAATTGGTGTGTAAGTCTGTTGAGCGAGGTTTTGTCGTGTCTATTTTTGGTTCTTTGCCACTTTTTTCGTGCCTTTCGTTTCTGGACCATAAGATCCCGTATGTGTCGGGGGATATTGTGTATTTGCAGATGGTTCGTTCTGCTGGGCGTGGCTTGCCAGGCAGCGTTTTGTATCATTGTCCTCAGATATTCGATTGCTTCATCAAGATCTTCAGCGTTTTTAATTCGGATAGTAAGGTTGAGTTCTTCTTCTAGTAGGATTCTAAAGTGGTCCCACTTGGTGAGTTTGGTGCAGTTTTAAGGTGGGTTCTTTGTAAATGATCGACGTACTAAGGGTGATTATGACCGGGGAGTGATCAGATGATAGGTCGTGATTAGTTTCTACTTGTGTGAACGTATTTGTTATACCACGTGTTACTGCAAAATCGAGTAGGTCTGGCAGTTTGTATGTATCAGTAGGCCAGTAGCTAGGCTGACCAGTTCAGAGATAACTGCATCTGAGGTTTTCAATAGTCCGCAATAGGTTATGTCCTTTCGGGTTATTCAGCCTGGACCCCCACGCCACAGCATAAAGAAACCAGCAAACCCACTCTCGATCAAATCCTAAGTAAAGATGTGATAACGCATGACATGCTGCGCAGCCCAGCCGCCATATTCTCAACCGCTCGAGCATTAATTTCACGTTAAGCTACAGCGCGGCACGTCAGTCGATTCAGAGCCGTAGTAGTATTATTTACTTTTGAAAATCACTTATCTCACATCAATACACATTCAAAATGTAATAAAAATGTGAAGTTTGACACCTACTTCTGGTTATGCGATTTTCTTCAAAAGCTTGCATCTATATAGTACACGAAACTTATATATGAAGTTTCAACGCCATACCTCTTTTCGTTTTTGAGATATTCTGTTCACAGACACACAGACAGACAGACACAGACCAATGAACAAAAATATGTTTTTTAGTTTCACGGGACTCTAAAATGTGAAGATCTGTTGAAAACACAATTTCGAATTTTTGGGGTGAATCCAATAGTACTTCATTTATCGTAAAAGGAAGTAAAAATGAGTGGTACTCGAGAATTTTTTTGGTTCACTGAGGCAACAATCTGGCAATTGTGTTAACCCTACCCCTATCCAGTTTACCAGAATATTTAGAAAGTGTTTTTGTTTAGACTTGACGCATTCAGGTAACGAAAATTGCGAAAAAGATGAAGACACCATTTTACTAAAAATAACAGATATGCGCACCGATCAAAGAGAGAATGAAACTAATATTTTGACTACAGAAAACATAACATTAGACAGCGATTATAGAAATTCTGCAAAAAAATGTTACCAGATATATTTGCGGTTATATGATACGAAAGTGCCTTGCAAAACATAAATACTTGTGGCACTTGTGAAGCTTATGCGAAAGCATACGATGAATTGGATGACACTTCCCTATTTTGTTACATGAAAGCATATAACCATTCAGAAAATATTTTTGGTAGTTTATACAGCCTGTTTTAAACGAAGTGTGCACTATTGCTAACTTCTTTATTATTGGACGTACGATATCGGTTAAATTAGCAAACTAGTGACATTTTTTCTGTTGATTAGAATGGCGAAAACAGAAAAACAATTGAACATCGCCTTCTCGAGAAATTTGGAAAAGTTTACTTTTGTTAAGCGGAACACCCTGTATATTTTTATATAAAACGACTGAAAATCGCGATCTACACATAAAAGTTCATATAAGGTGCGGGCCTACAACTAACAATAACCGAGTTATTACAACTTCTTACTTTTAGACGAGGTGGCCCAGTGTATTTCTGACATATGTACAGGGTGGCCAGATAAGAATGCAAAGTGCTGTATCTCGGAAGCTTTACTCGAGTAATTTTTGTTTAACACTTTTTGATGTATCTATTAAAATAAAGTGGTGGGGGGTAATTCAATGTTTTTTTAAATAAACAGCTGTAACTCCTAAACTACTGAACGGATTTGAACAAACTTAGTCTCGTTGGAAAAAGCATTTATTGTTCCATGAAACCCATCTTACCTGTGATATGTCTAATTCTTAGTGATGCCGCTAGAACGCGTTTTTTGATATAACAGAAAATTTCAAAATTCTCTAAAAAATTAAATGCAATAGTATAACTTTTTTTTCATAAAAATGTAGTGAAATGATAGCTAAATAGGCTAGTGAAAACCGTATCTCGATATCTTATTCGTAGCCTGAAATATCGAAGAAAGAAAATTTAGTTATCATATAATTTTAAAAAGACGTTATTACACCGATATTTATTGTTATTTATTTGTCTTTTTTCAAGATTCAATGATAAAATTTCATAATTTAATAATTTTTAAATAATAAAAGTATTCTTAGTTCAAATAATTTAAAAAAACGTGTAGGGGCATCATAAGAAAAAAGGGCCGATTTTGAAATAAAACTAATGCCTCCTTAAATGCTCGAACTGTCTTCCATCACACTCAATGCATTGTTGGAGCCGCTCATGTGTGAACATTACAGCAGCTTCAATTTCTGCTCTTGAAAGGCTATGAATGGCCTCCTGTATTCGGATTTTCATGTCGTCTCTCGTTGTTGGTGGAATTTGATAAACAATATCTTTCAACCGACCCCATAGATAGAAGTCCAAACAGGTGAGGTCTGGGGATCGGGGTGGCCAAGGACATAGACTTCCTCACCCAATCCACTTCTGGTGATATTAGATCTAAATGTTCTCGCACATTTCTTGAGAAATGTGCTGGGCAACCGTCTAGTTGCAAAAACATATTTTGCCGTAATTGCAAGGGCACATCTTCTAATAAAATAAGCAATTGGTTTACCAGAAAATCAAGAAACACGGCACCATTTAGTGGTTGATCAGAGAAATAGGGACCTATAATAGTTCCGCCCAGGATGCCACACCACACATTGAGACTCCAATGGCCTTGATGTTGGACCTCGAGCAACCAGTGAGGATCGTTGTCAAACCAATAATGCATATTATGCAAATTAATGTTTCCATCACTTCTAAAAGTGGTCTCATCCGTCCAAAGAATTTCGGATAAAAATTCTCTAGTTTCCCTAATAATGACCAACATCCAATGACAATAATCTATCCGTCGGTCAAAGTCTTCGTGATTTAAGGCTTGATGTAAATCCATATGATACGGTAGTACAGTAAAATTGTCGTTTTACCTTAAAAAAATTGGCCGCCGCGATTCCTCTTGCCCAGTGGTTTAGGGTCATTAGTAAAGTGTAAAACCAAAAAGGCGTCACCCCACCCCTTGCCAAACAACCGCCATCTTGATAACAATTGAATTTGTTTTTTCTCGCGATCCATTGGTCGCACAGAAAAAGTGATTGAACAAAAAATATTGGAAATAAAATTCTACAAATTTTTGATCATTTTCGTGATACCGAGAAGTTGGTATTTAAAATCGTAGAGGGCGACAAAGTTACCAAAAATCTGTTTCCGCTATTCTAGAGCTGTGGGGGTGATTTTTTCCGAAAATTGCGAATGTGGAAGTTGTAGTGCTTGAAAAAATATACACGAATCTCTTTTAATAATGTGATTGATTTAAATAGTCTCCGAGTGACAGCCCTTCAAAGTCCGCGCAGCGCGGAGAAGTGGAGAGATGTAAATTATTTATATCCCGCACTTATTATAACTAACGAGATGCCATGTCTGCCATTTGGCTAACATAAAGAAAACCATTATCGCTCGTACTATTATCCATTTTTAATCAGAATACAATCACAAAACTGCACTCGCAATCGTATTCACGGATTTTTTCCAAGAATTTTTCACATTGCGTTTATAACAAGTTGTGAGCTCTTTTTTCAATAAAAGTTTTAGCAACATTTCTATCATGGTCGATAATAACTCGGTTGTGTCCGAGGCTCCGAACCAAAACGAAGAAACAGCTCCAAAAAAAAAACGTGTCTGGGTAGACTACAATATATCTTAGGGCTTATGCAAAAAGAAATTACTTTCAATATACGAGCCCAGAATCAAATCATTTGGCACAGTTAAGATTTTTTCGGTATCTTTATTTTATACCCACAAAAGAAATTCTTCTTGGTCAATATTCTTACATAGTAATTGTAGACGTTTTTAGCAGTATTATAACAGCTTTAACAATAACAAATTAGAAAAAGTAGCCGGGAAACACTAACTTTAATAAATATTATACACCAAGTGAATTAAACATATGTTTATTCACGAAAAGATGTTGAGCTCACTCGCACTACGTGCTCGTGAGCTCATATCTTTCAGTTAATAAATGTTTTTATTCAATTTTGACGAAATTTTGAATAAAAAATTTAAAAAAAAAACAAACTAAGATATAAATTTTCCCATTCATCGTCGATTTGATCTAAATTTTGTAATTAGATATTACACACTACAAAGAGAAAGAATATTGAATGTAAATATTTGTAGATAATAAAAATATGTTGTTCTTCATTGAAACTTTTTTAATTCTCTAGTGAATTAATAAAACACTTTTATTTCACTTGTGAATCATAGACTGTTTATGAAGGTTATGGAGTTAATAATGTCACTTTAAACTGTCAAAATTGAATCAAATAAATTACCGATCCATTTCATTTTCCCCAAACGATCAAAATATAATTTCGTTCACCGTAGCATGTTTTAGTTAAAGTGAAACAAGCTGTTTGTTGTTTAATAACATATAGACAGTCGGGTGTCTGTATTATTTTTGTAGAAATGGCACGTGGTAAAGCAATTGTCAATTTGTTGAATTTTGGTCATTCCTGTGCCAACATTTACAAACAATTGCAATGATCATATTATATAATAAATATTACACCAGCAAATTTAAGAGCTTAACGGATCTGAGTCAAATGATGTCATTCTGGGCTCATATACTCCTTTCCCATCTATTTCATTTCTTTTACCGATACCAATTTCTCGGTATCGCGGCAATCACCACAAATGTGTAAAATTTCTGTAGGTTGTGAAAACCTATTCACATTGAAACTACTTGAGTGACGTGACGATTTTATCTCGCAAAAGAGAAATGGTTACTTCGCTGCGCCGGAATATATCGTAAATTTCCCACGCTGCGCGGACTTTGAAGGGCTGTCACTTGGAGACTATTTAAATTAATCCCATTATTAAAAGAGATTCGTGCATATTTTTTCAAGCACTACAACTTTCAAATTCGCAATTTTCGGAAAAACACCACCCCCACAGAGCTAGAATGGCGTAAACAAATTTTTGGTAACTTTGTTGCCCTCTACCGTTTGAAATACCAACTTCTCGGTGTCGCGGAAATAATCAAACAGGTGTAGAATTTTATTTCCAACATTTTTTGCTCAATAAGTTTTTCTGTGCGACCAATGGATCGCGAGAAAAAACAAATTCAATTGTTATCAAGAAGGCGGCTGTTTGGCAAGGGGTGGGGTGACGCCTTTTTGGTTTTACACTTGTCTAATGACCCTAAACCACTGGGCAAGAGGAATCGCCGCGGCCAATTTTTTTAAGGTGACGGGGTATTTTCCGACAATTTTACTGTACTACGGGTGCAGTCTAAAAATTTGAAATAACAAACACATTGTGAAACATGTAAGGTAGTATTTTTAGTGACATAAAAACTTACCTGTGATCCTTTAAAATGTTTAGAATAGTAGTATGTGATATACCCAACGCGCGAGACATTGCTTTCGTACTAACGTGGGGATTCAATTCCACGTCTGCTAAGACATTAACAATATTGTCTTCTGTTGTTCTAGCAGAGTGTCTTCGCAACTGAGGTCGAAAGCTGCCAGTATTACGCAAATTTTCGCATCGCGTAAACGCCGATTTGGATATCGAGCTCTGTATACTCTTTGAGCCAATGCCGCATTTTGAAGACATTCAAAATATACCGCAATCATATCGACAGCTTCATCATTTGTAAAAGGCATTTTAATAGTTTCAAGGCCTTACTTGTGTGTGCAACGAACACAAATTACACTGTCTCTATAAGTATAATTTTAATATTTGTTGACAAGTTGATTTTAGGCATTTGTTTTTCCTCCATGGCCTACTCTTCATATTCTGCCTATCTTGCACTTGCATATTATATGCATTGATGCCCCTACACGTTTTTTTTGAAATTTTTTAACCAAGATACTTTTATTATTTAAAAATTATTAAATTATGAAATTTTATCATTGAATCTTGAAAAAAGACAAATCACAATAAATACCGGTGTAATAGCGTCTTTTTAAAATTAGATGATAACTACATCTTCTGTCTTCGATATTTCAGGCTACGAATAAGATATCGAGATATGGTTTTTACTAGCCTATTTAGGTATCATTTCACTACATTTTTATGAAAAAAAGTCATATTATTGCATTTAATTTTTTAGAGAATTTTGCAATTTTCTGTTATTATAACAAAAAACGCGCTCTAGCGGCATCACTAAGAATTAGACATATCACAGGTAAGATGGGTTTCATGGAACAATAAATGCTTTTTCCAACAAGACCAAGTTTGTTAAAATCCGTTCAGTGGTTTAGGAGTTACAGCTGTTTATTTAAAAAAACATTGAATTACCCCCCACCACTTTATTTTAATAGATACATCAAAAACTGTTTAACAAAAATTACTCGAGTTAAAGCTTAGCTTTAGAAACCATATATTTTTTGGTAACATTTACTAGGTGGATTTCAGTGAAAAATCACTTTAAAAGTTTAAGATGGCGGTTACGCCCCCCGGCGACCATCTTGAAAATCTGAAAATATTTTCTACGGTCTTATTTTGGCCACTTTGGTCATAATTTTTTTTACCAAAAGTCGTTACGACGAATAGTTTCCGAGATACAGCACTTTGCATTCTTATCTGGCCACCCTGTACATAAAATTGTTTTTTTAGTAATAGGTCTTTTCTTTTAGTAAGTTGTTTTTTAATTGTCTAATAAATGATGTTATTTAGATTTATTTACAATGTTTATTTAAACATAAATTTTATTTTATGGATACACAGCCACCTCGTCTAAAAGTAAATAATTGGAATAACTCGGTTATTGTTAGTTTTAGGCCCGCACCTTATATGAACTTTTATGTTTAGATCACGAATTTCAATCGTTTTATCTAAAAATATACAGGGTGCTCCATTTAACAAAAGTAAACTTTTCCAAATTTCTCGAGAAGACGATGTTCAATTGTTTTTCTGTTTCCGCCATTCTAATCAACAGAAAAAATGCCACTAGTTTGTTAATTTAACCGATATCGTATGTCCAATAATAAAGAAGTTAGCAATAGTGCACACTTCGTTTAAAACACGCTGTATATGCCAAATCTAAATTTTGTAAATTTTGTAACATATTTGGAAGTATTATTTCAACAAAACTTCGAAACATTTGCTCCAAAACCCAACATTGTTCGAAAATCTGTATATTTGTTTAACAATGTACCATTTACACATCCTTGCAAACATTTTCAACGAGAATATGTTATTAAGTTGTACGCCAGAATTAGAATATTTTATTCATTAAAAAACATTAATGTAAATTTTAAATTACCCAGGTCAAATAAAAAAATAATAATATGGAAATATAATTAATTAATATTAAGTTATTTGTAATTATTTTGATTATTTAAAATGTAATCTTAGTATTAAATATAAAATGTTGAAAAATGTACATTGTTTTTTTGTCCCAGTTTTACACCCAGTAATTTTGGATTAAAACTATTAGAAAAGCTTTAGTAAATATGCTATAGTCAGTTCACTAAACACAAAAACATAAAGTGGCCTTTGATTTCTAAAATTTCATGAGTGTACTTCCAAAATGCATCTTTTGTCTAGGAATGTACTTACAAAAAGTTACTAAAACAAATAGGTTAAGAGTGTGACATTTAATTAGCATCTGTCATAACTACTTTTAAGGATGTTAAACAAATTCTGTGTTGGATACTATTGATGTAGCATTTACTAATAAGTATTTTTATTACATTTTATAAAAGTTCAAACTTGAATTTCCAGAATAGTATGTACTTTGACACTGAATTAATGATATTTATTAATAAACGGGGCTGCGCGCGCTATTGCGCGGTCTATTCTGATGTATTTTCGTATGCGCTGCTTAGCACATTTTATGTGTCACCACTGAGAAGTACAGACAGATCAATAAAAAACCCAATTAGGGCAGGCTGTGATATGTGTTATACGTTTGGCAGTACTGAAGTGTATTGTCAGTCTATGTCAAATTCGAGATTAGCAGGTTAGGTTTTGTTCTTTGTTTGACACAGACCGACGTAAAGCTTAACCTGCAAATCTTGAATTTGACATATACTGACAATACACTTCAGTACTGCCAAACGTATAACACATATCACACCCTGCCCTAATTGGGTTTTTTATTGATCTGTCTGTAGCTTTAAGCTTTGCTCATCATTTTCAAAAAGAAACGCGAATTGGTTAGGGTCCTTTTCTAAAATCGCATCGATTTAATCACAATTCCGCTCAAATAACGCTCCGCCCCTCTCCAATGGGGGCCTTCGGGACTTCGCCCCTCTCCAAAAGGGCTCTCGGGGCTCTGACCTTCTCCAAGGGGGCTCACGGGGCTCCGCCCCTCTCCTAGGGGGCCTTCGGGGATCTGCCCCTCTTCAAGGAGGCCCTCGGGGCTCCGCCCCTCTCCAAAGGGCTCGTGGGGCTCCGCCTTTCTCCAATGGGGCTCACCGGACTCCGCCCCTCTCCAAGGAGGCCGTCGGGGCTCCGCCCCGGTCACGAAATCGAAGCGACGGCGAAATGCAAACAAACGCAAATGGGGGTCATCGCGTCTGCAATTGTCGTGACGGACACACACATTTGGATCGTTCTCCTTTATTTATATGATTGTCATTTTTAAATTCAAAGTCACCTTTATGCAGGTATAGAAACCTTTGCAAAACAAAATACAGAATCCCTAGCAGACAAATTTTACGTATATGCTAACTTCAAAAAAATTTATACGTTTTTGTATTTACTGAATGGCCTATACATTTTAAAAGCTTTAAAATAGGTATATTTTTTTTAATGGAACACACTGTTACTTGAAAAATTATATTGTGGCAGCCGTTAAATCTAAACGAAAGTAATTTAAAAAACCAGACTCGACCTTTACAAATCACGTGTCAGAGAGTTTCCAAATCTAAACGATTTCAAGATATTACATACAAGAAAAAGGTTTTAAATTAATGGTGCTATTCTATAAGAAAAATGTAACGCTATAGCGCTCTATCTCTTTAAGCTATAGACTATAAGTTAAATCGAATTCTATCAGGAAATATTTCTCTATACCTAATATGCCTTAAGCTAAAGCATCTGTAAAGTTATGGCGAGAAAAAAAAATGATCATAAAGACGTGTATAGCTACTGTAACGATATTGTAACGATCGTGGGGCTGGGCCGTCGACCCAGAAATATGGCTCAGCGTCCCGTGCGACAGCATTGCAGAACGACCTTGGAGCCAGCTGCATGAGACGGCGTGAGTCAGCCTTCCCGAACATTCCAGAAACGACCTTGCGCGTGACACGTCAGAGTTGCCGGAATGTACGAGCGAAACCTGGAATGTTCTAGACGGAAATTATTAGGATATATAAATATGCGCCGCAGGAATAAGAAGTCAGTTCGGATTCAGTTCTCATCAGTTCGAATTTGGCAGCGAAGCGCGTAGAGCTCCTATATAAATGAACCGTGTGTATATAACCCTAGTGAAATAAATAACAGATAAATAACCATATAATTCGTTAGTGGTTAAGTCGTAAACAGCCAAATAAATAATTGATGTTTAATCCAGCGCATATAAATAAATAAATGTATCGTTGTTGAAATAGTTCCTGTAGTTAGTTAGTTTAAGTAATTTGTGTTTTGCTTTGTTAATTCGTGTGTTTGTAAATAATAATAATTAATAGTTGTAAATAAACGTTTAATACAAGAAGCGTCGTATAATTTTTAAACAGCCCGAACATAAAAACGTAACAATATGTTGTCATGGTAATAATGTCAGTCCTCAATTTACAGTATTAGATGTTTTGTTTTCTTATAATTATTGGAATGTTGTAGTTTACAACAGAATTGTGGTTTACTATAGTTAAATAATTATGAATTACAACAATATTGCACCAATTGCAATATATCTGCTGTTAAATGAAGAAAAAAGAAGGTAAGGTAGTTGTAGTAATATTTTTGAGAAAATCTTAACATTTTGCTTCAGAAATTATAGTCCAAGAGCCAGCAACGGATTTCTTACAGTATTTTTAACAAGTCTGTAACTGTTATGGAAGGTCCCTTTGAATATACTGAGAAGAGAACCCAAAGTCTGGCAAGCCTGCGGTGGTGGTTTTAGTCCCCTTGCGTCCTTGAAGGGCGGAAAAAGTAATGTGTCAAAACTGACACAAAACCTAGGAATAATATGTTGGTAACACTGTAAGTCTATGTCAAATTCGAGGTTAGCAGGTTAGATTTTGCGTCAGTCTGTGTCAAACATAACCTTGTAACCTCGAATTTGACAGACTTGCAGTGCCACAAACTTATTATTCACACGTTTGAATTTCCACAGCCCGCTCAGTATTAGTTTTTTTGGATCTCTCGATATTTTACAGTAAATGGTTAAGTTTATTATGCAACTTTATGTCAATCTGGGGTAAATTTACCTTCCGCAAAAGCGTCTGTCAATCTTTTTACTTACATAAGATATGATTACTTCAACATAGCAAAGAGCCAGACTTGTTATTATACTTTTTTTTATTATTCTTTTCCATCATTCAAGGATGCAATGGGGCTAAAACCACCACCGCAGGCTTGCCAGACTTCGGGTTCCTTCTCAGTATATTCAAAGAGATCTTCCATAACAGTTACACGCTTGTTAAAAATACTGTAAGCAAACCCGTTGCTGGCTCTTGAAACTTCATAGAAGACATCTTAGGTATGTACTAAATCCCTTTGAGATGCCAGAAAAAAAGTTTCAAGACAATTTCAGACTGTTCAAGAAATTAACCAGAGATTTAATTGATTGGTTAAGTCCACATGCCACCGCAGTGCTAGATGAACGCATTTACCATTTTATTTAAGAGTAAGTAAAATTTTAATGAATGATGTTGATAAATATAATAAAATTACTATTTGAAGGTTCTAGCTACTTGAAATTTTTTGGCCAAGGGTTCCTATCAGCACGCAGTAGGTGGATGTTCCTGGATAGCAATGAGTCAACCGTGTATAAGTCGTTCCATCGCAGAAATCTCTAGGCTTATTGTAGAGGTGTTGATGCCCGAATGGATAAAATTCCTTACTACGCCTGAGCAGAAAGTAAAAGTAAAACAAAAATTTTACGAAAAATATAACTTTCGAAGGGTTCTAGGTTGTATTGATGGCTCACATGTCGCTATAGTTTGCCCACCAGTCACTGATAATGAGCATCCTCCTCACGTCTACATAAATAGAAAAGGATTTTACAGTCTCCATGTAATGATGGTTGGTGATTCGGAAGAAAGAATTTTAGCGTGTGATGCACGATTTCCCGGATCAGTACACGACTCAGCCATATGGAGGCTCCAGTCTTTGAAACTATTTAAGAGAAGAACATAATAACCGAGACACCACATCTATATTAATAGGCGATAGCGGTTATGGTCTTGAACCTTGGCTGTTTACTCCTTTTTCTGTTGTTGTCAATGGCACTCCACAGGCTAGATTTAGTCAAATGTTAGAATGCATTTTTGGCATTTTAAAAGGACGTTGGCGAGCTTTGCTGCAGCATAGAGTTTTACATTATTAACTTTATACTTACGAAAACTCGGCTAATGTTTGGTATAGTAGACCACTACATACACGCATGCATTGACCAGTACTCCTCAAAATATACTTTTAGCTTTTTTCCATCAAGGCGGGAATTTAACAATACGAGGTTTGACTATCTGAAGTAGTTCCAAGATGCTGTGTGTCGTTCTAACTTTTATGTAGCAGCAGGCAAGAAATTATGTAGCGGCAAGAAATTCCTCTGCTCATCAGAGGCGGACTTAAATATCTCAAATTACAAAATCTAATAAAAGTAAATTGTCTGTATCTCGAATGGTATTTCGAACATGCCCCCCTCCTTGGAAGGCCGAAGGACACTTTCAACCCCGAAACCACACTTGTTAACTTTCCGAAGACGGAAGCGGGCACAACTTGGCGAAGGACCGCTTGGTTTCACCGCTGGCGGTACGAATGGTGGCAACCCTAGGAACACCATCCTTTCCTGGATGTAGCTGCATAATACGCCCAAGCCTCCAACGCAGAGGGGGCGCGCTGTCTTCCTTTAACAGCACGAGCGAGCCTAACTGCAACTCGCCCTGGTTCTTTCTCCATTTTGCTCTTTGTTGTAGCTCCGAGATGTACTCGCGGTGCCAACGGTTCCAAAAATGCTGTTAGCATTGCTGAATATGCTGATATCTGGACAGTCTTCCGGTAGGGATCCCCTTTAGGTCTGCATCCGGAACTGTTGTCAGCGGCCTACCCACGAGGAAGTGAGCCGGGGTAATAGGGAGCAAGTCATCTGGATGGTCAGATAAAGGAAAGAGGGGACGCGAGTTTAGCACAGCCTCAATCTGCACAAGTAAAGTATTGAGCTCCTCAAAAGTTAAATGAGCTTCTCCCATGACCCTTTTGATGTGTTTTTTGCTGGATTTTATTCCAGCTTCCCACAAGCCCCCAAAGTGGGGTGAGTACGGTGGAATAAATTTCCAAGAGATGCCCTCACTGGTGGGAAAATCAGTGAATACACCCTTATTAAGAAATTCGCCCAATTCTTTTAATTCAGACTTAGATGCTATGAAATTTTTGCCGTTATCTGAGTATATACGAGCTGGCTTTCCTCGACGCGACACAAATCGCCTTAAGGCCATTGTAAAGGCATCTTTCGTCAAATCTGAAATTAACTCTAGGTGGATCGCTTTTGTAGTAAAACAAATAAACAGCCCGATATAGCATTTATTAATCTTTCCGCCTCGCCCCTTCCTGTCTTTTATCAGAAGCGGACCTGCATAATCCAATCCAGTTGTATGGAATGGAGGCCCGGGTTCCAGACGTGACTCGGGTAGCTGACCCATTTTTGGTTGAATTATTTTTGGGTTATTTCGAAAGCATGGAATACATTGCCTGACCACTTTTTTCGCTAAATTCCTACCCAATACCGGCCAAAACTGCTCACGCACCGACGCCAAGAGCTGCTGCGGACCTGCATGAAGTAAGCGAATGTGTTCATTTTCAAAAATAAGGCGCACAAAATGGCTTTTTGCGTCCAATACAATCGGATGTCTTTTGTTGATTGAAAATTTTGAATTTTTTAATCGCCCACCGACTCTTAAGACACCATCCTGATCTAAAAATGGATCCAGGTTAATGATGCGGCTTTTGGACTGGAGGGAATTTTCAGTGTTGAGTTTACGAATTTCCTCAGAAAATGAAGTTTTCTGCGAGGCCTTTATGAGAGCTTTAAACGCATACTCTAACTCGCTTACCGAAAGCTTATCATATCTTCTAGCCGTATTTGTTCGTTCTGTCTGGCAGTTAGTTTTAAACCGAAAAATCCACGCTGTGACGCGTTTTAGCTTTCGCAACATCGAGTACCTATTGAATGGAAATTCTACTGCCGCTTGAGAAACGAATGCCCGAGTATCTTTGCGCACGTCGGGTAGTTCGGGAATTTTGCTAGTTTTCGGAACTTGTTTAGGCCAATTTTCAGAACCCTTGACTAGCCAATTCGGGCCGTGCCACCATAACGCGAGACTTTGAATTTCGCTTGGTTTCACTCCAAGTGACAAAATGTCCGCTGGATTATCCTTACTACGTACATGACGCCAAGTATCGTCACTCGTCAATTCCTGGATTTCGGCCACTCTGTTACTTACAAAGGGGCCACTCTGTTACTTACAAAGGTTTTTAGCCTATTTGGAGGAATTTTTAGCCAACCAAGGACTATTGTAGAGTCGGTCCAAAAAACGCGATCGTCGAATTTTACTCGGAGAGCTTTGGCAACCTTGTCCGCGAGTCTTGACAATAATAGTGCGCCTGATAACTCTAGCCGCGGCAGGGTGACGGTTTTGAGCGGTGCCACCTTTGTTTTTGCGCAAAGCAAGTTTACAACAACATTGTCGTCTTGGTCGGTAGTCCGCAAATAAATGCATCCGCCGTAAGCTTTGGTAGAGGCATCTGCAAAGCCATGCACTTCGACTCGTTTAGGGTTTTCGCATAAAGCATGACGACTTATTTGAAGCGCATTTAGTTGAGGCAACTCATTTCGGAAATCGCACCAAAACGAATGCATGTGCAATGGCAACCCTTCATCCCAGGACACCTTTTCTAGCCATAATTGCTGCAATAAGATTTTGGAAGTTACAACGCACGGGCTTAGCAGCCCGAGGGGATCGAAAACCTGCGAAATGCTCGAAAGGATTACTATTTTGTTTATTTTTTTATTTATCGGGGCCTCACTTATATTATACATTAATTTATCTGTAGTCGGACACCACGTGAGACCCAAAGTCTTAGCGTTTTCGTTGACTCCAAACTCTAATACTTTTACCGATGAGTTGTCTTCAACTACGTGTTTTAAAACTTCACGTTCGTTTGAATAAAATTTGCGCAATTCAAAACATCCCTGTCCTAAAATATCAGACACCTCCTTAACAATTGCGGCAGCTTCTTCCGCGGAGTCCGAACCCGTAAGGAGATCATCCACATAGAAGTCCCTTTTGACAATTTCGGCGAACTTTGGGCGTTCGTTTTTGTTTTTTTTCGGCCAGCTCATACAAGCACCGCACTGCGAGGAATGAAGCTGCAGTGGTGCCGTATGTGACAGTGTTCAATTCGAAAGTGTCAAGCGGTTTTTCGGGACTGGCACGCCACAAAATTCGTTGCAAGCACCGCTGTTCTGGCGCTATTAGCACCTGCCGGTACATTTTTGCAACGTCGCCCGAAATTACATATCTATGTTGACGGAACCGCAGCAAGATTGACATAAGATCGCTCTGAATGGATGGCCCGGTCATTTGTAGGTGATTCAGGGAATAACCGCTGCTTGAAGGGGCCGAGGCGTCAAAGACCACACGTAACTTGGTGGTGAGACTACTTTCCCGTAAAACACCTGAATGCGGCATGTAGTAGGCCATGGCTTCGGAATTTTTGGGTTCGATTTTTTGCATATGACCCAACTCCAGATATTCGCTTATAAAATCTGAATATTGCTGTCTAATTTCGGGTTTGGATCGTAGTCTCCGTTCCAGTGACAAAAACCGGCGCTCCGCCTGGGTGTATGAATCACCTAATTTTTCGACAGGGCCTTTAAACGGGAGTGCTACAATAAACCTGCCATCAATCGCGCGTTTTGTATTGGCCACGAAATGCTCTTCGCAGCTCAATTCTTCTTGAGAGAGTGGCTTTGTCGGACTGCACTCCTCAAGCTCCCAAAACCGAGCGAGTTGAGTTTGAATATCAGCCTGTTGACTGAGATAACACGAAAGCGTTGAGGATTTGTTTTTATCTGAGAAATGTGCCATGGGACCGGACACGATCCAGCCGAAACGTGTTTTCTGGAGCATCGGTTTATTAGGCCCCTGTGAAATTTGACCAATGCAAATCAACTTCCAAAAAAGCTGAGCGCCTATTAACAGATCGATTCTTTGCGGCTTGTAGAAAGAAGGATCCGCCAGCTTAATATTTTTTGGAATTTTTAGCTCTGAAGCTTTTAGATCGATGCTTGGCAATATTCCGGTGATTTGTGGCACGACAAAACAAGATATGTTGGCCGAAAAATTGTTATGTAGCGCTTCAATTTTGACCTCGCATTTTGAATCTATGCTGGAAATCGCGTTGTTTAATCCTAGTACAGTTATCGATTCTTTCGAGGTTCTCAGGTTGAGCTTATTGCACATATCTTGAGTTAAATAATTAGATTGGGCACCCGAATCAAGTAAGGCGCGAATTGTATGAGGATTTTTCTGATTGTCAAGGATTTGAACGTACGCTGTTGACAACAGAACATGTGCGTTGATGCATTGCATGGAAAGTACGACGCTATCCGCATTTGGCGTAGTTGATTCGCATGCGCTTGAATTTGCAACCGATTTTTCAACGTGCAGTAGAGTATGATGTTTTTCATCACATTTCGTACAAGTTCCCCGCCGACAAGCTCCGCGCGTGTGCCCCGGCCGCAGGCAATTTGTACAAAGCCTTAAGTTGTGCAACTTTTCTAGCTTTTCATCATGCGCAAGCTGCAAAAAGTCCGAACAATTGTGGATATAATGTTGGTTTTTGCAAAACCTGCATTTGATAACGTAATTGTTGCTGCTGTTGCCCTTATTGTTAGTTGCCAAAAATCCCTTTGTGCTGCGTGAGCCTTTACTTTTATCCGCGGTTTTCTCGCATTGCGTCTGTTTCAACGTTTCGAGCAAATCTGCGCGGGATTTTACAAACGATTTTAGGTCAGCTAATGTGGGCCTTTTTTTGTCAACAATGAAATTTTCCCATTCTCGTAAGCTTACAGGATCCAGTTTTTCCCCGACAAAAAATACTACGATAGTGTCCCAATTTTCAGTGGGCTCGCCTAATTGTTCCAACGCGCGCAAATTTTTTGAGACGGAATCAATTATTTTTCGGAGCCCATCTGCCGATTCATCGGACATGCGTTCGATGTTAAATAAGCCGCGCATATGATTTTTGATGAGCAGTTTTGTGTTGTCATATCTATCTAGCAAAGCCTTCCATGCTATCGGATAATTATTCGCCGAAAATTCTAAAGAAGCGATCACCTCGCTAGCTTTATCAACCAAAGCAGCTCGTAAATAATGGAATTTTTGAATCGAGCTAATACTGTTGCTTTTGTGGATTAATGACTCGTAAGTGTCGCGAAATTCCAGCCAGCCCGAATATGACCCGTCATACGTGGGGAGTTGGATAACAGGCAATTTGATAAAATTATGTTGCTCGTCGCCTCTGCCATAATTTGAATTTGGGCTACGATTTGAACTTAAATCTGCGGCTGAGGATGGAGAAACGTCATCTTTCGGCGCGTTTTGCTTGATAATTTGCCTGGCTACGGCACATTGTTCAAAAAATTTATTTTTGAAAGATGTTCGCTCTGAAAGTTCGGCTGCTACATCCTCCGCTGTGCTTTCGATCACTAATTGCACTTCTTCAAATTCTTCCAACAGTGACTTTATTCTGTCTAACCTATCCTGCAAATTATCTAAATCCCCCTCTGATATTTCTGACTTTCCCCGCACTTCTTCCACAAATTTGAAAAAGTTAGTCAGTTTGGTTTTTACAGCTCCCCTTTTTATGGTAGGTGTCGCCATCCTTATTCTTTTAGCGCGATAACGACTGACTAAGGAATACAAGAATTGAAGCTAAATTACCAAAGGTATTGAACCTAAATGACCAAATAATAACCCTCGGAGAATTTTGAAATTCGTTAAAAAACCCAATTACACAGTTGCAGACTGTACTAAAATAGGTAAAAGGGAATTTTTTAGGAAATGATAAATAGGAACGACTCACTTTTTTGGCGAAGACTTGGACCCTTTCTGTTCGAATTGGAACTCCGGTTGATGTTGGCGTTTAGATGGCAACTTCACAGTGGCTGCTTCGTCCGGCGAACGGTATTTCTCAATTCGCGCGAGCACGTGTAGTCAAGATAATAATCGATGGATATTTTACTTTGCCGGCACTTCGGTCAGTTTCTATATTTCACTTGCACTTGAGTTGTGGAAACCACGCTCTGCTACCAAATTATGTTCGTATTTTCTCTTCTGCATAGACCGTAATAAAACGCTCTTTTGAAATACAGTAACTGAGGTTTATTAGTTATTTTATTAACCACAAGGAAGCAAAATCAAACCGATCTTGACAAACGCACATTTAGCAGTGATCATTTAGCAGTAATACTGGTTCGTAAGCGAACGCTTCTTAAAACATTCTTATTTTTAGGCAAATTCTTAGAGCCATTTTATGACCCTAAAACAACATAACTTTTATGTAGCAGCAGGCAAGAAATTATGTAGCGGCAAGAAATTCCTCTGCTAATCAGAGGCGGACTTAAATATCTCAAATTACAAAATCTAATAAAAGTAAATTGTCTGTATCTCGAATGGTATTTCGAACAACAATAAACTAAACTTAAAAACGCACCAATTGACTGTAAAACATAATTATATACAAAGACCGTCTTGTTTATTTGCAGATGTCTTAACAAAAATAGATATCTGCACACAAGTCATTTGACTTTGTGCAAGGTGGCCTTTTTGGACTAAGTCATGGTTAACTAAATTTTTATTTAGGATACCTACATGTTGAGTATTTATTTGTAAGTACAATAATATGATCTTGTTTAACGATATACAGTCGTGTCCCAGTATTGATGTTACAAGAGGTGAGGTGGACTAAAAATTTTTGATTTTTATTTAACCCTGCAGAGGTCGCGCGCGGACTGTCACTCCGCATGCAAGAAGTATCAGCCATTATTTGGCAATCCCTACTCTTTAGGTCTTGCCGGTCTCAGTACCTCTCGGGGAACAGTATCTTATTGTCGGTGCCAAATAACAAGTTAGTGGGTGCACATTTGTGTGAATGATTAGTATTTGCGGAGTGAGAGTCCGCAGCGACCACCGGCGTTTGTAAAATAGCTTTATTTTAAACTCAATTTGATTATAAACAGAGGTAAGTTACTGTAAGTTTTTTAGTAATTTTAACTTACTAAATTACTTTAAAATTTTCTAGTTTCTATGGGAGAGTACGAGAAACAGCAGGATGGCTTTCGGCGTTAAAAGAAAGAGTGTTTAGAATCTGACCAAAACGATAAAACTGGCCAACAAGATATTATTGTGTCAAATGTAATATTTCTTTGTGTTTAGAACATTCAACCATTATTTGTAAGGAATGCCATGAGAGTGCATGGCAGAATTAATCTTTTTTTTAATTTTTATCAATATTCCAAAATCCTAAGTTAAATGTTAATATTGGACAATTATTTGTAAGGTTTCTTTTTAATAAATAAATATTTCATTGTTTTGCAATAAATACAAAATAAACTGGCATATGACTTCTGTTTGTAGCCCCTAAATTATCTTTTATTTGCCATAGGGAGTGTGAGTCCGCAGCGACTACTCATGTTTCAGTATAAGCGCGACTCCTGCAGGGTTAAAGATTGTGGGATTAGGTCTTGGTCTGAAGAGAATTTTAAGAATATTTTCAGTTTTTTAAAAACAAGTCGGTCTTGACAGTGCAGCGAAAACTATTTTCTTTTCAGGTAAGCTACCCTTTTTGTTGAAAATACGGCAAAATTTTAATAGAAAAGTTGTTCAGAATGGAAAATTATGGCCCTATACTGAATTTCAGTAAGTTCTTAGATCAAACCATCATTTTTAAAAAATAACATTTTAATAGTTTAAGTACATATATCTTCCTAACATTTTGTATAGGGCCATAAGTTATCATTCTGAACAACTTTTTTTTGTAAAATTTTGATGTATCATGAACAGAAAGGGTAGTTTACCTGAAAAGAAAATAGTCATCGCTTCACTGTGAAGGCCAACCTGTTTTTTAAAAACTGAAAATATGCTTAAAATTCTCTTTAGACCAAGACCTAATCCCACAATCTTTAAATAAAAATAAAAAATGTTTAGTCCATCTTACCTCTTATAACATCAATCCTGGAATACACTGTATATCAAATCTAATAATTGTGATTTAATTTAATATAAGGCTTTTCGCCTGTGTGAGTCCTTACATGTCTAACTAAATGACTTTTCCGTGTTGCTTTATAATCACAAACAGAACAGGTATAAGGCTTCTCGCCTGTATGAGTCCTCACATGTCTAACTAAAGCACTTTTCTCTGTTGCTTTGAAATCACAAACAGAACAGGTATAAGGCTTCTCGCCTGTATGAGTCCTCACATGTTTAACTAAATCACTTTTCTGTGTTGCTTTGAAATCACAAACAGAACAGGTATAAGGCTTCTCGCCTGTGTGAGTCCTCACATGGCTAACTAAATGACTTTTCTGTGTTGCTTTATAATCACAAACAGAACAGGTATAAGGCTTCTCGCCTGTATGAGTCCTCACATGTCTAACTAAAGCACTTTTCCCTGTTGCTTTGAAATCACAAACAGAACAGGTATAAGGCTTCTCGCCTGTATGAGTCCTCACATGTTTAACTAAATCACTTTTCTCTGTTGCTTTGAAACCACAAACGGAACAGGTAAAAGGCTTCTCGCCTGTATGAGTCCTCACATGTTTAACTAAATTACTTTTCTGTGTTGCTTTGAAATCACAAACAGAACAGGTATAAGGCTTCTCGCCTGTATGAGTCCTCACATGTTTAACTAAATCACTTTTCTGTGTTACTTTGAAATCACAAACAGAACAGGTATAAGGCTTCTCGCCTGTATGAGTCCTCACATGGCTAACTAAATGACTTTTCCGTGTTGCTTTGTAATCACAAACAGAACAGGTATAAGGCTTCTCGCCTGTATGAGTCCTCACATGTTTAACTAAATCACTTTTCTGTGTTACTTTGAAATCACAAACAGAACAGGTATAAGGCTTCTCGCCTGTATGAGTCCTCATATGGCTAACTAAATGACTTTTCCGTGTTGCTTTGTAATCACAAACAGAACAGGTATAAGGCTTCTCGCCTGTATGAGTCCTCACATGGCTAACTAAATGACTTTTCTCTGTCGCTTTGAAATCACAAACAGAACAGGTATAAGACTTCTCGCCTGTATGAGTCCTCACATGGCTTACTAAATGACTTTTCTCTGTCGCTTTGAAATCACAAACAGAACAGGTATAAGGCTTCTCGCCTGTGTGAGTCCTCACATGGCTAACTAAATGACTTTTCCGTGTTGCTTTGTAATCACAAACAGAACAGGTATAAGGCTTCTCGCCTGTATGAGTTCTCACATGGCTAACTAAATTACTTTTCCGTGTTGCTTTGTAATCACAAACAGAACAGGTATAAAGCTTCTCGCCTGTATGAGTCCTCACATGTCTAACTAAATCAGTTTTCAGTGTTGCTTTGAAATCACAAACAGAACAAGTATACGGCTTCTCGCCTGTATGAGTCCTCACATGTCTAACTAAATCACTTTTCTGTGTTGCTTTGTAATCACAAACAGAACAGATATAAGGCTTCTCGCCTGTATGAGTCCTCACATGTTTAACTAAATCACTTTTCTGTGTTGCTTTGTAATCACAAACAGAACAGGTGTAAGGCTTCTCGCCTGTATGGGTCCTCACATGGCTAATTAAATTACTTTTCCGTGTTGCTTTGTAATCACAAACAGAACAGGTATAAAGGTTCTTGCCTGTATGAGTCCTCATATGTGTAGCTAAATTAGTACTGTAGATGCCTTCTTTTTTGATATATAACTTATCAAATTTGTCATTACTATTCATGTTCTGTGATACAGATGATGCCGTTCGTGTAGAACTACAAGATTTACTATCCGTAATTTCTGGTTTGATGTCCATTATAGTTGTTTAAACGTCAGAGTTCCTGTGATAGATGAGCCAATGGAATTTAAATAGCTTCAGACCTACAACACAAAGAGTTTGCCATTAACCTATTATATAATTAGCAATGTGGCATTTTGAGTAATGGTAAAATTTTTATTTTATTGTAAATTTTAACAGCTATATTTTTGATATTGTATCTTTCTATAAAAATCTGTAAAAGGCTTTATCCAGAACTTCCCTCGTCAACGTTGTGACACAAAATAATTTTAAAAATGAAATTAAGTTAGGAGTAAAAATATCTTCACGTTTCTAACAAATTTAATACATTTTCAAATAAAAAAAAATCCGTTACCGGAGCGATTTGAACCGTGGCACTTGCGACTACAAAAAAATCGCGTTGACCAATTTCTAGCAACGTTATGGAGTCCTGTTCATATCGTTGCATTGCAGTTGCAGCTGGCTTAACCTTCACGCCGGGCATATCTTAAAATTCGTGTCGAAACGAGGTGCGTTTCAACTACAGCAGGCAATGGAAAATTAATTATATTTTTTATATCAATAAACCAAGGCAGATAATTCTTTCACTAAAAATTCCTTGATTCTTTCTTACACATTTCATATGCTGGATGTATACACTTATCTGTAATCGTTTCCAAAATACGTCGATGCTAAAGTTTATCCTGCAAATTCCCAGTAGGATTTTTATTTAAACAATTTCTGTCACAGCTGTTAAAAGTAATTTTGAGAGCAATTTGATATCACCTGAATGCAGAAAGAATAAGCTTTCTACTAGTTTAAGAATCATCGAGAAATATTCAATACTAAGCTTGTAAATGCGATGTATGCATAAAATTCCTCTATTTTCAGCCTCACAGATTCGCGAAAAGATTTGTGCATTATGTGGCTCCCGGCCTAAAAATCAAAATAAGTTAGGAGTAAAAATATCTTCACGTTTCTAATAAATTAAATAAATTTTCAAATAAAAAAAAAGTTACCGGTGGTCGAATTCGAACGGCTGGCGAACCGCGTATGTGGCCCCAATGTTCTATGGGATTTGGAAGGAACCGGGCAATTTCTACCTGCGCCACGAAACACCGACCTCTCGTAGCCTATTCCTGTGTCGCAGCTATATTTAGTAACGCACTAATTTGTGCCTCATTTTTGTATCATACAAAATTTACTTTGTATCTATTGGCTCCCATTTTTGGTAAGAATAAAGCCTGCACTATTTACAAATATTACTTGTATCTATTACTAAGTTGAATAAAAAATAAACAACATTTTATTTTTTTAAGGTGCTCACCCTGTATATATTTGTCTGAAATTTTCCCGGTTTCATTCCAGGTATATATATAATGTGTATGCAAACTATCGTCTTCCTCCAACAAATATTTTTTGAGTTATACCGCCAACAGAGAGACAGACAGACAGATGGAATTGAGAAAACCTGTTTTTCGTCATCTAGGGACCCTGAAACGTGAAGATCTGAAGAAATCTGGGAAGGTGATTGTTTTGTGATTACAATACTTTCTTCGTCTTTCAGACGAGGGAAGTAGAAATGAAATTCTGGTTACAATCAAATCTCAAATAACAAACCAATCGATGTTAGCTCAGTTGGTTGAGATACATTTTATAATTGTACTTCTATTTAATTCTAAGAATGCAATAAAAATATAACTAGAAATATAATTGATGCTAGTCCATTATGGCAGATAAATGTCTTGTGGTAGTTGACGTTATAGTCTATTGTGAATTGTTTATGATCTAGGTCAGGGGTCTCAAAACTTTTTAGTCTAAGGGCTACACTGACTCCTCCATTAAGTCCCCAGGGGCAAGACCTAGCTAGCTCATTATACCAACATACTGTAGTTTTGAATTACGTGCAAATTTTTGTATTGGAATAGCCGGCGAGTGAGATAACTACCGCGCAGAGCGAGAGGGTGAACTCCGCTCCGTTCACAATTTTGGTTGGTACTTACGGGCAAGTGTCAACAACATTTCATTGCGTCAATTATGCTTGGTTAGTCAAAGTATACAACGTGATCTTGTAGCGAGTAGCAGAGCTAGAGCATGTTCTGGAAAAGTTCTGCTGCGTGGTCATTTGTCTTGAAGATTCGAGTACTTTTTAGAGTTTTCGAATATGTTCTACGCATGGTACAAATACGGGAGACAACCGAGGGTTGGACAGTTCCAAAGTTTGAAGTGAATGAGAAGCGAAATATAGTGCGACTAGTGTGTTTTCTAACTATAGTTTCTTAGTTAGTGACATGTTCAGCGAACGTTTCGGCCTTTTCTTTTTCTAATCTGGCCCAAGTATCATCAGGTTTCTTGATGAGAGGTATAGCTGCAATTGGCCTTTTGAATCTTTTAGTTGCCTTCCATATCGTGTGATCATCGTGTGAAAGATTTGTAATGTACTGTTGGAATGTATTGTTTCTTGATTCTATTAACACGTTGCGTAATTGGTGTGTAAGTCTGTTGAGCGAGGTTTTGTCGTGTCTATTTTTGGTTCTTTGCCACTTTTTTCGTGCCTTTCGTTTCTGGACCATAAGATCCCGTATGTGTCGGGGGATATTGTGTATTTGCAGATGGTTCGTTCTGCTGGGCGTGGCTTGCCAGGCAGCGTTTTGTATCATTGTCCTCAGATATTCGATTGCTTCATCAAGATCTTCAGCGTTTTTAATTCGGATAGTAAGGTTGAGTTCTTCTTCTAGTAGGATTCTAAAGTGGTCCCACTTGGTGAGTTTGGTGCAGTTTTATGGTGGGTTCTTTGTAAATGATCGACGTACTAAGGGTGATTATGACCGGGGAGTGATCAGATGATAGGTCGTGATTAGTTTCTACTTGTGTGAACGTATTTGTTATACCACGTGTTACTGCAAAATCGAGTAGGTCTGGCAGTTTGTATGTATCAGTAGGCCAGTAGCTAGGCTGACCAGTTCAGAGATAACTGCATCTGAGGTTTTCAATAGTCCGCAATAGGTTATGTCCTTTCGGGTTATTCAGCCTGGACCCCCACGCCACAGCATAAAGAAACCAGCAAACCCACTCTCGATCAAATCCTAAGTAAAGATGTGATAACGCATGACATGCTGCGCAGCACAGCCCCCATATTCTCAACCGCTCGAGCATCAATTTCACGTTAAGCTACAGCGCGGCACGTCAGTCGATTCAGAGCCGTAGTAGTATTATTTACTTTTGAAAATCACTTATCTCACATCAATACACATTCAAAATGTAATAAAAATGTGAAGTTTGACACCTACTTCTGGTTATGCGATTTTCTTCAAAAGCTTGCATCTATATAGTACACGAAACTTATATATGAAGTTTCAACGCCATACCTCTTTTCGTTTTTGAGATATTCTGTTCACAGACACACAGACAGACAGACACAGACCAATGAACAAAAATATGTTTTTTACTTTCACGGGACTCTAAAATGTGAAGATCTGTTGAAAACACAATTTCGAATTTTTGGGGTGAATCCAATAGTACTTCATTTATCGTAAAAGGAAGTAAAAATGAGTGGTACTCGAGAATTTTTTTGGTTCACTGAGGCAACAATCTGGCAATTGTGTTAACCCTACCCCTATCCAGTTTACCAGAATATTTAGAAGGTGTTTTTGTTTAGACTTGAAGCATTCAGGTAACGAAAATTGCGAAAAAGATGAAGACACCATTTTACTAAAAATAACAGATATGCGCACCGATCAAAGAGAGAATGAAACTAATATTTTGACTACAGAAAACATAACATTAGACAGCGATTATAGAAATTCTGCAAAAAAATGTTACCAGGTATATTTGCGGTTATATGATACGAAAGTGCCTTGCAAAACATAAATACTTGTGGCACTTGTGAAGCTTATGCGAAAGCATACGATGAATTGGATGACACTTCCCTATTTTGTTACATGAAAGCATATAACCATTCAGAAAATATTTTTGGTAGTTTATACAGCCTGTTTTAAACGAAGTGTGCACTGCACTATTGCTAACTTCTTTAATATTGGACGTACGATATCGGTTAAATTAGCAAACTAGTGGCATTTTTTCTGTTGATTAGAATGGCGGTAAAACAGAAAAACAATTGAACATCGTCTTCTATAGAAATTTGGAAAAGTTTACTTTTGTTAAGCGGAACACCCTGTATATTTTTATATAAAACGACTGAAAATCGCGATCTACACATAAAAGTTCATATAAGGTGCGGGCCTACAACTAACAATAACCGAGTTATTACAACTTCTTACTTTTAGACGAGGTGGCCCAGTGTATTTCTGACATATGTACAGGGTGGCCAGATAAGAATGCAAAGTGCTGTATCTCGGAAGCTTTACTCGAGTAATTTTTGTTTAACACTTTTTGATGTATCTATTAAAATAAAGTGGTGGGGGGTAATTCAATGTTTTTTTTAAATAAACAGCTGTAACTCCTAAACTACTGAACGGATTTGAACAAACTTAGTCTCGTTGGAAAAAGCATTTATTGTTCCATGAAACCCATCTTACCTGTGATATGTCTAATTCTTAGTGATGCCGCTAGAACGCGTTTTTTGATATAACAGAAAATTGCAAAATTCTCTAAAAAATTAAATGCAATAGTATAACTTTTTTTTCATAAAAATGTAGTGAAATGATAGCTAAATAGGCTAGTGAAAACCGTATCTCGATATCTTATTCGTAGCCTGAAATATCGAAGAAAGAAAATTTAGTTATCATATAATTTTAAAAAGACGTTATTACACCGATATTTATTGTTATTTATTTGTCTTTTTTCAAGATTCAATGATAAAATTTCATAATTTAATAATTTTTAAATAATAAAAGTATTCTTAGTTCAAATAATTTAAAAAAACGTGTAGGGGCATCATAAGAAAAAAGGGCCGATTTTGAAATAAAACTAATGCCTCCTTAAATGCTTGAACTGTCTTCCATCACACTCAATGCATTGTTGGAGCCGCTCATGCGTGGACATTACAGCAGCTTCAATTTCTGCTCTTGAAAGGCTATGAATGGCCTCCTGTATTCGGATTTTCATGTCGTCTCTCGTTGTTGGTGGAATTTGATAAACAGTATCTTTCAACCGACCCCATATATAGAAGTCCAAACAGGTGAGGTCTGGGGATCGGGGTGACCAAGGACATAGACTTCCTCACCCAATCCACTTCTGGTGATATGTTCTTGAGAAATGTGCTGGGCAACCGTCTAGTTGCAAAAACATGTTTTGCCGTAATTGCAAGGGCACATCTTCTAATAAAATAAGCAATTGGTTTACCACAAAATCAAGAAACACGGCACCATTTAGTGGTTGATCAAAGAAATAGAGACCTATAATAGTTCCGCCCAGGATGCCACACCACACATTGAGACTCCAATTGCCTTGATGTTGGACCTCGCGCAACCAGTGAGGATCGTTGTCAGACCAATAATGCATATTATGCAAATTAATGTTGGCCGGCAGTACGGCTGAGTGGTGATGCATCTCTCACGGCACTTGCAAAAGTTAAGCACCAGTCTGCTCGGTCAGAACTTGGATGGGTGACCAGCTGGAGAGCGGGCGTAGTGTTCTAGCCAGACTGGCTCCACTACCCCAAGTACCTCCGCCGAATTTAAAATGCACACACCCTCAGCGGCTCGGTGCGCCCGGCACCCCGACACTGTAACGGTATAAGGGGTTACAGATTATGTATGTATGTAATGTTTCCATCACTTCTAAAAGTGGCCTCATCCGTCCAAAGAATTTCGGATAAAAATTCTCTAGTTTCCCTAATCATGACCAACATCCAATGACAATAATCTATCCGTCGGTCAAAGTCTTCGTGATTTAAGGCTTGATGTAAATCCATATGATACGGGTGCAGTCTAAAAATTTGAAATAACAAACACATTGTGAAACATGTAAGGTAGTATTTTTAGTGACATAAAAACTTACCTGTGATCCTTTAAAATGTTTAGAATAGTAATAATAATAATAATAATAATTTTCTTTATTACCCTTGAGCAAATACACAAAAAAGAGAAATGACAGAGGAAAAGCACTATCAACTCAAACGGGTAACCACAAGGCGGGATTCAGCTGGTAGTAGGATATCCCACCCCTCTGATCTTCCATCCAAACCCTGATTAAAATAAATGAGAGTAAATTTGAAAAACTGCCTAAATTAAATTAACTAGTATCTGTAACGATCAAGTCTACAATAGTGTTTAGACTAAATTAAAATTAAACAACTATAATATATTAAACCTAGTACAATTAAAGGAAGTTGACAAACACATTATTTAATTACTTAATTGCCCAAGCTAATTGCATCCTAACTGATTGCGGAATAAGTCGTGACGCATTTTGTATTTAAATTGTGCAAAATTAAGGGATATGTAATCCTTCAATACATTATTGTAAATATTATATATTTGATAAGAAAAAGATCTTTCAAAACGGACAGTAGAGTGCTGCGGCGGCGAAATTAGGCCTCGGAATCGAGTATTAAGATTATGTACGTCTGTCCTGAAAGTGATTTTGTTGTATAAATACGGCGGACATTTATTAATTAAAATTTGATAAAAAAGAGTTGAACATTGAAGTAGCCTTCGATTATACATAGTTAACCAGCTGGCATCCTTCAGTTTATGAGATATGTGTTCGAATTTTCTTATGCCATAGATGAAACGAAGGCACGCATTTTGAACTTTCTGAATTTTGTCCGCAGCCACCTTGTCGATAGCTGGGTGGTAGACTGGAACACAGTAATTAAATTGGGAAAGCACGAAAGCTTCAGAAAGTATCTTTTTAATTGTGATGTTTAAGTACGACCTGTGAGGGTATAGTTTCCTAAGATGCATATAGCCCTGAGAAATATATTTGGTTATCTGATTTCTGTAACGGAAAGTGTTATCTAAAATAAGACCGAGACTTTTTACTTTATCTACCACAGGTATTCTTACATGATCAACATAAACATTTACAGAATTAGCCAAAAGACTACAGACATTTTTATTACCAAACAGTAAGACAGATGATTTGTCTGGATTAATTCTCAGGGAATGCTGTCTGGAAACGTCACAGATATACTGCAAATCTGAATTTATTTTATATATTGCCTCATCAAGATCAGGCATGTTAAAGGAGTAGTATAGTTGAGTGTCATCAGCGTATATATGTGTTTTGCAAAACTTTATATTCTTCATGAAAGTTGACGTATATATTGAGTACAACAAAGGCCCTAAAGTGGAACCTTGGGGAACCCCTTGCGTTATGGGTAATGTTTCAGAGTAAGTATTTGCCAACTGTACCATTTGTGTTCGCCCAGTTAAGTAGCTTGCAACTAAAGCAATAGCGTTTGCACCAAAACCGATAAATTTTAAAATTGTCAGCAATGTCTCATGGTTAACGGTATCGAAGGCTTTACTAAAGTCCAAAAGAACCAAAACAGTAATTTTGCCTTGATCCGCAGCAGTAAGAATATCGTCTGTGACATTTAGCTGAGCAGTTGTACAGCTATAACCCGACCTAAATCCAGATTGTACTGCAGGTAAGATATTATTACTATCAACATAGTCAGCAATCTGTTTATTCATGACCTTCTCCATGACCTTTGACAGTACGGGAAGCAGGCTTATCGGCCTCAAATCTTTAAATTCTGATGGTTGTTTAATTTTCGGTATTGGTTTGACTATGGCATTCTTCCAGCACTGTGGAAATATACCATCAATAATACATGAATTTATTAAATGCGTTACATACGGAATTATATTTGGACAACACAACTGAATCATGTTAATATCAATGCCATCACTACCCAAAGCAGTTGACTTAATACCTAATATAATTTTCTGTATATCTTCACTATCAACTGTAGTAAAATTAAAATTTAAGCTTTTATAGGCATTACTATCGTACATTTCAAGGGAGGGCAGATTAACATTGGCAGCATTAGAAATACCGTGTATGAAATAATTATTAATTTTGTTGGAATCCAATAAATTGTCGGGAATTTGATTTTGTTTAGTTTTACCAAGACCAATGGTACCCAACCGCTTCCACAACTCCTTCACGCCATTATTTTTAAGAACAAAATGAAAATAAGCTTTTTTTTCCTGTTTGAACATCAGTGTAGTAAAATTGCGTAATGACTTATAATACTCCCATTGCTGCGGTAGCCTAGTTCTCTTGAACTTTGCTTTAGCCTTGTTTCTTAATGAAACGAGTAATTTCAAATTATCCGTCAACCCGGTACAGGAGAGTTACTCAATTTTTTCGTTTTTAAGGGAGCATGCTTATCAAAAAGAGCAATAATATTATCATTAAAAAAAGATAATTTCTCATTTATATTCGAAATATACAAAAGATTTTGAAACTCTATCAAAGAGAGATCATCCTTTAGCAATTTTAGGTTTATATCATTCAGATTTCTATAAGTACGCATTACTGGCGTGATAACAGAAGCTGTAGTACATATATCAACAAAGGACAAATCGTGATCTGAAAAATTACAGTCAACTACACCACTCCCCGCTGTCGAACAGCAATTTGACACGATTACCAAATCAATTAATGAAGAAGAAGAAGCAGTAATTCTGGTTGGCTGGTTGATGATTTGATGCATGTCCATAGAATCTAATAAATTTTGTAAGCTTACGGTAGCCGGATTTTCAAATTTAGAAAAATCAATGTTAAAATCACCCAAGGCGACTATGTTATCTGAGTAAGGCAAGCAATGAATAAGAGAGTTTTCAAACTCATTTAAAAAGTGTACATAATCTCTTTGGTGTGGATTATACAACGATCCCAAGACCAATTTCTCCTTACCATGATGTACAATAATCCACTTTTGTTCAATATTATCGTGTGGTATAGTAATTAAGGAATGTCTAATTGAGTGACGTATGTAAATACCAACACCCCCTGCTCGTCCATCACGATCCCTTCTTAAGAAAGTATAATCTTCGATATGCACAAATTCATCCAATATGCCAGGACTAAGCCAAGTTTCTGAAACAGTAAGTATGTCTATTTTATTTTGCTCAATAAAAACTTTTAAATCTGAAATTTTAGGTAACAAAGATTGAACGTTAAGATGGCCTATTCTTAAAATATTAGATGACATTGTAAATTAAAGTAGCACGACCATTCCAATAACTCAAATTAATTATAAAATTAAAAATAATTAAATATTACTACACAATCAACAAACTATTTACCAAAAACTAAGTATTTATGTAGTAGCAAATAGATAGGTAATAGATAAATTAATGAAATTTAAAGTAAAATTGATAGCTAAATTTACAAAGATGCTCGTGTAGGCCTGAGTGCTGATAAGCGATAATCCCTTACTTACAGCACAGCAAAACCAAAGGTCACAATACAAGCATCGTAGCAGCTGTAGAGATTAAGCCTTATCGTTTATTAAGTCTTCTAAACTTCTAATTTGTTTAATTCCGTCAGCAGTTTTAACAAGAATTTTGCCCTCACTACTCCACACATTTTTAGCACTATACTTCTTAGCCGCTTCCTTCAGTAACTGATGTCGGAGTCACGTTAGATCTTCTTTAATTACTACTCGACTATTTTTCAGAAGTTTTTTCTTACTAAAAACCAGTTGTTTTGTATTTCTGTGCACAAATTTCACTATGATGGGTTTGTGATAAGGCTCTCTGGCGGGTAATCGATGACTGCAGTCTATCTGATCTGGTTTTATGTCCAATTGCAGCTTTTCTTTGCAGATTTTTATAACAATATCGTCAGTATTCTCACCTTTGTTCTCCGATATCCCAAATATACGTAGACTATTGCGTCTAGTATATTGCTCTAAGTTGTCCTGTGCACAGATGGTATCCTTCTTCACTTTTTCTAATTCCGCTTCTAATTCTTTAACCCGATTTTCATATATTTTAAGTTCATCCTTGAAACGACGAAGGAGCTCATTACCGAGTTTCTCGGAAAGGCTTTGAATTACAGCAGGAGAATTTAGAATCTTCTCAACACATCTGGTCACTAAAGCTTCCTCATCAGCAGTGGAACGCGTGACCGGTTTATCTGGCATTTTGTTGGCTTGTTTTAAAAATATATAGTAAAAGAACTACGAGTGCTTAGTTGGACGTCTATACACTACGACTGCACATCACAGAAGGTGTGTGATATACCCAACGCGCGACATTGCTTTCGTACTAACGTGGGGATTCAATTCCACGTCTGCTAAGACATTAACAATATTGTCTTCTGTTGTTCTAGCAGAGTGTCTTCACAACTGAGGTCGAAAGCTGCCAGTATTACGCAAATTTTCGCATCGCGTAAACGCCGATTTGGATATCGAGCTCTGTATACTCTGAGCCAATGCCGCATTTTGAAGACATTCAAAATATACCGCAATCATATCGACAGCTTCATCATTTGTAAAAGGCATTTTAATAGTTTCAAGGCCTTACTTGTGTGTGCAACGAACACAAATTACACTGTCTCTATAAGTATAATTTTAATATTTGTTGACAAGTTGATTTTAGGCATTTGTTTTTCCTCCATGGCCTACTCTTCATATTCTGCCTATCTTGCACTTGCATATTATATGCATTGATTATTATGCCCCTACACGTTTTTTTTTTGAAATTTTTTAACCAAGATACTTTTATTATTTAAAAATTATTAAATTATGAAATTTTATCATTGAATCTTGAAAAAAGACAAATCACAATAAATACCGGTGTAATAGCGTCTTTTTAAAATTAGATGATAACTACATCTTCTGTCTTCGATATTTCAGGCTACGAATAAGATATCGAGATATGGTTTTTACTAGCCTATTTAGGTATCATTTCACTACATTTTTATGAAAAAAAGTCATATTATTGCATTTAATTTTTTAGAGAATTTTGCAATTTTCTGTTATTATAACAAAAAACGCGCTCTAGCGGCATCACTAAGAATTAGACATATCACAGGTAAGATGGGTTTCATGGAACAATAAATGCTTTTTCCAACAAGACCAAGTTTGTTAAAATCCGTTCAGTGGTTTAGGAGTTACAGCTGTTTATTTAAAAAAACACTGAATTACCCCCCACCACTTTATTTTAATAGATACATCAAAAACTGTTTAACAAAAATTACTCGAGTTAAAGCTTAGCTTTAGAAACCATATATTTTTTGGTAACATTTACTAGGTGGATTTCAGTGAAAAATCACTTTAAAAGTTTAAGATGGCGGTTACGCCCCCCGGCGACCATCTTGAAAATCTGAAAATATTTTCTACGGTCTTCTTTTGGCCACTTTGGTCATAATTTTTTTTACCAAAAGTCGTTACGACGAATAGTTTCCGAGATACAGCACTTTGCATTTTATCTGGCCACCCTGTACATAAAATTGTTTTTTTAGTAATAGGTCTTTTCTTTTAGTAAGTTGTTTTTTAATTGTCTAATAAATGATGTTATTTAGATTTATTTACAATGTTTATTTAAACATAAATTTTATTTTATGGATACACAGCCACCTCGTCTAAAAGTAAATAATTGGAATAACTCGGTTATTGTTAGTTTTAGGCCCGCACCTTATATGAACTTTTATGTTTAGATCACGAATTTCAATCGTTTTATCTAAAAATATACAGGGTGCTCCATTTAACAAAAGTAAACTTTTCCAAATTTCTCGAGAAGACGATGTTCAATTGTTTTTCTGTTTTCGCCATTCTAATCAACAGAAAAAATGCCACTAGTTTGCTAATTTAACCGATATCGTATGTCCAATAATAAAGAAGTTAGCAACAGTGCACACTTCGTTTAAAACACGCTGTATATGCCAAATCTAAATTTTGTAAATTTTGTAACATATTTGGAAGTATTATTTCAACAAAACTTCGAAACATTTGCTCCAAAACCCAACATTGTTCGAAAATCTGTAAATTTGTTTAACAATGTACCATTTACACATCCTTGCAAACATTTTCAACGAGAATATGTTATTAAGTTGTACGCCAGAATTAGAATATTTTATTCATTAAAAAACATTAATGTAAATTTTAAATTACCCAGGTCAAATAAAAAAATAATAATATGGAAATATAATTAATTACTATTAAGTTATTTGTAATTATTTTGATTTATTTAAAATTTAATCTTAGTATTAAATATAAAATGTTGAAAAATGTACATTGTTTTTTGTCCCAGATTTACACCCAGTAATTTTGGATTAAAACTATTAGAAAAGCTTTAGTAAATATGCTATAGTCCGTTCACTAAACACAAAAACACAAAGTGGCCTTTGATTTCTTAAATTTCATGAGTGTACTTCCAAAATGCATCTTTTGTCTAGGAATGTACCGGGTGGCCAATTAAGAAGGGCACTCGGCCCTATCTTGAAAAGTAATTGTCGTAAAGACTTGGGGTAAAAAAATTTATGACTAAAGCGGCCAAGAGAAAATGCTGGAAATTATTTTTAAGTTTCTAGAATGGCCGCCAGGGGGCGTAATCGCATTCTTGAATTTTAAATTTCGTTTTTTGAGAAATATTCTTATATTACAGATAGCTAAAATAGAAACCGTTTTAAAGCTGAGATAAATTAGATTCTTTTTTGTTAAATGCTTTTTGCTCTATCTCTTAAGGGAAAGTGGTGGAGGGTTTCCGAACATCTTCGGAAAGAAATGTCAATAACTTCAAAATGGCTGAACGGATTTTGTCAAACTTGGAGTCGTTGAAAAGGGCTTTTCTTAGGCTATCAACGCTGCTTTGAGCGGATTTATTTAGATTGCTTGTGTCGCCGCTAGAGGGCGTTTTGCGACAACACTACAAATGAAATAGATTTTCTCAAAAAAATTAAATGCATCGATATCACTTTTATTGCAACAGAAGATAGCCAAATAAGGGTCTAACACGCTAGTAAAAACCGCATTTTGATATGTCTTTCCTAACCTAAAATATCAGTAAAAGAAATTAAAACTCGAAATAATGTCGCATCTTTGGAATATTTTCAGTATACCTGCCATTATTAAATTCTAATTATCGTTCTTTTAGCAAAATATATATAAATTTATAGTTAAAATACGAACATTATATTTAAAATGTCAATAATAATTAATACTCATTCAATATGATTGAATATTGCCTTTCTGTCCACACGAAAAACTTTGACAGTTGAATGGCGCCTATCAGGATACTCCATCGCATAGATTCTAACAGAAACAGTTGCGTTTTCATTGTTTTGAAAATAAACACGAAACATATCAAACACTTCTACAGGTGGAAAAGGCATTTTTTACAAATAAGGCCACCAAAATGCACTATAAATAGCTGCAATCTTAATATGATTGACACTTAAACACCACCAATATAATTTTTGCTATTTTGTTTTCCAAGGCACACTTGCATTTTAAAAATTTCGAATTTCGTGTGGACAGAAAGGCAATATTCAATCATAGTGAATGAGTATTAATTATTATTGACATTTTAAATATAATGTTGGTATTGTAACAGTAAATTTATATATATATTGCCAAAAGAACGATAATTAGGATTTAATAATGGCAGGTATACTGAAAATATTCCCAAAGATGCGACGTTATTTCGAGTTTTAATTTCTTTTACTGATATTTTAGGTTAGGAAACAAATATCGAAATTCGGTTTTCACTAGCGTGTTAGACCCTTATTTGGCTACCTTTTGTTGCAATAAAAGTGATATCGTTGCATTTAATTTTTTTGAGAAAATCTATTTCATTTGTAGTGTTGTCGCAAAACGCCCTCTAGCGGCGACACAAGCAATCTAAATCAATCCGCTCAAAACAGCGTTAATAGTCTAAGAAAAGCCCTTTTCAACGACTCCAAGTTTGACAAAATCCGTTCAGCCATTTTGAAGTTGACATTTCTTTCCGAAGATGTTCGGAAACCCTCCACCACTTTCCCTTAAGAGATAGAGCAAAAAGCATTTAACAAAAAAGAATCTAATTTATCTCAGTTTTAAAACGGTGTGCATTTTAGCTATCTGTAATATAAGAATATTTCTCAAAAAACGAGATTCAAAATTCAAGAATGCGATTACGCCCTCTGGCGGCCATTATAGAAACTTAAAGATAATTTCCAGCATTTTCTCTTGGCCGCTTTAGTCATAAATTTTTTTACCCCAAGTCTTTACGACAATTACTTTTCGAGATAGGGCCGAGTGCCCTTCTTAATTGGCCACCCGGTACTTACAAAAAGTTACTAAAACAAATAGGTTAAGAGTGTGACATTTAATTAGCATCTGTCATAACTACTTTTAATGATGTTAAACAAATTCTGTGTTGGATACTATTGATGTAGCATTTACTAATAAGTATTTTTATTACATTTTATAAAAGTTCAAACTTGAATTTCCAGAATAGTATGTACTTTGACACTGAATTAATGATATTTATTAATAAACGGGGCTGCGCGCGCTATTGCGCGGTCTATTCTGATGTATTTTCGTATGCGCTGCTTAGCACATTTTATGTGTCACCACTGAGAAGTACAGACAGATCAATAAAAAACCCAATTAGGGCAGGCTGTGATATGTGTTATACGTTTGGCAGTACTGAAGTGTATTGTCAGTCTATGTCAAATTCGAGATTAGCAGGTTAGGTTTTGTTCTTTGTTTGACACAGACCGACGTAAAGCTTAACCTGCAAATCTTGAATTTGACATAGACTGACAATACACTTCAGTACTGCCAAACGTATAACACATATCACACCCTGCCCTAATTGGGTTTTTTATTGATCTGTCTGTAGCTTTAAGCTTTGCTCATCATTTTCAAAAAGAAACGAGAATTGGTTAGGGTCCTTTTCTAAAATCGCATCGATTTAATCACAATTCCGCTCAAATCACGCTCCTCCCCTCTCCAATGGGGGCCTTCGGGACTTCGCCCCTCTCCAAAAGGGCTCTCGGGGCTCTGACCTTCTCCAAGGGGGCTCACGGGGCTCCGCCCCTCTCCTAGGGGGCCTTCGGGGCTTCGCCCCTCTCCAATGCGGCTCACGGGGCTCCGCTCCTCTCCAAGGGGGCCTTCGGGGTTCCGCCCCTCTCCAAGAGGGCCCCGGGGCTCCGCCCCCCTCCAAGGGGGCTCTCGGGGCTCCGCCTCTCTCCTAGGGAGCCATCGGGGCTCCGCCTTTCTCCAATGAGGCTCACGGGGTTCCGCACCTCTCCAAAGGAGCTCACGGGGCTCCGCCCCTCTCCAAGGGGGTTCACGGGGATCTGCCCCTCTTCAAGGGAGCCCTCGGGGCTCCGCCCCTCTCCAAAGGGCTCGTGGGGCTCCGCCTTTCTCCAATGGGGCTCACCGGACTCCGCCCCTCTCCAAGGGGACTGACGGGGCTCCGTCCCTCTCTAATGGGGCCCTCGGGGATCCGCCCCTCTCCAAGGGGGCCATCGGGGCTCCGCCCCGGTCACGAAATCGAAGCGACGGCGAAATGCAAACAAACGCAAATGGGGGTCATCGCGTCTGCAATTGTCGTGACGGACACACACATTTGGATCGTTCTCCTTTATTTATATGATTGTCATTTTTAAATTCAAAGTCACCTTTATGCAGGTATAGAAACCTTTGCAAAACAAAATACAGAATCCCTAGCAGACAAATTTTACGTATATGCTAACTTCAAAAAAATTTATACGTTTTTGTATTTACTGAATGGCCTATACGTTTTAAAAGCTTTTAAATAGGTATATATTTTTTAATGGAACACACTGTTACTTGAAAAATTATATTGTGGCAGCCGTTAAATCTAAACGAAAGTAATTTAAAAAACCAGACTCGACCTTTACAAATCACGTGTCAGAGACAGGCCGCAATTTTCCAAATCTAAACGATTTCAAGATATTACATACAAGAGAAAGGTTTTAAATTAATGGTGCTATTCTATAAGAAAAATGTAACGCTATAGCGCTTTATCTCTTTAAGCTGTAGACTATAAGTTAAATCGAATTCTATCAGGAAATATTTCTCTATACCTAATATGCCATAAGCTAAAGCATCTGTAAAGTGATGGCGAGAAAAAAAATGATCATAAACATAAAGACGTGTATAGCTACTGTAACGATATTGTAACGATCGTGGGGCTGGGCCGTCGACCCAGAAATATGACTCAGCGTCCCGTGCGACAGCATTGCAGAACGACCTTGGAACCAGCTGCATGAGACGGCGTGAGTCAGCCTTCCCGAACATTCCAGAAACGACCTTGCGCGTGACACGTCAGAGTTGCCGGAATGTACGAGCGAAACCTGGAATGTTCTAGACGGAAATTATTCGGATATATAAATATGCGCCCCAGGAATAAGAAGTCAGTTCGAATTCAGTTCTCATCAGTTCGAATTCGGCAGCGAAGCGCGTAGAGCTCCTATATAAATGAACCGTGTGTATATAACCCTAGTGAAATAAATAACAGATAAATAACCATATAATTCGTTAGTGGTTAAGTCGTAAACAGCCAAATAAATAATTGATGTTTAATCCAGCGCATATAAATAAATAAATGTATCGTTGTTAGAAATAGTGCCTGTAGTTAGTTAGTTTAAGTAATTTGTGTTTTGCTTTGTTAATTCATGTGTTTGTAAATAATAATAATTAATAGTTGTAAATAAACGTTTAATACAAGAATCGTCGTATAATTTTTAAATAGCCCGAACATAAAAACGTAACAATATGTTGTCATGGTAATAATGTCAGTCCTCAATTTACAGTGTTAGATGTTTTGTTTTCTTATAATTATTGGAATGTTGTAGTTTACAACAGAATTGTGGTTTACTATAGTTAAATAATTATGAATTACAACAATATTGCACCAATTGCAATATATCTGCTGTTAAATGAAGAAGAAAGAAGGTAACGTAGTTGTAGTAATATTTTTGAGAAAATCTTTACATTTTGCTTCAGAAATTACATGAGACTTCATAGAAGACATCTTAGGGATGTACTAAATCCCTTTGAGATGCCAGAAAAAGAGTTTCAAGACAATTTCAGACTGTTCAAGGAATTAACCAGGGATTTAATTGATTGGTTAAGTCCACATGCCACCGCAGTGCTAGATGAACGCATTTACCATTTTATTTAAGAGTAAGTTAAATTTTAATGAATGATGTTGATAAATATAATAAAATTACTATTTGAAGGTTCTAGCTACTTGAAATTTTTTGGCCAAGGGTTCCTATCAGCACGCAGTAGGTGGATGTTCCTGGATAGCAATGAGTCAACCGTGTATAAGTCGTTCCATCGCAGAAATCTCTAGGCTTATTGTAGAGGTGTTGATGCCCGAATGGATAAAATTCCTTACTACGCCTGAGCAGAAAGTAAAAGTAAAACAAAAATTTTACGAAAAATATAACTTTCGAAGGGTTCTAGGTTGTATTGATGGCTCACATGTCGCTATAGTTTGCCCACCAGTCACTGATAATGAGCATCCTCCTCACGTCTACATAAATAGAAAAGGATTTTACAGTCTCCATGTAATGATGGTTGGTGATTCGAAAGGAAGAATTTTAGCGTGTGATGCACGATTTCCCGGATCAGTACACGACTCAGCCATATGGAGGCTCCAGTCTTTGAAACTATTTAAGAGAAGAACATAATAACCGACCACCACATCTATATTAATAGGCGATAGCGGTTATGGTCTTGAACCTTGGCTGTTTACTCCTTTTTCTGTTGTTGTCAATGGCACTCCACAGGCTAGATTTAGTCAAATGTTAGAATGCATTTTTGGCATTTTAAAAGGACGTTGGCGAGCTTTGCTGCAGCATAGAGTTTTACATTATCATCCTGCAGCATTTCTGGTATATGCTAGTACTGTTCTTCACAACATCGCAATTTGGACGAACATAGAGTTTGATGAAGACAACATAGCCTATGATATTGATAACTTTGATGAAAATGATAACGCTGAAAACTATGACACAAACTTATTGCGACAAGAGAGACTTGCCAGGGAAAATTATATTAGACGAAATAATTTTTAACATAAATATTATTAGTTTGTTGGCGAAACTTTGTTTATTAACATTAATTTACAACTTTATACTTACGAAAAGTCGGCTAATGTTTGGTATAGTAGACCACTACATACACGCATGCATTGACCAGTACTCCTCAAAATATACTTTTAGCTTTTTTCCATCAAGGTGGGAATTTAACAATACGAGGTTTGACTATCTGAAGTAGTTCCAAGATGCTGTGTGTCGTTCTAGCTTTTTTAGGTTAGCAGTCTTTGATTTTTTAAATTGCGATATAAATTTAGCGCCCACCTCTTATTGTCCTATAATAGGGGTCACGGTTTATTCAATACTCGCAGTAATGTGAGGCTGTTATTGAGAAACGCTGTAAAACTACTATGCTATTGTGCATGTCTGAGAAATGTAAAACGTAGTGGTTAGTATACTAAACTTTTGCCTAAAACTCCAATTAAACATTTTATTAAACAATAAAAGTTGTAACTATAAAAATATATTAAAATAGTAAGTCTATATTAAAAGAAAAAGTGTGATTTCTTAAATGTAAATTTAGCGACCTCCAATTCCAACTTTTTTTCTTCTAGTTTTAGGTGCTCTTGGTTCTTATTTTTGTTTCTATACTCCAAAAGTAATTCTACACCTCTCATTTACACAGACTGGCTTTCCTTTAGAGGCTGCATTTTTTGCTGCTCTCCTGCATGCTCTTGTTTCATTTATTTCCTTTTCATTGTTTTTTTCGTTCGGATAAACTCGATTTTTTGGTTGCGGGAAATTTTCTTCTTCAAATACTCGCAGGGTTTTATCAATTTCCGATTGTAGAAAAGTCGCCTGTACCAGATTACTTTCAGGAACCGATTCTAAATATAATTGTAACCCCTCCCCGCACTACTGGGACTTGAGGTGATCCTGTTACAGCAACTTTACCCCATGCTGCAAGTCCTCTGTGCTCTTGTGGAGTTAATTTTATACTATCCCCTTCACCACCACCAGTTTCATTCTATTTTCCACGATTCGTCTGTATTTAGCTCTGGTATTGTTTTTCCAGTTGTTAAATCTCTACAAATTATTATTACTTTCCCATACCCATAGGTATACGGAAGTCTTGGAATCATGAAAATTTTGGAAATCGAGATTTTCACAGAAATATCCGTTTTGGGCCTCTAGGAACCCAAAAAAGTGGTTTTTAAAAAATGTCTGTCTGTGTGTGGGTGGGTGACGCTCCTACAGCCGAAAGTATTGCTCCGATTTTGATGCGCTTTGGAATGCGGGGGTGTATCGAAAATTCATCGACAAAATAAGCTTTTCAAAAAATCCGAAACCGGAAGCGGAAGTTACGCATGTTTTTTTGGTATCACTGTTTTCGTGATTAAAATTTTGAAAATTTTATCGCGGATAACGATAGAGGGTCATAAGACAAATCTGTCAGTTTTTTGCCGAACTCGCTAGGTTTAAAATGAAGGGCGCTATGATTTTTTGAAAATTTTGAGTTTAACGCCCTATTACTCAAAAACGGATGAATCGATTCAATTGATTTTTTTTTCTGTATAGTATATGAAGGCTAACATGAGGTGATATAAAAAGTGTTTTGAAAAATATTAAGGGGCCTAAATTACAAATTTTCAAAATTTTGGACATTTTCTAAAAATCATTTCTCAAAAACTGCCCACAGGAATTTGTTTAAACTTCATACACTGATAGACCCCGAAAAGGGCTATCGATCTGTTTTTTAAAGAATCTCATGAATTATCTGTGGCGCCCTCTACGAAGCTTTGAAGTTTGAAAATTTAAACCCCTTTAATTAATAAACAAAACAAGATAGGTAGCTGGGGTTTTCACTGAATTGCTCAGTGCATAATGGAGCATATGAATATGCCCCCTCCCCCCTCTATTTTTGAAAAATAATTTTGTTATTCTAACGGTTGTTATATTTTTGCGTCAAAGAATCTTTTTCCGCGAAAATAAAAAAATCGATTTTGTATGCCCTAGAAAATATAATTTCCAGGTTCTTAGAAAATTTCACCTCGGTGCTACAGCCGTTTTGAGGAAAATAATACATAAACTAGCACAGTGGCGGCTTGTCAACTTGGCGCCATTTACAGAAGCTCGGTGGTCACGTTTTGAACTACACATTCTTTTATATTTACCCGCAATTTACGTGAAAGTGTAAACGCTTATCACGGTGAAGACGTGAGTCATCGAGTTGAAATTTTGATATGTTGTAAAGACTGTTGAATAAAGACGATATGAACAGTTTCCAGTATGGGAAAGTCCAGGGAGGTAGTCACGTCCACTTTTTTATTATATGCCTTGATGAAATAAATTGTTCATACATAGTTTCAACCATCCTTTAGTTGATAATACCGGTCCACTGTCGCAAGAATTTTTTTTTTGCGAGATTTTCCCAACCGGTTTCAATGTAGTCTGGAGAAATAGATGTATGTGTACGAAATATTTTGTATTATTCCATTAGTTTAAAATTTTCTTCAGTGTGGTCACTACTGTTATTAGCACTCCTTTTTCTCTTTCTTTTTAACATCATTCACTTCACTTCCATTGCTATTTGAAACGTCAAACACTCTACTTTAGTGGAAATCGACTTTTATCACAATCCGGGTGTCAATCGACTCAGCTTGAGCTCCTGAGTCGAATGAGACCACCCATAGACCGAGGAAACGACCTGGGCAAAAGTTACACCACTTTCGATTTATACATTGTTTTTAGTAATTTGAATCAAAAATAACCGGTTATCCGGTTATTGAAATAACCTGTGTAACTCGGTTTTCGTTCCAAGTATTCGGATGAAAAATAACCTCATCCTGATACGTACTACGTGCCGCGTCTCAGCGACCTGCGAGTGATCGAAATTCTGTAAATAATACGGCATTCATAACTCATACAACCTTTTCTACGTATGTACTTGATTGACCCAAGTGAGGCTCGCGGCTGCTTGTTGATGTTATTAAGACATTTGAGACTCCCAGTCGACGAGTTAAATTTATGGGGCCGTTCCTATTAAAGATAACGTTCTGCTGAGTATGAGATTTGCCGAAGCTGTGTTGGTATTAATTTATAACAGCCTAAATTTTTGCTTCAAAAACGTGGTTGTTTATGCCTAATAAGGGATAAACAGAAAGCGAAATAAGATTTTCCAATATCGTAAAAGATTTATATTTAATTTTTAATAACGGAGCAGTTGGGACAAGAAGTGGATTTCGATGTTGAAAATTTTAAGTGTGCGTCCTTAGAACCGCGGAAGGCTGAACATAGATAAATGATGGATTCTAAAATATACCGGTATGATATGCAAGCGAAAAGGGAGGGTGCCTACTAGAGAATTTTAGGAACTAAAAATTGATTCAATAGATACTTTGTATTCGCATATTTATAATTTCTTTATGATTAGTATTGATATAAGTATACAATTAAGTATTACAATTAAATAATGAATTACTACTGGATAGAATAAAAACCTTGGAACAACAAAAAACTGTGAAAGAAGCAGGAAAAATAAAACCAGTGAATCCTAATACCGTAATTCAAGGGGAAAATAATAAAGTCGAAGTAATAAAACCAGGGAATCCTAATACCGTTATTCAAGGGGAAAATAATAGGGGTCTTAACAACAAACCATCATATGCACGAACAGTGTTCATCAAAAAGGGGCAAGAAGATAAGATAGAAGAAGAAATAAAACAGAAAAATGACCTTGAAGTCAAGGACAACGGAAAACAAAACCTGCAGAACGGAAACAATTATATCAGCAAAGATGAATTTCAGGAAGTGAAATATAGCAAACCTAGGAGGAAACAAAAAGCAACAATAGGGACAAATAAACATGTGGAAAATGATGATTTTTCAGGAGTGCAAAAGAAACTCTGGTTGTACTTATACAGGGTTAAAAGAGCTTGCACGGAAGAAAAAATACATACATATATAAAAGAAAAAACAAAATTAAATGATCGGGAAGTTTGGATAAAAGAAATTCCAATTCCTGGAGATGGACTCAGAAGGTACGTAGTAACAGCACCTATAGAAAGGAAAGAGGAACTATATGACTTGAGTTTCTGGCCAAACGGAGTGGGAATCAAAAGGTTTGACTTTGACAGACACAAACAATTTCTTCAAGATATAGGTGCAGAAAAAAGGGGTAATTTTTAGCAAAGCAAATAGGTAGTGCCGCATTAAATAGACAACACAGTAATATAAGTCTTATCCACCAAAATCTTCAATCTTTTGGAAACGCTGTGAATGAATTAGAAGAACTGCTAGAAAATCACCCAGAATGTCATTTTATTTGTTTAACGGAACATTGGAAAACTAAAGAACAATTAGGTGCATATGGCCTAAGTAACTTCAATCTAGTGGCTAGTTATTGCAGAAAAAAAGAAAACCAACATGGGGGCTGTGCAATTTATGCAAAGATCCAATTAGATGGAAAAGAACGAACTGACATCCAACAGTTTTCAATTAGTAACGAAGTGGAATGTGCGGCTTGTGAGTTTATAATTGATAAGAAAAAAATTATTGTGATATCTATTTATAGACCCTCAGGAGCAAATGTAAATATTTTCTTAGATAGATTTGAATGTATATTAAAAAAAATTCTTGAAGAAAATTGTAACGTAATAATAGGAGGTGATTTTAACATAGATCTTAAACAAGATTCTATAGATAAGTTCAGATTCTGTACTTTGATAAATTCCTATGAGGTTTATCAACAAATTCATGATTATACTAGAATAACGTCCACTAGTAAAACATGTATTGATAACATCTTAACTAATATGCAAAACTGTACACATGCAGAGGTTTTACATACAAATATTTCAGATCACTCAGCCCAAATCTTAACTTTCCAAGTAGAAGTAAGATCAGAAAATGTGTTCATTATAAGAAGGGCTTTTAATAAGGAGAACATAGAGGTATTTCTAAATAGTCTAAATGATGTAAATTGGAATGAAATATTCAGTATTAAGGAAGAAAACGTTGAAGAACAATGGGAGAAGTTCTTATGTGTGTTCTTACAAAATTTTCAATTATATTTTCCTTTAAAAAAGTTCAGAAAACAAAAACCTAAAAATGATAAAACATTTGTAAATGACCCTGAAATACAAAAATGTAAAAAACGGTTAAACATTTTATATACTGTTAGTAGAGTAGATCCAAGATTTGAAGACTGTTATAGAGAAATTAAAAAAGAATACAATAAAAAACTTGCCATAAAGAAATCTGAGGTTTATGGTAAACAAATCAAAAACTCTGATAATAAGGCTAAAACTGTATGGCAAATAGTAAACAAAATAAATGGTAAAAATAATAACAATAACAGTGAAATCCCTGGAGATGCAAATAATTTCTTAGAATTTCTAAAAGATTCTATAACAAATCTAACTTCCAATGCAGAACACAAATCTTTTGTAGGTAATGTAGATATAAATATGAATTCAATGTATGTAAAACCAGTAACGGCATGTGAAGTTGTTGATATTGTTAGAAAACTTAAAAATAAGATGAGTTGTGGAATAGACCAAATACCAACGAGAATAATTAAACTTTGTATTCAGCTAATTGCTGAACCACTGGCTTTTATAATCAGCAATTCTTTTAAATATGGTATATTTCCCACTCAACTTAAAACAGCCTGTGTAATACCTGTTTTTAAAAAAGGGGATCGTACCCAAATTAGCAATTATCGACCAATTAGTATCTTGTGCTCTTTCTCAAAAATCTTTGAATCTGCAATGTGTAATAGGTTGATTAGTTTTTTCAATTCGTGTAATTATTTAAGTTCAAATCAGCATGGGTATCGCAGAGGTAGGTCAACGCAAACTGCCGTCTTTTCGTTTCTACAGAGTATTGTAGAATGCTTGGAAGATAAAGAAATAGCTTTGGGTATATTTTTAGATTTATCTAAAGCCTATGATGTTTTGGATCACGAGATACTTCTGTGGAAGCTGGAAAGCGGTGGGGTGCGTGGATCTGCTCTACAGTGGTTTAAGACGTACTTATTAGATAGAAAAATGATTGTTACCATCAAAAAAGGAAATAATATTGTATATTCGGATGAAGAAAGAATAAATATTGGTGTACCTCAGGGGAGTATGACAGGACCAATTTTATTCATTCTTTATATAAATGATCTAGGTAAAAACATGGTAAATGACATTTGTACAATTACTAATTATGCGGACGATACTAGCATGTTAATTAAGGCTTCAAACATGATTGATTTAACCTCTATTGCAAACAATGAATTTAAGAACATTAGGGAGTGGTTTAAAATAAACAAACTCATACTTAATGAACAAAAAACAAACATAATAGAACAAATTATGCTAGAGAAGATATACCAGAATGTGTAAATTTCAATGGATGTCAGCTTAAAGTTAGTCAAAACACTAAATTCTTGGGTGTATATATAGATGGTGTATTAAGTTGGGAGTACCATGTAAATAACTTATGTAATAAATTGAGTCAAGTTTGTTATAGCATTAGAGTACTTAGCAAGCATCTAAATGTTTCAACATTAAAAACTGTATATCACTCAAATTTCGAATCCAGATTTAAGTATGGCTTAATATTTTTTGGGATGTGTAAGGATATAGAGAGGATATTTATAATTCAAAAAAGAGCAATAAGAATCATGTTGAATATGAGACAGTTAGACTCATGTAGGGGCCAATTTAAGAAATTAGGAGTTCTAACAGTGGCAGGGGCTTACATAAAAGAATGCCTAAAGTTACTCATATGCAATAAAGAGTTGTTTCGGCAATTTGAATCAAATAACATGTGGGAATCTAGAACAATAGACTATCAATATCCTAGACATAGACTAACGCAAACGGAAAAAAGAGTGATGTATATGTGTATGAAATTATTTAATAAGCTGCCTCTAAATATTAAAAAACTAGAAAGTAATTCAAATAGTTTTTTTAAGGAAACTAATAAATTGCTAATGAATTTAGAACCATACACGGTAAGAGAATATTTAAATATGTAATATTTATATATGTAATATATAACTTTTAGGCCGACATCCATTTGTTCAAAATTTCTCATTACATAGATATTGTACTTTGTATTGAAGAATTTTTTTTTCAAATAAAGATTACTTATTATTATTATTATTATTATTATTATTATAGCTATTCTCAATGGTTTAAACTCCTTAGAAATCAAATAAAAATCATTTATACAATTATTATAATTAACGATTAACTGAGTTCCTCTGCTATCTGCAAGTTACGATGCCGATGCAGATGACGGTGAACCGCCAACCGGCAAACCGGCTGACTTAATGGAAACGAATCGAGAGCCAAAATTGATTCGAATGATTATTCAAATAATCAATCGGTTATTAATATGATTCGAATGCAAATAATTCGGTTATGAAAATTGTCCGGTTATGCCCATCACTAATTGTTTTCAATGGGATTTGCACCGATTTGCATTTGAAACGTGAAATTGAGTCAGTGTACGTGTATTTCAAATTGACCGGGCGGAAAACTTTCGTCTTGAAACGGCTTAACTGCGCATGACCTTCTACTTCTACCTGTGGAAAACTTTCGTCGTAATATAACTATACTGCGCATGCGCGACATTCCCTATGTCTACTACTACGAGCGGAAAACTTTCGTCTGGATATAACCGAACTGCGCATGCGCGAATCTTTGACTCTGCTATAAAAAGCAGCGATGCATGCCGCACTTGTTCAGTCGTTTGCTAGTATTCATATACGCTTGAGACGATGCTCAAGGTCGCAGTTGGGCTGAGGAGCAAGGCCTGATCCCGATCACGCCGCCTTTCTGCTCCGTGCATAAGCAGCCATTCAAGCTGTATGCGGCAGGCGAGCACGGCCTTAGTCGCTTCAAGTGTTCGAAAGCCGGATGCAAGAAGCCGATTAAGGTTGTGGCGCTTGGGACGTGGTTTGAGGAGAGCCGCTTGAAAGCTCACATGGTGGCTCAAGTCTTGTATGGATTTGCTCATGATTGGAGTTTCGAGCAGACGCGCAACGAAGCCGTCAACATGGCGCTTCCGGCTGAAGATCGGACGGAGTTGAGTGATGACACTCTAGTTTATTGGTAAGTACAGAATTTTTTAATGAACATTTCTGATCTTATCTTTGTTAGGAATCACTACTTTCGAGAAATGATCATCGACAACTTCTCGTTCCGACAGGAGAATGTCAAACTTGGCGGACCAGGAACGATCGTTCAAATCGATGAGTCCAAGTTTGGCAATTCCAAGTACGGACGAGGAAGGCGAGCCGACGGTCATTGGGTTCTCGGCATGATCGAAGACGGCCGTGAAGACATAGTCTTCGTGGTTGTGGATACTCGGGATGGCGAGACTTTATTGTCGATCATCCAACAATGGGTTCTTCCTGGGACCGAGATCCACACTGATTGCTGGCGCGGTTACAACAACCTGTCAGCAAATGGATATATTCACAAAAAAGTGTATCATAGTGATGACGAACATCGTTTTGTTGGTAAGTTAGAAGTTTTCAATTGTTATTCAGTTTTTAATTCTGCTTTTTCAGCTGTTGATGGTACTCATACTCAACGCATTGAGGCCACTTGATGTCCGGCGAAGCACTACTTCCGCCACAAGCGTGTGCCCAATGAGGACTTTGCTGACCATCTTGTGGAGTATCTCTGGCGCCGCGATTGCAAAAAACGTGGAGTCGATCTGATGGAGGCCATGTTGGATGCTGTTCGCTGAACTTATGGTGATTTTCGTAATAAATAAATATGAAAATTTAATGTTTAATTAATCGGTTTCAATAAAAAAATTTGGTGGTGGAAATCTTGTCTTTATTTACTTTAATTTGATTTAGGTTAGGTTAGGTTAGGTTACGTGGCGCTTTTGAAAAGTAAAAAAAGCGTGCGTGTTTTTGATTATGACTGCCAATCCTCCGTGTGCCGTACCATCTGGGTGGTTAGTTAGATATACGGTATAAGCAAAATTTTTATTACTGTTCTTGATGTTGCGTGAGTTTCTGATGTTAATAATATCGAGAGATCCAAAAAAAAACTGTTCCTCAGCAGGCTGTGGAATGAAAAGTCACGTCTTTACTTGTGTCAGCTGGAATCCACTACATAAAATCGTTGATCTCTTTGTATCTTGGTTTGCTAGCTCCTCCGACGATACTGGACTGATTAAGTTGTATGATGGCTTAAAATGTTGCTAATTGTTAGACTTAGATCGTAGGCCGGTTTTTATTTTCAAAAAAGGTTTTAATTAAATTGGCAAATTAGCAAAACTTAGCGTAGCTAAACTGATTCATTATATACCACTACAGCAGCGCGAAGTTCAACAAAGTTCCGTAGCTCAGTGGTAGAATGTTCGCCTGTCACGCGGGCGGCGCCTGGGTTCGATTCCAGGCCGGTGCATCTTTTTTTTTTAATTTATATTAATGAATCTCTTCTAAACTTGCGAACCGAAGCGTAACTCAGGTGATTCACTAGTTAAATAAAAATGAAACGTCATTTTTAGGAGCAGAAATCTTTTAACAATCTGCCAGATTCGTAGAGAAATTGACAACTAATTATTATCCGACACAAGTAAAGACGTGACTTTTCATTCCACAGCCTGCTGAAGAACAGTTTTTTTTGGATCTCTCGATATATCAATATTTTGTAGTTGCAAAAATAGATCAGTTCTGGGATGTGGTTAGCGATGCCATTAGCGTTCCAGATAGCAATGCGCAATAAAGCCACCATTTCTAAGCTAGTTTGTTGATAACTGTTGAGAGCATATTCAGAACCATGCTGTTTTGGCTAATTAATTGAGAAAACATTGATTTAAATTCAGTAGGAGAGTTAGAAAGCATTTGGTTTATAGATGATGCTTGATCATTATTTGGGTGGTTATTAGTTCTTCTTTGTGTTATTTGTGAGTAGGGCAGTTTATTTTGAAGGGAATATGTGGTATCGCTATTTATATTGTCGATTTGCATCCGAAGTGGGGGAAGTCGCTTATGTTCGGTATCTGTTGTGTGTGAATGTTGTTTGGTGCTCCTCTGAATGGTGCATTTCAGGCTCTCGGTATATCTTGATACACTGAGCATCCCTTATAATTAGCCGGGTGATTTCCACTGCACAGGGTGCATTTGGCTGCAGTGCTTTGGGGTTTCTTACAGGTAGAAGTTTTGGGGTACTCACCACATTTAACGCATGCGAAGGGTTTGTTGCCATAACTCTTTGTATGGCCGTATTCCTGACAGCGGATGCACTGCGGTATAGTATTCTCCTTCCTAGGCCGCTCAATTAGAAGTTTGATGTTACTGATATGTTTTGCATCGGATATGGTTAAATAATGGTAACGGTTGTTTAGTTAGTCTATGACAAATATTAATGATGTTGCAAACTACGTGTCCTAGTTCACCTAGTTCTTTTATGATGACCTCCGTTGGAATTGTATGATGGAGATTTCGTATAGCCACCCTATAAGTTAGTAGGTGTGGTGTATTGTATTTTCGTCTTTAAGATACCTACCTATTGAGTTTTCTGTATGGATCTGGCGTGTTGGTATTTATTTTAATCGTGTCGTTCAATAACACCGTTGTGTAGCATTGTTCTTTTTCTAATATTGTACTTATGTTTTTCATCATCTCATTGTAGTTATTCACCCCGTAAATATAGAAAGGTGGTGGCTTTGTGATTCTAGGTTGCTGGGTGCTGGGCAATTGCTCCGGGTTAGCGTTGCTGCTTGTGGCTTGTGAGAGTACCTCGAATCTGTTGGAGGTATTTGTTTGAATAAATTGTTGACTTGTTAAGTGTGGTTGGGGGTTGTTTCTTTTCCTTTTTTTGATTGTTTGCCACACATGTTTGGATTTTTTTGAGTTTGAATCGCTGGCTTTGTCGTCCATGTTTACAGAAGTAGTGTTGGATTTATTTTGGGTGGTAGAATTAGTTATTTGTTGGTTTGAATTGGTGTTCATTGTCTGCAGTGATACGGAAGCATACGGATTCATTGCATTGGGTGTAGGTTGTGTACGGAAGCTATGGGTTTGGCTGACTACTGTATTGGTTTTGTTGTTGTTAATATCCTTGATAGTTAAGGAAACTGAATGTGAATCAGTAATTCTGAGTAGGTTGCATTGGTGGGCCTGGTGGGCCACGACCATACCCAGTTCCCATAAGCAACATGAGTTATTGTTAATTTTTATACGCACAGAATTAATAAATTAATATGTTTGTACATTTCGCTAATGTATTCACGACACCACAACCTCAGCAAAATGACGACGGTAATGAAATTATATCATTCCTGGATGCCCCATGCTTATTGTCAGTACTAACCAAACCCTCCTCATCAGGTGAAGTACGACAACAAATACTAGCCACCAATACCCGTAAAACCTCAGGATACGATCTGATAGTAAAAGTCCTACAAAATCTCGCCAGAAGAGCTATAGCACTCCTCACCACCATCTTCAACAGAATCCTCAGACTATGCCATTTTCGTGTCCAGTGGAAGTTCGCCCAAATGATTGTAATCGCTAAGCTTGGAAAACCACCCGCACAACCCTCCTCCCACCGACCAATCAGCCTTTTACCCTTAATATCAAAGATATTCGAAAGACTACTGCTAAAAAGGGGATATACAAAGACGTAGATCTAGAACACTAATACCACACTACCAATTCGGATTCCGTCAACATCATTCAACGATTCACCAAACCCATCGAATCGTAACACACATAATGGAGTCTCGAAACAAAACGAATTTGCACAGCCGCATTCTTAGTAGTAGTAACAGTTTATTAGCAAGTCTCTGCTACATATTTTCAACAACATATAACAAAATACACAATAAACAAGACATCAAGCAGGGTTTCGACAAGGTATGACATGCAGGCCTATTATACAAAATTAAACTTCACTTCCCACGCCAATTATACATGTTATATAAGTTATATCTAAGCGATAGGATCTATCAAGTTAAGATCAACAGCACTGTGTCTAACTACCACAAGATTACCTCTGGAGTCCCGCAAGGCAGCGTGTTGGGACCCTTACTGTACTTGCTGTATACCTCTGATACCCCTACTGTAGACAACACTATAATTGCAATGTTTGCTGACGATATGGCTATTCTCTCAATCAGTGAAAATCCGGAAACAGCAACATCACACCTGCAAGATCACCTCAACACTCATCATGACTGGTTTGACAAGTGGAGAATAACAGTGAACAGCGATAAATCTGTACACATCACGTTTACCAATAGACGCATCACATGTCCACATGTCATATTTAACAACACCCCAATACCTCAGAAGACCGAAATCAAATATCTCGGACTGCAGCTGGATCAAAAATTAATCTGGAACACGCATATCGAAATTAAAAGAAAACAAATAGATCTAAAAATAAAACAAATGAACTGGCTGGTCGGAAAACGATCCCAACTATTCTTACAAAACAAATTACTCCTATATAAAGTAATACTAAAGCCATTATGGACATATGAAATCCAGCTGTGGGGATGCACCAAGATCTTGCAAAGATGCCAATCAAAAATTGTTAGAACCATAACAGATGCTCCGTGGTACATCACAAATGAAACCATCCACAACGACCTAGGAATTCCATGTGGCGGACGAGATCAAAAGGCTTGCAAAATCGTACACCAATAACTTGGCAGGGCATGAAAACCAACTCGTGGATCAACTGTCTAACCAACCGATCGTCACTAGGAGGCTAAAAAAAAAATGGCCACAAGACCTACCTCTAGATGGCAACCAAAACTAGTAAAATAAGTATGGGGTAAAGGTACTGGCCGAATCCTCCTCATGCTGTATAATTAACTTTATAACATTTACTTATTACTCTTGTAACAAGTACATCGTACGTACTACGTGCCGCGTCTCAGCGACCTGCGAGTGATCGAAATTCTGTAAATAATACGGCATTCATAACTCATACAACCTTTTCTACGTATGTACTTGATTGACCCAAGTGAGGCTCGCGGCTGCTTGTTGATGTTATTAAGACATTTGAGACTCCCAGTCGACGAGTTAAATTTATGGGGCCGTTCCTATTAAAGATAACGTTCTGCTGAGTATGAGATTTGCCGAAGCTGTGTTGGTATTAATTTATAACAGCCTAAATTTTTGCTTCAAAAACGTGGTTGTTTATGCCTAATAAGGGATAAACAGAAAGCGAAATAAGATTTTCCAATATCGTAAAAGATTTATATTTAATTTTTAATAACGGAGCAGTTGGGACAAGAAGTGGATTTCGATGTTGAAAATTTTAAGTGTGCGTCCTTAGAACCGCGGAAGGCTGAACATAGATAAATGATGGATTCTAAAATATACCGGTATGATATGCAAGCGAAAAGGGAGGGTGCCTACTAGAGAATTTTAGGAACTAAAAATTGATTCAATAGATACTTTGTATTCGCATATTTATAATTTCTTTATGATTAGTATTGATATAAGTATACAATTAAGTATTACAATTAAATAATGAATTACTACTGGATAGAATAAAAACCTTGGAACAACAAAAAACTGTGAAAGAAGCAGGAAAAATAAAACCAGTGAATCCTAATACCGTAATTCAAGGGGAAAATAATAAAGTCGAAGTAATAAAACCAGGGAATCCTAATACCGTTATTCAAGGGGAAAATAATAGGGGTCTTAACAACAAACCATCATATGCACGAACAGTGTTCATCAAAAAGGGGCAAGAAGATAAGATAGAAGAAGAAATAAAACAGAAAAATGACCTTGAAGTCAAGGACAACGGAAAACAAAACCTGCAGAACGGAAACAATTATATCAGCAAAGATGAATTTCAGGAAGTGAAATATAGCAAACCTAGGAGGAAACAAAAAGCAACAATAGGGACAAATAAACATGTGGAAAATGATGATTTTTCAGGAGTGCAAAAGAAACTCTGGTTGTACTTATACAGGGTTAAAAGAGCTTGCACGGAAGAAAAAATACATACATATATAAAAGAAAAAACAAAATTAAATGATCGGGAAGTTTGGATAAAAGAAATTCCAATTCCTGGAGATGGACTCAGAAGGTACGTAGTAACAGCACCTATAGAAAGGAAAGAGGAACTATATGACTTGAGTTTCTGGCCAAACGGAGTGGGAATCAAAAGGTTTGACTTTGACAGACACAAACAATTTCTTCAAGATATAGGTGCAGAAAAAAGGGGTAATTTTTAGCAAAGCAAATAGGTAGTGCCGCATTAAATAGACAACACAGTAATATAAGTCTTATCCACCAAAATCTTCAATCTTTTGGAAACGCTGTGAATGAATTAGAAGAACTGCTAGAAAATCACCCAGAATGTCATTTTATTTGTTTAACGGAACATTGGAAAACTAAAGAACAATTAGGTGCATATGGCCTAAGTAACTTCAATCTAGTGGCTAGTTATTGCAGAAAAAAAGAAAACCAACATGGGGGCTGTGCAATTTATGCAAAGATCCAATTAGATGGAAAAGAACGAACTGACATCCAACAGTTTTCAATTAGTAACGAAGTGGAATGTGCGGCTTGTGAGTTTATAATTGATAAGAAAAAAATTATTGTGATATCTATTTATAGACCCTCAGGAGCAAATGTAAATATTTTCTTAGATAGATTTGAATGTATATTAAAAAAAATTCTTGAAGAAAATTGTAACGTAATAATAGGAGGTGATTTTAACATAGATCTTAAACAAGATTCTATAGATAAGTTCAGATTCTGTACTTTGATAAATTCCTATGAGGTTTATCAACAAATTCATGATTATACTAGAATAACGTCCACTAGTAAAACATGTATTGATAACATCTTAACTAATATGCAAAACTGTACACATGCAGAGGTTTTACATACAAATATTTCAGATCACTCAGCCCAAATCTTAACTTTCCAAGTAGAAGTAAGATCAGAAAATGTGTTCATTATAAGAAGGGCTTTTAATAAGGAGAACATAGAGGTATTTCTAAATAGTCTAAATGATGTAAATTGGAATGAAATATTCAGTATTAAGGAAGAAAACGTTGAAGAACAATGGGAGAAGTTCTTATGTGTGTTCTTACAAAATTTTCAATTATATTTTCCTTTAAAAAAGTTCAGAAAACAAAAACCTAAAAATGATAAAACATTTGTAAATGACCCTGAAATACAAAAATGTAAAAAACGGTTAAACATTTTATATACTGTTAGTAGAGTAGATCCAAGATTTGAAGACTGTTATAGAGAAATTAAAAAAGAATACAATAAAAAACTTGCCATAAAGAAATCTGAGGTTTATGGTAAACAAATCAAAAACTCTGATAATAAGGCTAAAACTGTATGGCAAATAGTAAACAAAATAAATGGTAAAAATAATAACAATAACAGTGAAATCCCTGGAGATGCAAATAATTTCTTAGAATTTCTAAAAGATTCTATAACAAATCTAACTTCCAATGCAGAACACAAATCTTTTGTAGGTAATGTAGATATAAATATGAATTCAATGTATGTAAAACCAGTAACGGCATGTGAAGTTGTTGATATTGTTAGAAAACTTAAAAATAAGATGAGTTGTGGAATAGACCAAATACCAACGAGAATAATTAAACTTTGTATTCAGCTAATTGCTGAACCACTGGCTTTTATAATCAGCAATTCTTTTAAATATGGTATATTTCCCACTCAACTTAAAACAGCCTGTGTAATACCTGTTTTTAAAAAAGGGGATCGTACCCAAATTAGCAATTATCGACCAATTAGTATCTTGTGCTCTTTCTCAAAAATCTTTGAATCTGCAATGTGTAATAGGTTGATTAGTTTTTTCAATTCGTGTAATTATTTAAGTTCAAATCAGCATGGGTATCGCAGAGGTAGGTCAACGCAAACTGCCGTCTTTTCGTTTCTACAGAGTATTGTAGAATGCTTGGAAGATAAAGAAATAGCTTTGGGTATATTTTTAGATTTATCTAAAGCCTATGATGTTTTGGATCACGAGATACTTCTGTGGAAGCTGGAAAGCGGTGGGGTGCGTGGATCTGCTCTACAGTGGTTTAAGACGTACTTATTAGATAGAAAAATGATTGTTACCATCAAAAAAGGAAATAATATTGTATATTCGGATGAAGAAAGAATAAATATTGGTGTACCTCAGGGGAGTATGACAGGACCAATTTTATTCATTCTTTATATAAATGATCTAGGTAAAAACATGGTAAATGACATTTGTACAATTACTAATTATGCGGACGATACTAGCATGTTAATTAAGGCTTCAAACATGATTGATTTAACCTCTATTGCAAACAATGAATTTAAGAACATTAGGGAGTGGTTTAAAATAAACAAACTCATACTTAATGAACAAAAAACAAACATAATAGAACAAATTATGCTAGAGAAGATATACCAGAATGTGTAAATTTCAATGGATGTCAGCTTAAAGTTAGTCAAAACACTAAATTCTTGGGTGTATATATAGATGGTGTATTAAGTTGGGAGTACCATGTAAATAACTTATGTAATAAATTGAGTCAAGTTTGTTATAGCATTAGAGTACTTAGCAAGCATCTAAATGTTTCAACATTAAAAACTGTATATCACTCAAATTTCGAATCCAGATTTAAGTATGGCTTAATATTTTTTGGGATGTGTAAGGATATAGAGAGGATATTTATAATTCAAAAAAGAGCAATAAGAATCATGTTGAATATGAGACAGTTAGACTCATGTAGGGGCCAATTTAAGAAATTAGGAGTTCTAACAGTGGCAGGGGCTTACATAAAAGAATGCCTAAAGTTACTCATATGCAATAAAGAGTTGTTTCGGCAATTTGAATCAAATAACATGTGGGAATCTAGAACAATAGACTATCAATATCCTAGACATAGACTAACGCAAACGGAAAAAAGAGTGATGTATATGTGTATGAAATTATTTAATAAGCTGCCTCTAAATATTAAAAAACTAGAAAGTAATTCAAATAGTTTTTTTAAGGAAACTAATAAATTGCTAATGAATTTAGAACCATACACGGTAAGAGAATATTTAAATATGTAATATTTATATATGTAATATATAACTTTTAGGCCGACATCCATTTGTTCAAAATTTCTCATTACATAGATATTGTACTTTGTATTGAAGAATTTTTTTTTCAAATAAAGATTACTTATTATTATTATTATTATTATTATTATTATAGCTATTCTCAATGGTTTAAACTCCTTAGAAATCAAATAAAAATCATTTATACAATTATTATAATTAACGATTAACTGAGTTCCTCTGCTATCTGCAAGTTACGATGCCGATGCAGATGACGGTGAACCGCCAACCGGCAAACCGGCTGACTTAATGGAAACGAATCGAGAGCCAAAATTGATTCGAATGATTATTCAAATAATCAATCGGTTATTAATATGATTCGAATGCAAATAATTCGGTTATGAAAATTGTCCGGTTATGCCCATCACTAATTGTTTTCAATGGGATTTGCACCGATTTGCATTTGAAACGTGAAATTGAGTCAGTGTACGTGTATTTCAAATTGACCGGGCGGAAAACTTTCGTCTTGAAACGGCTTAACTGCGCATGACCTTCTACTTCTACCTGTGGAAAACTTTCGTCGTAATATAACTATACTGCGCATGCGCGACATTCCCTATGTCTACTACTACGAGCGGAAAACTTTCGTCTGGATATAACCGAACTGCGCATGCGCGAATCTTTGACTCTGCTATAAAAAGCAGCGATGCATGCCGCACTTGTTCAGTCGTTTGCTAGTATTCATATACGCTTGAGACGATGCTCAAGGTCGCAGTTGGGCTGAGGAGCAAGGCCTGATCCCGATCACGCCGCCTTTCTGCTCCGTGCATAAGCAGCCATTCAAGCTGTATGCGGCAGGCGAGCACGGCCTTAGTCGCTTCAAGTGTTCGAAAGCCGGATGCAAGAAGCCGATTAAGGTTGTGGCGCTTGGGACGTGGTTTGAGGAGAGCCGCTTGAAAGCTCACATGGTGGCTCAAGTCTTGTATGGATTTGCTCATGATTGGAGTTTCGAGCAGACGCGCAACGAAGCCGTCAACATGGCGCTTCCGGCTGAAGATCGGACGGAGTTGAGTGATGACACTCTAGTTTATTGGTAAGTACAGAATTTTTTAATGAACATTTCTGATCTTATCTTTGTTAGGAATCACTACTTTCGAGAAATGATCATCGACAACTTCTCGTTCCGACAGGAGAATGTCAAACTTGGCGGACCAGGAACGATCGTTCAAATCGATGAGTCCAAGTTTGGCAATTCCAAGTACGGACGAGGAAGGCGAGCCGACGGTCATTGGGTTCTCGGCATGATCGAAGACGGCCGTGAAGACATAGTCTTCGTGGTTGTGGATACTCGGGATGGCGAGACTTTATTGTCGATCATCCAACAATGGGTTCTTCCTGGGACCGAGATCCACACTGATTGCTGGCGCGGTTACAACAACCTGTCAGCAAATGGATATATTCACAAAAAAGTGTATCATAGTGATGACGAACATCGTTTTGTTGGTAAGTTAGAAGTTTTCAATTGTTATTCAGTTTTTAATTCTGCTTTTTCAGCTGTTGATGGTACTCATACTCAACGCATTGAGGCCACTTGATGTCCGGCGAAGCACTACTTCCGCCACAAGCGTGTGCCCAATGAGGACTTTGCTGACCATCTTGTGGAGTATCTCTGGCGCCGCGATTGCAAAAAACGTGGAGTCGATCTGATGGAGGCCATGTTGGATGCTGTTCGCTGAACTTATGGTGATTTTCGTAATAAATAAATATGAAAATTTAATGTTTAATTAATCGGTTTCAATAAAAAAATTTGGTGGTGGAAATCTTGTCTTTATTTACTTTAATTTGATTTAGGTTAGGTTAGGTTAGGTTACGTGGCGCTTTTGAAAAGTAAAAAAAGCGTGCGTGTTTTTGATTATGACTGCCAATCCTCCGTGTGCCGTACCATCTGGGTGGTTAGTTAGATATACGGTATAAGCAAAATTTTTATTACTGTTCTTGATGTTGCGTGAGTTTCTGATGTTAATAATATCGAGAGATCCAAAAAAAAACTGTTCCTCAGCAGGCTGTGGAATGAAAAGTCACGTCTTTACTTGTGTCAGCTGGAATCCACTACATAAAATCGTTGATCTCTTTGTATCTTGGTTTGCTAGCTCCTCCGACGATACTGGACTGATTAAGTTGTATGATGGCTTAAAATGTTGCTAATTGTTAGACTTAGATCGTAGGCCGGTTTTTATTTTCAAAAAAGGTTTTAATTAAATTGGCAAATTAGCAAAACTTAGCGTAGCTAAACTGATTCATTATATACCACTACAGCAGCGCGAAGTTCAACAAAGTTCCGTAGCTCAGTGGTAGAATGTTCGCCTGTCACGCGGGCGGCGCCTGGGTTCGATTCCAGGCCGGTGCATCTTTTTTTTTTAATTTATATTAATGAATCTCTTCTAAACTTGCGAACCGAAGCGTAACTCAGGTGATTCACTAGTTAAATAAAAATGAAACGTCATTTTTAGGAGCAGAAATCTTTTAACAATCTGCCAGATTCGTAGAGAAATTGACAACTAATTATTATCCGACACAAGTAAAGACGTGACTTTTCATTCCACAGCCTGCTGAAGAACAGTTTTTTTTGGATCTCTCGATATATCAATATTTTGTAGTTGCAAAAATAGATCAGTTCTGGGATGTGGTTAGCGATGCCATTAGCGTTCCAGATAGCAATGCGCAATAAAGCCACCATTTCTAAGCTAGTTTGTTGATAACTGTTGAGAGCATATTCAGAACCATGCTGTTTTGGCTAATTAATTGAGAAAACATTGATTTAAATTCAGTAGGAGAGTTAGAAAGCATTTGGTTTATAGATGATGCTTGATCATTATTTGGGTGGTTATTAGTTCTTCTTTGTGTTATTTGTGAGTAGGGCAGTTTATTTTGAAGGGAATATGTGGTATCGCTATTTATATTGTCGATTTGCATCCGAAGTGGGGGAAGTCGCTTATGTTCGGTATCTGTTGTGTGTGAATGTTGTTTGGTGCTCCTCTGAATGGTGCATTTCAGGCTCTCGGTATATCTTGATACACTGAGCATCCCTTATAATTAGCCGGGTGATTTCCACTGCACAGGGTGCATTTGGCTGCAGTGCTTTGGGGTTTCTTACAGGTAGAAGTTTTGGGGTACTCACCACATTTAACGCATGCGAAGGGTTTGTTGCCATAACTCTTTGTATGGCCGTATTCCTGACAGCGGATGCACTGCGGTATAGTATTCTCCTTCCTAGGCCGCTCAATTAGAAGTTTGATGTTACTGATATGTTTTGCATCGGATATGGTTAAATAATGGTAACGGTTGTTTAGTTAGTCTATGACAAATATTAATGATGTTGCAAACTACGTGTCCTAGTTCACCTAGTTCTTTTATGATGACCTCCGTTGGAATTGTATGATGGAGATTTCGTATAGCCACCCTATAAGTTAGTAGGTGTGGTGTATTGTATTTTCGTCTTTAAGATACCTACCTATTGAGTTTTCTGTATGGATCTGGCGTGTTGGTATTTATTTTAATCGTGTCGTTCAATAACACCGTTGTGTAGCATTGTTCTTTTTCTAATATTGTACTTATGTTTTTCATCATCTCATTGTAGTTATTCACCCCGTAAATATAGAAAGGTGGTGGCTTTGTGATTCTAGGTTGCTGGGTGCTGGGCAATTGCTCCGGGTTAGCGTTGCTGCTTGTGGCTTGTGAGAGTACCTCGAATCTGTTGGAGGTATTTGTTTGAATAAATTGTTGACTTGTTAAGTGTGGTTGGGGGTTGTTTCTTTTCCTTTTTTTGATTGTTTGCCACACATGTTTGGATTTTTTTGAGTTTGAATCGCTGGCTTTGTCGTCCATGTTTACAGAAGTAGTGTTGGATTTATTTTGGGTGGTAGAATTAGTTATTTGTTGGTTTGAATTGGTGTTCATTGTCTGCAGTGATACGGAAGCATACGGATTCATTGCATTGGGTGTAGGTTGTGTACGGAAGCTATGGGTTTGGCTGACTACTGTATTGGTTTTGTTGTTGTTAATATCCTTGATAGTTAAGGAAACTGAATGTGAATCAGTAATTCTGAGTAGGTTGCATTGGTGGGCCTGGTGGGCCACGACCATACCCAGTTCCCATAAGCAACATGAGTTATTGTTAATTTTTATACGCACAGAATTAATAAATTAATATGTTTGTACATTTCGCTAATGTATTCACGACACCACAACCTCAGCAAAATGACGACGGTAATGAAATTATATCATTCCTGGATGCCCCATGCTTATTGTCAGTACTAACCAAACCCTCCTCATCAGGTGAAGTACGACAACAAATACTAGCCACCAATACCCGTAAAACCTCAGGATACGATCTGATAGTAAAAGTCCTACAAAATCTCGCCAGAAGAGCTATAGCACTCCTCACCACCATCTTCAACAGAATCCTCAGACTATGCCATTTTCGTGTCCAGTGGAAGTTCGCCCAAATGATTGTAATCGCTAAGCTTGGAAAACCACCCGCACAACCCTCCTCCCACCGACCAATCAGCCTTTTACCCTTAATATCAAAGATATTCGAAAGACTACTGCTAAAAAGGGGATATACAAAGACGTAGATCTAGAACACTAATACCACACTACCAATTCGGATTCCGTCAACATCATTCAACGATTCACCAAACCCATCGAATCGTAACACACATAATGGAGTCTCGAAACAAAACGAATTTGCACAGCCGCATTCTTAGTAGTAGTAACAGTTTATTAGCAAGTCTCTGCTACATATTTTCAACAACATATAACAAAATACACAATAAACAAGACATCAAGCAGGGTTTCGACAAGGTATGACATGCAGGCCTATTATACAAAATTAAACTTCACTTCCCACGCCAATTATACATGTTATATAAGTTATATCTAAGCGATAGGATCTATCAAGTTAAGATCAACAGCACTGTGTCTAACTACCACAAGATTACCTCTGGAGTCCCGCAAGGCAGCGTGTTGGGACCCTTACTGTACTTGCTGTATACCTCTGATACCCCTACTGTAGACAACACTATAATTGCAATGTTTGCTGACGATATGGCTATTCTCTCAATCAGTGAAAATCCGGAAACAGCAACATCACACCTGCAAGATCACCTCAACACTCATCATGACTGGTTTGACAAGTGGAGAATAACAGTGAACAGCGATAAATCTGTACACATCACGTTTACCAATAGACGCATCACATGTCCACATGTCATATTTAACAACACCCCAATACCTCAGAAGACCGAAATCAAATATCTCGGACTGCAGCTGGATCAAAAATTAATCTGGAACACGCATATCGAAATTAAAAGAAAACAAATAGATCTAAAAATAAAACAAATGAACTGGCTGGTCGGAAAACGATCCCAACTATTCTTACAAAACAAATTACTCCTATATAAAGTAATACTAAAGCCATTATGGACATATGAAATCCAGCTGTGGGGATGCACCAAGATCTTGCAAAGATGCCAATCAAAAATTGTTAGAACCATAACAGATGCTCCGTGGTACATCACAAATGAAACCATCCACAACGACCTAGGAATTCCATGTGGCGGACGAGATCAAAAGGCTTGCAAAATCGTACACCAATAACTTGGCAGGGCATGAAAACCAACTCGTGGATCAACTGTCTAACCAACCGATCGTCACTAGGAGGCTAAAAAAAAAATGGCCACAAGACCTACCTCTAGATGGCAACCAAAACTAGTAAAATAAGTATGGGGTAAAGGTACTGGCCGAATCCTCCTCATGCTGTATAATTAACTTTATAACATTTACTTATTACTCTTGTAACAAGTACATCGTAAATATGAAAAGTTGTTAATAAAACAAAAATAAAAAAAAGTTTCTTAGTGAAAATACAGTGTGTTTAATTGTGGGTGTTTAATTTAATTAAAAGTGTCTTAAAGATAAATCCAGTGCTATTGTATACTCAGAACCCCTGCTCTTAATACCGGTTCTGTATTTACTATATACAGCAGACTTACCAGAATCCAAACTAATTACAACCGCTATATTTGCAGACAATACCGTCCTACTATGTTCCCACCCCAGACCTGAAATTGCCACTAAAAACCTACAGCGTACTATAGACAAAATACAAATATGGCTAAAAAGGTAGAAGATGAAAGCAAACGAAGATAAATCAGTGCAAGTGACGTTCACTACGAAAAGAGAAAACTGCCCTCCCATTACGTTAAATGCTGACCAACTGCAACACTCAGAAAGTGAAAAATATCCAGGAGTACACTTAGATTGCCGAGTGACTTGGTAAAAACACATTTTTACTAAGAGGAAACAGCTGGGACTAAAATTAAGATAGATGTATTGGATGATAGGCAAACAGTCACAACTAACAACAGAAAATAAATGACTTATATGTAAAGTAATTATAAAGCCAATTTGGAGTACAGCTCTGGGATCTGCAAGCAAACGCAATATTGCAATTATTCAAAGGTTCCAAAGTAAAACTTTAAGAACAATAGTGAATGCACCATGGTATGTTACTGTGATATATAAAGACTTAAGTATACCCACCGTGCACAAAGAAATTCAAAGTAAAAGTGCTAAGTGCAGTGATAGACTGAAAGTGAATCTCAATAAAATGGTAGATAAATTTATGGATACAACAGATGAGTTAAGACGATTAAAACGTTTTAAACCTTCAGACCTACCTGAGGGACTGTATAACTAACCTGTGTCTAGGCTATAAACATGTAAACAGCATATGTTATTAACATAGCTGGAAGCCAAGAAGGTGAACACTCAATGGAGCGTTTCCTACAAGTCACTTGTAAATATATTAAGTCATTTGTATATCTCACATACCTATACTTAGAACTTATTGTCCACTTTGGACAGATTGTTCAAATGCATTGATTAATTTAAAAAAAAAACTACAATGGTATATGGAAAGAAATTGGCATTACAGAACTAATAAAAATTGGGAGTTCTAATACAGCATGTTTATAAATCTTTGTTATCGCTTTACCTTTGAAAAATGCGCGTTAACGACTAACAATATGCTAGTAGTGTATCGCCGATGGCGCCGTCTATTTCAGGGCTGACAATGTCCGGGAATTTTCCCGAATTTGGAGAAATTCGCATGGGTAGCGGGAATTTTGCGGAAAAAACGGGAGTTTTTAAATGTCACCTAGGTACCTGATATAGTTTTTATTTTTTGCTCGTATTTCATATTTTTGCGTTTAAGGATAATATCTCTAAATTCAGAATTGCAGTTACATTGGTACATTTTTTAGTTTACATTAGCGTTTACATCTGGCGTTTATAACCAAAGCAGAACCATAAACTGACATAACTTCAACTTTGTGTTGTTTGTAAACAATGGATAAGTGGATGCTTAAAGGGTCATCACAAGTAGTAATTTTAACCAACAATTTTTTTTTAGTTCTTATAGAACTAAATACCCTAAATGAATTATAATTCAAACAGCTATTTTTTAAAATTCGATTTTATACTGCTACAAATACGTAAAATTCCTGTTGAAGTGACAACACGTACATATTTGTGTCCCTGTTTAAACTGTTGTTAAAATTAAGCAACTCATTACACCATTTGTTGGAGCTGTTACCTCTGTTCCAGTTAATGCAAGGGTTGCACTCATTTCTTTATCTGAGTCGCAATTTGCGTACAATTGTAAAAATATTGAGATTTAAATCTGAGCTGGGAATCCTAACCTCAATTTCGAGCAGACCACCAGTAATTTGAAGACTGCCCCATTCAGGCCCAAGACTACCTGAAGGATACTGGCGACCAAAATCAACACCAGGAGTAATTTTGACCTCGAACTGGCCCAGCAGGAACCCAGGTGCCCATAGCTGAAAAGTTCAAATTGTCGTCAAGGGTGTCCAAACTCACGATTTTATTTTCTCTAACTCGATCCCTCAGGAAAATTTTGTAACTGATAGTGATGGCAGATGGACAAACAGCATAAATCTGTTTGCACATACTGTAAAAAAGTAGCAGTCGGGAAATTTGTTAGCTGCCCCAACTGCAATTTGGTGTACCACAACAGCTGCGGCAAAAGAATAAATAAAAATACAACGTCTGATGTCTCACTGTTTTACTGCTGTTCTGATCCTAGAGAAAACGAGAACTTGATCGCCGATTCACCACTACCCGTTGAAATGGATGAAAGCAACCCTAGTTCTGCCCTCATGAGTTTAATTAAAACTGAACTAGCGCAACTATGCAAGGATCTGAAGGCTGGTTTCATGAAGGAAGTGGCTGGAGTCACGGAGAAAATCAACTCTCTGTCCACAGATCTGAAGAAATGTGACAGAAACATCACCTCACTTGCACAGAAATTGAAAACCATTGAGAACGCTAACGCTGAAATTTCCGAGCGGCTTGCCAGAGTAGAAGATGAACAGAAAAGCCTCGATGCTAGAATTGCCCGAGAAATCCTTGATAAAACCAGAGAACCAGCCTGTCCTTCAGAAGTAACTCGTGCCACTATTGAGGAAATCGAGGAACGTGCTCGCCGAGCCAAGAATGTTATACTGTACGGTGTCACAGAGAGCACAAATGTGGATGCTGATGCCAGAAAGAAGGATGATCGTGAGAAAGTTACTTCATTACTGCGACACAGTGACATGAATCTTACCTCCTTCCCTTCCTTACCAGTTCAGCTCGAAAACGCACATTATTCCCGTCTCGGCAAACGTAATCCGTCAACAAACAGACCTCTCAAAGTCTCGTTCAACTCCCCAGATCTACCACGTGAAATACTCCGTAACAGTAAGAACGCGCCACCTCCGATCCTTATAAAATGTGATCAAACCCCACTATAACGCGAAACCCTCAACCAGCTTAGGAGAGAGTTGATTGAATTCCAAGCAACTGACAAGAACGCAACCATCAAGTATGTGAGAGGAATCCCTAAAATTATACCTGGAGAGCTACGTCAATCTCGCCCGGAAAACTACACAAGGCAGCAGTAGAAACCCCATACAAACTAATGTACACAAACGTTGCTAGTCTCTTGGCAAAATTTGATCAATTCCAGGTTGAGGCTCTCCGACATGACCCGAACATCGTCATACTGTCTGAGACATGGCTGAATCCCGACATTCCCGACTGCATGGTAGACCTGACTGGATACTCACTATATCGCAAGGACAGACAAGATGGAAGAGGGGGGGGGGGGGTGTAGCTATATATGTGAAGAATGCCCCGAATGATGATATTCTCTCCGTTTCTCACATTGACGAGCTGTTCTACGCTAGATCTGAGACGTTATGGTTGGATATCCGTATAAGACAATTAACGCTGGAGGTTGGTGTCGTATATCGTCCCCCTACAACTACAACTGAAGCGGACATCGCTATTATGGAACAAATTATGAAAGCTAGCGATCGCGAAACAACATCAATCATCTTCGGGGATTTTAACCTTCCATCATTATCCTGGCCACACCCCACTACAGCAAATGCCACCCCCATAGCTCAGGAATATCTCAGTACTTTCAATAATACGCCATTTACACAACTAGTCAAGGATCCAACCAGACATAGGAACAACCAGAGACCTTCCACTCTTGATCTAATATTTACAAATGACAAAAACACCTTATCGCCGCCCACCCTTCTAGCGCCAATTGGTAACAGTGACCACTCCTTAATTATTACCGAACTCCAAGTATGTCAAATGAATACAGTTTCTCCGCACGCAGAAAAACGAAATAACTACTGGCGAGCGGACTTTGTCAGCATAAAAAATAGTCTTACTCTATCTCTGCAGGAAAATATCAACATAAACCTAAGTTTGAACGATTCCTGGAATTTGCTCAAAAACCTATCTTTGGACATTCTCAACCGTCACTCGCCAGCGCAATCAAAACCACCAAATCGGACCAAACCATGGATCACGCAATACACTCTACGCAAAATACATAAAAAACATAAAATCTGGACACTCTACCGCAGAACGAAATTCCCATTCTACTATGAAAAGTATAAAGCCCTCCGAAATGAAATAAATAACACCCTGCAAACGAATCGAAAGCGCTACGAGCAAAATATAGCACAAGCCAGTGGGAAACAGCTATATGCTTATATTCGACGTCAAATGGCCTCTACTGCTGAATACCCAACTGCTCTTCGCTCTGCCAGCCATGAGATCATCACTGACTTAGCAAAAATCGCTGATTCCTTCGCTAACGAGTTTGAAGAATTTAACGTTATAGAACCGGATGGCCCGCTACCACCTGTAGATTCAGTCCCTGCAACACACTTTCTTGAAGACATCTCCTTTCAGATTGCTGATATAATTAAAATTTTGAAATCGTTAAATGCAAATTCTAGCTCTGGCCCAGACTTGATACCAACTATGTTGCTGAAAAATTGTGCGAACGAATTAGCACCAGCACTCCTTACAATATGAATTTTCCAAAATTCCCTGGACACGGGCGAACTTCCCTCTGACTGGAAAACGGCTGTGATTAGGCCAATCTTCAAGAAGGGTAACAAACTCGATCCGACGAACTATAGACCTATCAGCTTAACTAGTGCGGTGTGCAAGGTTATGGAAAGACTTATTGCTAACAGGTTACTTGAGTTTGCTAGCCGAACACGTCGCATTCCTCCTCATCAGCACGGCTTCATCCCCAGAAGATCCACCGTAACTAATCTACTCAACACCACACAAAGATGGATAAGAGATCTGGACAATGGTAAACCGACAGATGCGATCTACTTAGACTTTGCAAAAGCCTTCGATAGAGTGCCCCACAAACGCCTATTGCACAAACTTCATCACTTCGGTATTCGAGGTAAACTGTTATTGTGGCTTGAATCTTTCCTTATAGGCCGAACATTTCGAGTTAAGATTGGTAGACACGCCTCCACCACCCAAGCTGCTACGAGTGGCGTCCCTCAAGGATCTGTCCTGGGTCCAATATTGTTCATCCTATATACGAGTGATATAACCTGCGACACGAGAACTAGCTTCTCCTTATATGCAGACGACACTAAAATATTTTCCAACCCCCTCGTAAGCCATCGTGAGTTGCAACAGGACCTAGACAACTTCGTCGATTGGACACGGAAATGGTTGATTCGACTCAACGAATCAAAATGTGCTGTTCTTCACATAAGAAAAAACAATCCGCGTCACCAATATTCCATCAACGGACAACTGCTGCAACAAACTAAAAGCATTAAGGATTTGGGTATATTAATACAGGACAATCTGAAATGGGAGGGACATGTAACTTGTACAATTAAAAAGGCAAATAGAGCTCTGTTTTTGCTGAGCAAAGCGTTCAAATCCCTGGATAATGCCCCATTCGCCAAATTGTATCAGCCGTATGTCCTACCACTCCTAGAATACGGTTCCTGCGTTTGGAGTCCTTACTATGCAAAAGACATCTCAGCGCTGGAAGGAGTCCAACGAAAAGCTACAAGACTTGTGCGAAATATCAGAAACCTGCCTTATAAAGATCGACTTAGACAACTAAACATTGCTACACTATCCACGAGAAGACAACGTACTGACATCATCGAAACATACAAGATCCTTAAAGGTTCTTACGACTCCCCAGAACTTCTTGGTTTCTTCAACATGTCCCTCTCCCGGAACTTGAGAGGACATGACATGAAAATCAAAAAGTCCAAGTTTAAACATGACAACCACAAAAACATTCTAGTTAACCGGGTCGTGGAACACTGGAATAGCCTTCCAAGGGAAATGGTTTCAGCGCCCTCTTTATTGCGATTTAAAAATCTATACAATCGTTATTTATCTCAAATATAACTGTAATAGCTACTGTGATATTAGTTAAGATTGTTACAACGAACTATAAATCTACGAAACGAAATTATATATATACACATTGTTACACTTATTTTACATATATTTAAACACAAATTTGTACGAGATTCGGGCATTATCAGTTTTCTACTGCTGCCTGTACATTAAATAAATAAATAAAATACAGCTAGCTTTGAGAATACCGAAGAAGATGATGATTCAGAGAAAGCGGAAAATACGCTACCAAAGAAAGCAAAAATTTGTACACGAAAGCGGGAAAACAGGGTAAATAAATTTTGTGATTCTTGGTTAAAGATTAATAGTTTTAAGGACTGGCTTGTAAAATCAGATACCAAGAGGAATGGAAATGAATTAGCTCTCTGTAAAGTACGCAACATAAACATAAATTCACACAAAAATGATGTAATGAAGCATGAATCGTCATCAAAACATACAGAGTGATTTTTTAAAAACAATTACAGCCGGCCCTAGATAGCCTAAATCAGTTGGCAGAACTGAAGTGTATTGTCAGTCTATGTCAAACTAGAGGTTAGTAGGTTGGGTTTTGTTTGTCATTTTACACCCACTGATGCAAAACTTAACCTGCAAATATCGAATTTGACATAGACTGACAATACACTTCAGTACTGCCAACTGTTTCAAGCTATCCAGGGCCTGCTGCAATTGAGTTTTTAAAAAAATCACTCTGTAAGTTTAGTACCTTGTGGTCGGGAAAAAGCGGGAATTTTCGTAATACATTTCGGGAAATATTTGTTTGTGTCATTGGCAGCCCTGGTTTACTTAGGATGTCAATCCATTGGTGAGGTACAACACAGTCACAGACTACTGTTGTATAGTCTCACCAATATAAGAGCATCCAAGTTACGATGCAAAAAGGCGATATGCAACTGGCGTATAGTGCGAGCAGGCCAGAGAGAGTGTTGCTGTTGCTGTGTAGCTCATCCATCTCTCACTCATCTTTCATTCATTGTTTAATTTCAAATCAATCGCAAGTCAGTACAAGATTAAATAAGTATTTTCGTAACTTGAGTCGAAAATATTGTTACTTCGTAACAGTTACATACATTACAAATAATACGGATTCATGAAAGTGTTTGGTAAACTTGTCAAATCAAATCTTGGATAGTTGGATGGATTATTCTCTTGTCTTGCCTTGAGCATACTAGTCCAGGTGATAAACGAAATACAAGCAAAGAAGCGCAAAAAAAGATCTCGACCCATTTACGTCTTTCTTTCGCGTTTGATATCTCGACTAATATCGCTCGTACGTGGAAAAGTAATTCAAGATAAATTGTAGAGCACAAAAAATTCTAACTAAAAGTTCCATTTCATTTCCACCTACCGTTAACGAGAACCAAGTTATCGAAAAAAAGCACACAGCTTTTTATTAAAACATCTAAATAGTTTCTTGCCACAATGCTAAAATGCGCTGGGGTGTCATCATGCATTAACCACATCTGCCCACGAATTGCAAGTGTAACGTCTTCTAACAATTCTGGTAATCCATTTTGCAAAAAGTTGACATAAATCCGTCCTGTCAACCGAGGAAATAGGACATAGGGGCCAATTAGATAGTTGTCTAGTACACCACACCATATGTTCACACTGAACCGATGTTGAGTATTGGGGATTGCGATATTATAAGGGTTTCCCTCAGCCCAAGTATGTAAATTGTGAAGATTTGTAATGCCATCTCGTGAAAAGTTCGCTTCATCTGTAAAAAGTATTTTGCATGAGCAAGTTGAATCTTCAATATTTTGACTTAGAAGATCTTCACAAAACCCTAGGCGTCTCGAAAAATCTGCTGGAAGTAAAGCTTGTACCTTTTGAGATCGATATGGATGAAGAAGTTACTCATGCAAACCGTTCCAAATGGTCATATGACTCACACCAACTTGGTTTACTAAATTTCTGGTACTTTGGTTTTGCTCCTGTTCAATTCTATTTACAACATCTTCAAAATTAGCAGTTTGGACGTCCTCTTTGTCGTGCAGCATTCGGTCTTGAACACCGAAGTGAGGCGGTTTCACATAATCAATTGAAGCGAATGTTGTATGATGAGGCTGTCATCTCAGGTGACACTTCTCTGTATAAATTCGCAATGCTTCAATACCGTTCCCTTCCGCAGCTCCATATAACCAAAGCAGGTCCACCATTTTATTAAATGAATAGTCCATGTTGAATTTATAAATTTGAAATTGATTTCTTTAATATATATATATATATAATTATGAAATTATTATTGTAAACTATGTTGTACATACTTTGAATTTTTGTGTATATTATGATTCCTATTTAAATAAATATTGTTATTATTATTATTATTATATATGCGTAAATTGTCATTAATTAATTAATGACATTAGGTAGATATGAAACATGACATTTATAATTTATCAGACTACAAGTGGAAATAAATTATTCAAATGTGGAGATTTGAATGCTTGTAATGTGTAGAAACACTAATTTTGAATGGTCTTTGGAAGTCCAGATATCTTTAAATAAGATAGCTAGGCCATAGCTGATAATAAATTTTATTGTTAATATAGAAGGTAATGGATTTCCTACAATTTTTATATTAATTAATAAAAAGAATCTCGAAAAATTCACAATGTTTTGTTGGAAGTGTTTTGACCTGTGCAGAGTTTATTTTGCCGATAAGGATCAAGGTTGTCTAATCTTTTAGACTGTATTTAGTGAGAGGAATATGCACTCAAAGTTTGTCGGTCGAATCCGTATACACCCTGTATAAAAAGGCTGCATGGTTGCTGGCAATATGGGTAACTAGAGGTTATGTTAAATAAACCGGCATCGCTGAATCTCATACCTAGGCTGTGTGTCATTCTGGCTTATTTAGGTTAGTTGCAGCGTTTGATTGTGTGTTATATGCATCCTTACATGAGTAAGCCTGTCTTCGGTGATGTTCACAGCTCATTGCCTGATGCCGGTGATAAGATCGCCTGTCATAAATACCTACAAAATTTTCTACGGTGATAAGTTAGCATACACTCTGTTAATCCATTGGCTAATGAGTGCTACCATTTACTTTAAAACATTCATTTCATACAAAACCTACAGCTCATTAGGGATTATATACAATGCCTTAGGCATTATATATAATGCCTAGCCATTATGTTAAATATGTTTGAATTATACAAGTTGCCTGTAACATATCCACAACAGTCGAAAATTTAGTATAAAATAAAACCCCATTTGCCTCGTAAAATCAAGTATTAGTATTCATGATTTTTTCGAAATCGTGATTCTTGCGGAAAAATCCGTTTTGCGCATTCTACATTCAGAAAAAGTAGTTTTAGAAGTAATGGCTCTCTGTGAGTCTGCAAGCCTGTGTCCTCTACACAGTCCAGATGATTCAACTGATCAGCCTAAAAATTTATATCTTTGTTTTTATATACATTTAGAGATCTCAGTAACTTATCTGATAACCAGAAGTGGTACTTTACTCTATGTTTTTCCTTTTTGCGGAACAATTTTATATGATAAAAATAAAATTTTATAGATCAAGATCATATATTGAACAACTATCTAGAACTTTAGTTTAAAAAAGCATTTTATATGTATAACGTTTCGAAAAATTTCCGAGCAAAATCATTAGCCAGAAATACATTTTGTGGAATGTCCTCAAATATGGGTTCATTTTGTATCGGTACGCAATAAATGTGACATTTATACTGACACACAGTAACAGCTTAAACAGCGACTTTGAAATTCCGTCTTCATTAAAACAATATATTTCGTGGTTGGCATAAAAACAAGTGATAAAAATAAACTGATAAAATCCCAAGAGAATTTTATTACTACTATAAAAACGCAACATTGCTTGTATTTTGAAAAATGATGTCATTTGAATAATAAGAAATACGATCAATAGTCAGTTATAATACCGCAAGAGCATAAAGATAATCGATTATTTTACTTCCCGACAGAGACGTACTCTGCGAAAAATTACGACAGCACAGCACAGCTAATCGATCATTTTTGATCATCGAATTATATTAATTACGATTATATAATGAATCGAAAATTAATTAGGCAAGAAAATATGATATTACTTTGTAGTACCTAATATTAAACGTACTAGGAACATGGCTCTCCAGCAAAAGCCAGCAAATGGAACAGAAGAAGAATGGAATCAATTAAAAGAAATAATAACAAAAAGTGCAAGGAAGATAGAAATGAGAAAAGAAACAAGACAGAAAGATTGGTTTGACGAAGAATGTAAGGAAGCGATAGAGGAAAGAAAAAAGATACGATTAGAACACATGAAAAGAGGATCCCAGGAATTAAATGAGAAGTTTAGAGCAGCAAGAAAAAAAGCGCAGGATATTTGCAGAGAAAAAAAGAGGAAGGCAAAACAGAAAAAAATAGAAGAAATAGAGAAGGCATTCAAGAACAAAAATACAAAAGCTATGTACAGAAATATAAAAGAAGAAAAAAATGGTTTTCAAAGACAGACGATAGGCCTTAAAGATGAAAAAGGTAAACTATGCATGGACGAAAAAGAAATGACAGAAATATGGGCCAGACATTTTGAAAAAATACTAACGGTAAAGGAAGCGAATGTCGAAGATCAAAACCAAACACAGCAACAACAGGAAAACCAAGTACAAGAACCGACCTTCGAAGAATTTATGGGAATACTTAGGAATCAAAAAAATGGCAAAAGTCCGGGTACAGACAAGATAGAGATGGAACTAATCAAATGTGCAGATGCAACGGTATTAGAAAGAATATATAAGTTAATAAAAGAAGTGTGGAAAAGAAAAGAAATGCCGGAAGAATGGACCAAGGCGCTCATTTGCCCTATCTACAAAAAAGGCAATAGGAACTTAGCAGACAATTACAGACCAATAGCACTGCTCAATGTGGTCTACAAAATTCTCTCACAACTGATAAACCGAAGACTGAAACAAGAGGCAGAACATAAAATCGGCAAATACCAAGCAGGATTCAGAAATGGTAAATCGGTAATAGACCAAACCTTTATACTAAAACAAAGCCAAGAAAAATGCAGCAAAAAGAATATTCCAATACATACTCTTTTCATTGACTTCCGCCAAGCATATGATAAAATAAAAAGAACAGCTATACTCAAGGCACTAAAAGAGCTGAAGATCTCAGAGGAATTAATAGAAATGGTCAGCATGACATTAAAGAAAACAACCAATATGATAACTTTCAGAGGACAACAGTCCAGGGAGTTCAGGAGTAATTCGGGACTAAAGCAAGGAGATCCCCTCTCGACAACCATCTTCAACATTGTGTTAGAAAAAGTAATGAGAAAAAGTAACATACATTTAGAAAGCAATATAATTAACGGGCCATACCAAGTGTTAGCATATGCAGACGATCTGGTGGTATTAGCAAGAACTAAAGAAGAGCTCAAGGAAATAATAAAAAAACTAGAAGAAACAGCAAGAAAAGTAGGCTTAATAATAAATGAAGAAAAATCTAAATACATGGTGTTAGGGAACAGAAAACAGGAAGAAAACCAAAATGTTACCTTTAAATCAAACAGTATAAATAAAATATACAAGTTCAACATCGTAAACAGTGTGGTGTACCTCGGGTCAGAGATAACAAGCGAAGGAAACCAAGGAAGCGACATCAAGAGGAGAATAACTATGGGCTCAAGATGTGCTGGAGCTCTTAACAATTTACTGAAGGACAAAAATATACAAAGAACACTGAAGTTAAGAGTGTACAGAACGGCGATCAGACCTGTGGTAACCTTCGGGAGTGAGACGTGGGTACTTACAAAGGAAAATGAAAAAAGTTTGGAAATCTGGGAAAGAAAAGTATTGCGTAGAATACTGGGAGGAATAAGAGAAGGGGACACATGGAGAAGAAGAACAAACATGGAACTAAGTGAAGTCTATAAAAAACCCAGTATAACAACGATAGTGAGGCAAAATAGACTGAGATGGCTAGGCCATATAGAAAGAATGAAGGATGACGATTGGACAAAAAAAGCATTAAACAAAGAAGCGGAAGGAAGTAATAGAAAAGGTAGACCCAAGAAATCCTGGTGGAGTGAAGTACAAGAAGATATCCAAAGTTTTGGACTCACAAACTGGAAAGAGAAGACAAGAGACAGAAGAGTATGGAAGAAAGAAATAGAAGCCATAGGCCTCAAGGCCTGAAGTGCTGTGTTATATATATAATATTAAACGTAGTACAATCCCAACAATGTTACTATAACAACTATAACGAAATCATGGCTCTAGATTGAATATTTTTAAGTGTTAGACCCAGCGAAAAACCAAAACAGTTATATACACTGGCGCAAAATAATCAACTGACATCAATTTATTATTTCCATAGAAACTACGATAATAGTAATTTGTATACCAAGGGCCTGAAGTTTAGCTTTTTATCATGATATGGATTTTGTTGCCAAGGCCCGTAGAGCCAAGGCAAATAAACCACATGAGGGATAAAAAGGAACTTCAGTGCCGAGGGGTGCATTATGTTATTTCTAATCGAGAAATCAGGAAATGACATTTTTAACGCCGTTGCTATATCCACGGCAGCCGTGAAAATAATAAGCTTTACTAAATCCACGGCAGTTACGTCACCGGTCGCGGTCACCGCATGCTCGTCAACTGTCAAGAACGAATGACTTTACGTCCACGTTTAATTGTAGAACGACAGCAGCGCGGTAGTATAGTACCTATAAATAGTCACTTATAATACCATGAATAGTCAAAGTTATGTTGACTAATTTTGCGGTGGTACCTATCACGACTGTCCATTGCGCTTTGGTACGATTAGGACGAGTGCGATTCGCACTCGTCCTAATCCAAAGCGCAATGGACATGAGTAGTGATACCACCGCAAAAATAATATACTTAACTTTGACTAAGAATGGTATTCGAAGGACTATTCAATGAACCACACTACTTTTTCAAATTAGTTTTCTGTAAATCTAGCAACAAACTACGCAATTTCTATAGTAACAGAAAACTAATATTGACTTTTTCTAATAAAAATCACATTTGTTTAAAATATTCACTATACCACTATTGAAAATTGTCGATTATTTTCACTAGTGAAAATTGTCAAAAAATATTGACTATACCACTAGTGAAAATTGTCGATTATTTTCACTAGTGAAAAACTAGTGAAAATTGACAAAAAATATTCACCATACCACTAGTGAAAATTGTCGATTATTTTCACTAGTAAAAATTTTCAAAAAATATTGACTTATTGACTATACCACTAGTGAAAATTCTCGAATATTTTCACTAGAGAAAAACTAGTGAAAATTGTCGATTATTTTCACTAGTGAAAAACTAGTGAAAATTGTCAATATACAGTAGAACTCGGTTATAATGAATTCCACGGGACCGCTATATTTGTTCGTAATAACCGTTATTCGTTATACCCAAGAAGGTCATAATTTGAGCAAATTTCCAACTTCCGTATAATTTCTACTTTTTTGGAAACCGATAAAATTTTCCGTTTGACTCCCGACATTTTTCCACAACTAGAAAATGCGTAGGTACATACGGAATGTCAGTAAAGGAACGACCAAGATACATCCACTTGAAGATTTTTGTAACTCTTTTTGTTGCGTTATAGGCCAACGTCTTATAGCTATTGTACTTTTAATCCTGTAAAGGGTTTTGTTAAATGCAATAGCTAAGACGTGGCTATGACGCAACACTTTCGTTTTGCTGAATGCGATAACAGAACTGAGCCATAACATCGGGCGAAACCCATTATCGCTTTTCGAAGAACTGGATCCTGCAGGTAGCTGCTGAATTCTAAGAAAAACGGAGTTGCTTACAATGCCCACTATCTCGTGCTATTGTACAGGGTGCTAGAGAGAGCTAGAGAAAGTGGCCTACGAAATTTAACTGACCACTATTTTCCTAGAAAACCTTCCTTATTATAATGTTGCCACAACAAAATACCTAATATCTTTCAGTTACATTTTATTAGGAGATGAAAAGGATCAGTTCTGAGAATGTATTCTTAAATTTTGGTTCGTTATTCCCGTGAAACAAATTCGTAATAAACATGAAATACATGCATTAAATCAAATGTAATTCAAATATACCTTCAAAATTATTCGTTATAAACGTGAATTCGCTGTAACCGTGATCGTTAAAAGCGAGTTCTACTGTAGTTCATTTTTATTGGCTCAAAGACGTCAAATCTTGTATTTTTATTGGTCAGTTTTTGATAGATGACAAGTGAGTTGAATAGTCAAAATTATACCCATTCAGAGTCACATGACTTTTGTCTGTCACTGTTAATCTTTAGTAAAATAGATGAAATGGAAAAAATTTGAAAAGGCATTTCGATGAAAAAAAATTAACATTTCTTAAATGCCAGAACTTTCAAAGGATCTCCACTTTCCACAGCTTCTTGTGCATCCTTACCGTTAAGTATTGTGTTAATATTACTTATAGACCTAAACACTACTATATCTACTCTTATTAAAACTATCAATATTTACATGGCGATTAGGGCAGAATACTAGAATTATTGCTAATTTACATTTTTCTAAAATTGAAACTTTAATTTTTTGTTGTATGCCATAGGAAATTATTTTTTGGTAAACAATTCACATTTATTTCTCTAGTAGTTTTAAATGCAGCTATAAAATTATATGAGAGATGAATCAGTCTTTTGCCAATATACTGTGCCTTCCGAATTAAAATATTTGAAGGTAATTCTACAGCTGCACTTATTCTACTTGTGCAATCTTCACAATTAGAAACACACTTTAATATTTTTCGAGCCACGTAACCAGTCAAGCGAAGTGACGAGAACTCGATGCTTTGCGGTGTTTTGACGTAAGGAGCCGCAGTGACGTCACTGCCGTGGATTTAGCACAGCTATTATTTTCACGGCTGCCGTGGATATAGCAACGGCGCATTTTTAACAAACTTTTGTAGGTTATGTTGACGCCGGTTGACGTTTACCTATCGCCCCGCCGCCTACAAAAAGTCGTAAAACAATGGATTACTTCACTGCCGATTTTTCGTATTTTAATGACGACTTCGGGGTACTTTACTGCCGATTTTAAAAAAAACAGTCTTATGATTTTGGAATAATTTCTATGAAATGGCAAAATATTTAAAAAATATATATCCTATTTAAAAAATATATATCCACTTCGAGTGGCATTTGGTACGACTATTTAACAATATTAATACGTAACGATTAACTTTATTGAAAAATAATTCAACAATTAATATTCATCCTCAATTAAATTCAGTGGAATACTTCCAAAACACAACATTTTACAATTTTTACGCAAGCCCAACTTTGTTCGCACAGTTTGTTGGTGTTTAGTTTTACGTAACCTAGCGATATCACTAAGGACAGAACATCGTTGCTAAGCGATATTTCGCAACAAGCCTATTTAGTTTTAGAGTACGTACATTGTTTTGTGAATATTTTGCATGGTGCCCAATATTCAGTGATATACTGCTGTTATTGGTTCAAACAAGCAAATGTCTGCAATATGATTGGCTTATATGTTATAGTGTTGAATAGTCTTAATAATTAACCAACAATTTTAAGAAATACAATTAACCGATTCATAGGAAGCTTTAGAAAATACAAGATTAACATAAAAATTTGTGAGTATTTCTGATACACTTATTTTTGAGTGGTAGGTACTATTTTATGACCTCTACAATTTTTTTCCCATACTCAATTGAGAATTATTTATATGCTTACTTGAGGCCTGCGACCTAAATCTGCTCAATTAGATAAGACACCCAGTCGTTATTGTGTCAGCTGCTACACTTGGAAGGTTTGCTGTAGTGCTGAAAGAAGAGAATATACTTATTACAAATGCTTCACTTGCCTTCATTACTGAAATACATATAGACATTTACAAAAATTGTGCATTCTGCTCACCCAAAATATCTGTGCGAGTGAAACGCGCAAAAGAGACACAGGGACTACCTATTCAAAACTGTTTATTGTACTAAGGCTTCATTGGACTGAGTACGGACTGCTTCCATCACAATTGTCCACTGCAGTTATTTTCAGTAAGCTATACTGTACATACCCAACAGAGACAAAAATGCAAGCGGTTGGTGCCTACACCTAGGTTTATGAAGTGTACCAAATTTGCTAGAGGCGTGTAATGCACCCCAATAATAAGTTTATAATGGACGAATCACTCCAGCGAAAGAGAAGTTTTGCATTTTAGGTTATATTCCGGATATACACTCTTCAATAATTTAAATCAAATTTCAGTACAGACATATCATCTGACTAACGATTCGTTAATGGTAGATATTCCACTGTTCAATTTTCGTAAATACTTAATAACAACTGTTTTAAAACAACGATACGAACAACTACGTAGTTAATGCGTAACTGTAAATACTGTCGCCATATTCAATTATTACTTGTTGCCCAACTGACCTACTCCAGTGCAAAGATGAGACCCTATTATAAACATATATCTAATACTTACTATATTGCTAGCAGCTGTAAGTGGGAAAATCACCGATGAAGTGAGACACACAACCAACTCCTTCATGTATACGGTGAGCTGTGCGCAAGCGCGGCGGCGCAATCCGCCCAATGGGGAAGTGGTCAAGTTTAAAATTCGCTTCTAAAGGCGGAGTTCGAATTCTCACGTATGCGCACGAGACGCGTTATACTCCAAGTGAGACTATGTCGGCGCCGTAATGTTTTCAGAAGTTTCCGGGCCCTACCAGCAATATATGTGTATTATATATATGATTATAAATAATAATAGCAGCAAAGCATTCCGTCAAAAGAGCCAATAATATTGTGTACGTCGCGCACTTTGAACTACCGTTCCTAGAGATAGTAATGTAGGTGGGATTAAAAACTTTTATTACAATATTTTTGTACAAAGGTACGAATTTAGGTTATTTTCGGATTTAAGATTTGTGTGTACTTACTACAAACATTCCTGTGTAATGTAAAAATGTGTGTAGACCGTAGCAAGAGGGTTCACTTGTCTCTCCTTTCAATATTACTGGCTTTAGAAGCGCAATTGTTTGCTGCTATTATCGCCTCGTGTGCAAAGGACCGACTGAGAATTAACAACATATACGGTATGTTAAAAAAAAATTACATAAGTGTTGGCCAAGGAATATGAAAGTAATGTCAACAGCAAGTTTTCGAATTCATTCACTGTCATCACTGTTGTTATTGTAGGTTTATATTATACGCTGATAATGTGATTGAAAATTCTAAAGATTGCGTCCCTATAGCTTGCTGTTGACATTAGTTTAGATAAGTCGCTATATTATTTAAACGAATTAATTGACAATTAGATTTGCATTTACATCGATAAGAGCCTTTAATTTTTTCCAAGGCTGTAGAAAGTTTTTTGAATTATGTAGAACGTCAACAGGGTGCAACATACTGCTTAATAATAAGATAGTATACACCTTCTTTGTTTAGCTTCTCAAATCACTTACTTAATAATTGCTTTTACTATTATAAAACTCAAGGAGCGCATAGTATTGTCCTTTTTTATTTAATTGTTTAAACAAACTTTCCCGTAAAGCTGACGCTTAACTCAAGGTTGTGTCTTTACAGTTGTTGGCTCAATGAAAAATTTTAACTATAATTTTCACATCGAACGAGAACTTGATTATATGATAAATCAAACTAAGTAACGTCACAAACACTGACTAACAAAGCAAATAAATTCCTCACTCTCTTATTATTCAAAAATGGGACAAGATTTTGGGCGACATCTTTACTTACTGACAAGTACTACTACGCACCACGATACTAAACTTTATAGGTCACTATAAAATTGTAGCTAGACTATTCGAAATTTAGCTGACAATTTAGTCAGATTTGTTTAGTATAAGGTAATCAACAATTCACGTATAGAGTGCTGTGGCTCCATTTAAATTACTATATGGAGCCAGAGCACTCTAGACATGAAGTTTTGTTGATCACACTGTATTTCCGTATACAATCTAAATTGCTTATGAAATATTTTCATTATTAACAGCGTGTAAGGAATACTGTAGCTGTTTGCTCGTTGCGTCTTTCCACGATTCCGAAAAATGCGTCTGACAAACAATGTAACTACTTAAAGCACGTCGTTCGACATTTCGTAAGTTTCCGTTATTGATCCGTTGAAGCCTATTATTATGAATATTTATTTCGGTCGGAATAAAATACCATGCAGCTTCAACATTATCACCGCTCAATACACAACACGGTTTTTTCTTTGCGCCACTCATTTCTTACTAATTTTATTAAGTACAGAAGCAGTTCATACAATAACCTATCCAGTTCTAAGATGAAGCCCAACAAAGATAAATATGTGCTGAATTTGCAAAATCGGGGAAATACAGTAGAGTTGCGCCTAAAGTAAGAGGTTTACATTCGCATTTTTATTTACATTCACCGGGACCGGGAATCGAACTCTCGACCCTTAGATCAATAGCCAGACTGCTTAACCACTGAGCTACCTGGCCCGGCTAAGAACTTATTATTTTACAAATTTTGATCTATCCCCTTTTTTACTTAACATTTCATTTTTCAATCTTACTACTAGATTTCTTTGACATAATTATTTTAAACAAATACTTCATGATTATAAATTTATTTACTGTCACTTTGACATGTTTGTGCAAATTATTTTACCTACGACAGTGTGTAAAATTGCCTTTTAGTTGACAGTTTTAAGTTTGTAAAACGACTGTTTAATAACATGTTTTCATTAGTTTACGTCGTCAGTAGTAACGTGTTTAAAAGATTTCATTAGGCACGTTGTCAGTAGCAACGTGTTTTAAAATGTTTAAAACACGCAAAATTACGACCGGTTGCTAGTAATCCTAATTTACATTAAATTTTTTTATATTCACCTTGTTTTCTAGATTCTATCGTAGATAAAATATTGTACGATGCACATGCGTAAAGCATCTCTAGTCACTCGCGGGGGCTTAAAACGCTCGCTCACTCGCGTTTTAACTCTACCCCACTCGTGACTAAAGAATAGCTTTACGCACTTGTATCGTAAATTACTATTTCCGCCAATCGTACTAGAACTGACACATTTTTGACAAAATTTTGTTGAGCAAAGTCAACCATTCCATTACATCAGCCGTTGCTAGGTAAATTACAATAAAACTGTACAGGAATAATATTCCCGGCCTATGCAGGGAATATTCGAGTACTACTTCCTAATTTTTTTAATTAGTCGTATCGATCGGCGGAAAAATAGTATGTGTATCTTGGACGAAAAGCAACATTCCCAGACTCCTGTGTTGTTGTTATTCACAGTCGTCTGGGAATGTTACGTTTTTCGTCCTAGATACTCAATGTACTAATTATTACACACAACATAAACTGCGTTCGGAAAAGTACCTCTCACAGCTCTGTTGCCCCGAAATGGTTCGTTAAATACGGAGCAAGCTAAGCGAGAAGATCTGTCGGCGTTCGGTAAGTACCGATGCAAGCGTTTCGATGTTCCTCGATTTGCTCGATGTATTTCAATCGAGCAAACAGAGGATTCGCGCATGACAAGTAACAACAGTGGCAAATAAACGGCGGCGTTATTTAATCTTTGAATATGAATGGTCCTCGACCCCGAAAGTAAAAGAGGCTAAAGATTATGAATGAATCAATCAATTACATTTACGTTTTAATTTGACATTTGCACATTTTGTGACAGGTGACAGTCGAGCGTTCGGTAAATACTTTCCGATATTCCATGCTCGCTAGTCACGTGACTACAATTCGATCTACTCCGCAATGCACTTAACAAACGCAGCTTAAGTAATATAGTTCTTTAAGTTTATATGAACACTGCTTAAATGTTACGATTTTGACATTTGTGCATTTATAACGTCACTTGTGTGATTACCGTTCATGCAATCCTCTTAACATTTGCACTTACTCCATTTTAAGGCCGTTCACGTGCAAACAACCTTTCGTTTTGTTAGATAATCATGTCTTTATGCATTGTTGATTACTTTACCCTTATTATAACCATTTGTGATTGTAAATGGTGGACCAACAAGAGCCCAACATTTAATTTTTTCAATGAAAACCACGTTTTTTTTGGAAAAATAATATTTTTAACGCAACTTAAAGTACATAAACTCCGATTAAGTGTGAAACAGAACATCCAACAAATGGACAAATGGCCTTTGATAACATTTTCGCACATATGCCGGACAATTCTACCAATGACGCGTCGTATCATCAATTGTTGTTGGATGATTGGAATATGTGTGAGACAAAACTCCACAGCTAAAATTCGAATGGCCGAGATCACACGGTCCGGAAATCTCTTTTGCAACAACTGGATTGTTTCTTGTACTGTGTGACAGGTTGCCCCGTCCTGCTGGAACCATATATTGTCAGATCCAAACCGACCAATGCAGGCCGCAAAAGCTCCCTTATCGTGTTGCGATAATGGCTCGTCATTAATTGTAACTACATTGCCGGCATCATCCTCGAAAAAATAGGATCCAATAACTCCGCCAGTCCAACACTCACACCAAACAGTGACTTTTGTGGCAGCATTTTTTTCTCATGAACTATCCGAACATTCTCAACAGCCCAAATTCTACAGTTTTTACTGTTCACATACCCATCCAAATAATAAAAGTGCACTTCAGCGCTAAAGATGATTTTCTTCGAAAAGTCAACGCCCGCTTCTTGATTTTGCAATATCCAGTTGACAAATGCACGGCGCTATGCATGATCTGTCGGCTTAAGTTCTTCAGTTAACTGGACCGTGAGTTAACTGTGTAACGTTTCGACCAGCGGGAACGCGTTTTTCTGAATTAAAATCAATTCGCGCGTTCTCCCCTAGCGATTTCTACGTTACGTTACGAGTTTGAATTTTTGGCCCGCGCGGCCAAATACGTCATCGAGAGATCTCCGCTCCACGTATACGCTGTTCCCCCACTTAGAATATCCGAAGTGGTTGCTAAATGCACGAAGCACGAAGAGGAGCCCATAAAAGCGCTTCACGACCGTTCCTCGGAGAGATTCATTGAGATTCATTCGTTCGCATTCATTTCCGAGATAACTCAAGGTTCCCGTTATCCTGAATCCTAATCCTGTCCGACCGTTTAAGGAGAATTTTCCCTTTATACTTTGGAATCCGATATCCTTAGTATTTCCTGTAGCTAAAGTTGAACTGACGACTCCAATACTGGAGGCCGTGTTCCTAGCTAATACTTAAATAAATCCATTCCTGAAAGATCAGTTTTCTGAGGCGATGCTCTCCAATGGGGAACAGTTTCGCTGATCAAACCAATGCCTGATATAACCTGGACTCAACGTAAACTTTCAGCCCAAATTCCGTTGGCAAATAATTGTAACAAATTTCCTGGAGGACGTATTCGAGACGAGGGTTTATTAACCAGACCGTTTCATATGTCTATTTCGTAATATTGACATCAGCCAAAACAGCGTAAATTTACCCGACCCGACCGTATCAAATTTCATGTTATCACGGCCCGGCACGTAGCCAACTTCAAAGGCCCCTTTAAGTTTGCATTTAATATTTGTTGACTTCAGAGTTCTACTCACCGTTTCAAACAACTTCCCATCGCAACTCCGGAGAGCGACCGCCGCAACGATCTTAACCTGTCGTGTGCTGAAGATACGAAGCTGGGCCCCAGGTGGAAAATTGTCGTTGGCTTCCCATTCCATCGCATCCCGCACAATCACACCTCCGAATCACCGAGACTTGCCGCACTATCCCGGTGTCGTAAGTAATTAGCCCTGACATAGGCGCTAAAAACTTCTGTTCGCAGTTGCACGTGTATTTTGACATGTCTGACCGAGTTTCAAACGTAGCGGTTGGCAGAAACGTAGCGGTTGGCAGTATTGGAACCAGATCCGCATTTCATCCAACGGCTCCAGTGGCGTCGCGTTAGAAATTTCCAGGGAACAAGCAACAGGGCCCCGAACACACCGCTGTACGACGGGTTGCGTAGAAGCCAGGCTTTTCGAAGCAAGGCGGCCCAAGAAGAATGAATTTATTGTAAAATACATTTTATATTATTCTACTGAATAATTCCTATGTATGTAAATACAGTACACTATAATTTAACTGTCTAAAATTATCCTGGTGTTTGTTTGCCGATCTCAAAGTGTATATCTGACTGAACCAAAATTAACTCCGACTGAGAAAGCTACCCGAAGGTAATTTATTAATTCATAAGCCCTTATGAGCAGAAGGGCAGAACGTTACAACTGGACCTTATAATGATGGAGATCGTTCTTCAAAATCCGTTGTAAAGTGGTTCTTGCAATTGCCAACTTTTGTGAACGGTGGCGAGTCGAGGTTTTTGAATGTTCAGCAACACTTTCAGTCACTGCGGAAATATTTTCGATAAACCGCTCTGGTCGGTGTTTTTTATTAGAAGCTGAACCAGATTCCTCAAATGTTTTGATCAATAATTGCTAAACCGTCGAACGATTTGGTGCGTTTTTTCTATCAAAAATTGCATGTGAACACCTACTTCGGGTTATGCGATTTTTTTCTTGCTGTCGCATCTACATAGTATACAAAACTTATATACGAAGTTTTAACGCCATACCTCTTTTCGTTTTTGAGATATTCTGTTCACAGACAAACACACACAGAGACAGACAGACCAATGAACAAAAATATGTTTTTTGGGTTCAGGAGACTCCAAAACGTGAAGATCTGTTGAAAACTCAATTTCGCATTTTAAAAATTATAAGAATGTCATCCTTAACACGTCCTAGGGGTGAACAATTTTATTATTCATATAGAAACTTGACGCAGTTATAAGTTTTAATATTCAAATAAAGAACGAAATCTGAAAATTACAAAATTATCCTTCAACCCCTTAGGGAATAAAAGTTGAAGTAAGGGAGTAATATTACGTTTATTACATTTTGCAAGTTTTGAGATTTTAATAAAGGAAAACAGATGAACTCGAAATTTTCAAAATCATCCCGGACCCCTTGGGATATAAAATTCATTTACGTCACATAGGGAAAATGCCTCAATGTTTGTTTATTTAAAAAAAAAAACATAATATCTAGTGCGAAGAACGGAATTTTCTGCTAGTTGATAATAAACTTGAAGTTGAAGCCCATATTACTCAATACTGCTCCTGGTATCAACTTGAAATCCTAATCCTCTCTAATGAGTGGGCTAACGAATGTTGGCTAAATACCTTCAACTATCTTAGTTAGAAAGTTCACATTCCAAATACTGACCGTACTTTGTTTATGCTGTTTTGGTCATCGTTCTACGTTACATAAAAAGTCAAATTTGTAGTACCTACCTATATAATAACATATGACGTAATTTACTTTCCGAGTGTCTCTCAATATTAATTTGAAATTCTTGTTATGGGTAAAGGTTAAAATATTTAAAAAAAGAAATTACCCTAATATGTTTAAAACACTGCAAATATAGCGAATCGTTAATACAACAAAAATACGTTTTTTATATTCTAATAATGTTCGGTGATTGGCCAATTGAAATTATTTCCATTAAAATTACAGTAATACCATATATCTAATACTTACTATATTGCTAACGGCTATGAGTGGGAAACTTACCAAGGAAGTGAGACAGACAACCAACTCTTCAATGTATAATGGTGAGCTGCGTGCAAGCACGGCGGAGTCGTCCGCCCAACGGGGAAGTGGTCAAGTTTAAAATTCGCTTCTAAAGGCGGAGTTCGAATTCTCACGCATGCGCACGAGACGCGTTATACTCTAAGTGAGACTATGTCGGCGCCGTAATGTTTTCTGACGTTTCCGGGCCCTACTAGCAATATATGTGTATTATATATATGAGTAATACCGAAAAACACGTGTTGAGTTGTTCCTTTATAATTTTCTTTTCTAAACTTAAAAGCATTCGTTTGCCCAACACCAACTTAAATTTCGCGTCTTTTTTCTGTATAAAAATTTGAGATACCGGCTACGTATTTGTAACAGTACTACCAACCTCTACGTTAAACAGATTTTAAAAACTGTGTTTGGCAACCGCTTAAGCTCTTTAGTAAAGCGGGTTGTCTATGCACATATTTACAAGAAGCAGTCTGGCAAATACATTTGTCCGTTATACAGATTTAGATATATTCTTCCCGGATCTATAATAGTATCTGATGGTTGGAGGGCATACAACTAGGTTAACCAAATTGGCGGAGGTGTGTATGAGCACAAGGTTGTTGTCCACGAAGCAAATTTTGTGGACCCTGATGACCGGGATACTCATACACAGAATATTGAAAATATGTGGATGCATGCCAAACGCAAAATCCGTCGACTGGGACCTCGGAGAACCTTTTTTAATCATACCTACATGAATTCTTCTGGAGGAACCAGTTTCGCCACGCCAACATTTTTGCTGAATTTCTCGGGTGCTTGCGAGAACAATATCCTGTGTAGTTGTGTTAGTCTAGTGTGTCTGCATTTTGTACGTATGTGTTTCCTTTATATTAAGTCAGTAAGTCTCATTTTTTCCAATATTGCTTAGATGCTTAACTGCACATCATTCACTTCGGGAAAATTATATTTAGACCGCCCGGAATTTCACTGTGAAAGTCCTATTTAACCAGTTGAATATGTCTTACTAGAATTTATGAAAATATTAAAGAACCTACTGCAACATGCATATAGCTACACCAAATGCTAATGGATTACCACGGTAGGTAAGTAGTTTGATATTTATCTGGTACTAAATCCTAAAATACATTTGTTACTATTTCATAAATTTGTAGATTTGAAATTGCCCATGACAATGATCAATCGGCAACTAGAATTGGAGGTTCACCAGATATATGTCACTCACTACGGTAGGATGGATGAATCAATGATGTATTACTATTGAATGCAGTGATCGCTCGTCCACGTAGAAATTATATTTTTATTCTTTTGAGTATTTTATATAGATTTGTATTGTACTACATGTAGAGGACTAGGGCTCCTGGCAAAACCTCTTTAAAAAAACGACTGCAAAAGGTTACCGCAAGTTGGAAATTCCACAAGTTTACAAGCTATCTGAACATGGGTTACGAATTATTTTGTATTTTACATTTATATTCTCTGAAGGTGTATTGTATTAATAATTATCGATGATATTAAAAGTAACATATATGGCTGAGACAGATTGAATATTGAAATAGTTACACTTTTTTGGTCTAAAATTCTTCCTTACATAACTCATATTATGCTTATCTACTACTGCTCTTCCAAAGACATGGAAAAAGGCCGTAGTTATGCTTGTTCTGAAGATATCTGCTCCAAAGGAATTTGGGGATTTGCGGTCAATTATTCTCTCTGTTCTGTCAAAAATTTTGGAGAAAGTGATAAATCTTCAATTTCGTTCTTATTTGACAGATAATATTTTACCAACACACCAATCTGGATTTAGATCTGGCTACAGCTGCACTACCACCTTGCTCAATGCAACTGATGACTTAATCACAGCAGCTCATCAAAATAAAATGTATTATCGATCACATTTTGTTAATAATTAAAAAAAAAACATTGGTCTCTCAGATAGTGCTGTTGCTTTATTTAGAAATTATTTGACAGGCAGGGAACAGAGCGTCAGACTGCAGTTGGAGTCATCAGTATACAGAACAGTATAACCAGGGTCTTCTAGGTCCACTTCTATTTACAATCTATACAGATTGTCTTTGTGATGTAATTAAAACTTATTCACTGCATATATATGCTGATGATCCTCAGCTGTACCACTCTTTTGAATACGATTGGCAGCAAGCCTTGAGCGACGTCCAAGTCGATTTAAACGCCATCGTGGAAATCACGAAGTATGGACGTTAAATTATACAAGTATTTACAGCAGTAAAACAGTATGCTGCCTCCACTTTCAAGAAAATGATTTTAGTACTAATAGTAAACTTAAAAATACTGCTGTTTACGCGCCAAATAAATTTGAATGTGCGGTCAACTGCCAAGGGTTGCCCCACTTATTATGTAGCCTGTGTTGCTAGCGGCGGCAGGGCCGGAGTGTAGTGTACGGTCGACCTCAGAGCAAGCAGCAAACGTACAAGCGTGTACCACTCAGGGTGCATGGTGATCCTGTAGCATGTGCCGTGGCCACAGCAGCGACAGGTCTTGTTAATACAATAAATAATAAACCTAAGTTACAGTCCACCGAGTTTTATTACCATCGAAGCCCACAACAACTGCAGTGCCTAGTTTGCGGATTTCAGTTGGTAAATTTAACTTTCTCTAAATTAAATAAGTACCTAATTAATATATTTGTTTTTTAGAAAACATTGCCCTTTCTAAGATAAAGGCTTCGGATGCACATTCTTTCGACAATACCACCTCTAATGATACTTTTTCTAAAGTTCGCGTTTTGTACAAGGAAAATGTGTGTGATTCTACCTCACAAACATTTGGTAACGACGTAAATCTCAAAATTCCAAGTAAAAGAAGTTACACCACATCAAAAAATCTATTACATAAGAACAGGCACAATTGTAATTCTGTGATGCAGCTTAAGAAAGCTTTATGTGCCAGCAAAAGGAGATCTCGTTTATATTTCCAAAAATTAAAACTGGTAAAAAATTTTCATAGTAAATTAGAAAGTAAAGTTCTAGGACGTTACGCGATAAATTTCTGTTTAGGACAATTAAGAAAACGAAATATAAAACCAAGAGGATGTAGGTATACTACAGATGAAAAAAAATTTGCACTTGCTTTTTTTAAATAGTCCGGGAGAGCTTATTCAAAATTGAGACAGTTGTTTGCCCTTCCTACTACGTAAACAATGAAGGCAATGCTAAATAAAATTCCTTTAGATGTTGGCTTCAACAAAGTAACATTTGAAAATTTAAAAGATGCTGCTTCAAAATTAAATAACCGTGATAAAATTTGCTGTCTGGTATTTGACGAAATGTCCATAACGCCACATTTAGATTATGATCGGAGTACTGATCAAGTGTATGGATTTCAAAATTGTTGTTCCAATCAAAATCTAGAAATTGCTGACCACGTCCTGGTTTTTCATCTTTGTGGTATATTTGGAAAATGGCAACAATATATATATTTTACATTTTCCTTATCAGCTGTCAAATTTTCCGTTAAAATTTATCATTAGAGAAGTTCAAAATTGTGGTTTAAAAATTCTAGCAACCATTAATGCACTTTTAAATAAATTGTTCAAAATTTATGGTGACCAAAACATGAATTTGCAAAGAAAAATATTAATTGGTGGGAGGAAATAGTGTCTCTGTATGATGTGCCTCACCTACTGAAAGGCGTTAGAAATAATTTATTAACTAAAGATTTGGTTTGGGAAACAGAAAATCAAAATTTCAAAGCTAAATTGGACCATATACAAGAAGCCTACCATCAAGACGAATCCTGTGGAGAACTTCCGAGCTGTAGTAAAAATTACTGATTTCCTTGTTATTCCAGAGAAGATTTCCAAAATGAAAGTTCGATATGCAATCCAAACAGGACCGCCGCTAGGGTGTTAGCCGCCTGTGTGCCAAACAATTTTTGCCGCCCCTTCCCCCTCGTAAAGTACAAAATAAAGAGCTTTGGAATTAATATTATTTTATGTATATTTTAACTTTTTTGCAAAGAACGCACTTTCTAACAAACTTGTTTTAAAAACCAATTTTTGCTTTTGTAAAACTTAAAAAGTAAATGGGTGGTGTGAATAAAAATGAAGCAAAGGCTTTTGCTTTATTTTCTGACACAAATATATGTTTTTCATCAAACAAAGATAGTGGTATAGTAAAAGCTTTTACTACTCTTTATTAACACTACCCAATGTCTCACTATAAAATAGGACAAATATAAACCGATAACTTTTTTATACAATTATTTTAAAAATAAAATTATAAAAATTAGATATTCGGGGATGGGAGCAAAAAAATTCAACTAACATATATTTTCGAAAAAAAAACTTACCTCATAATTATGAAATAGATAGCCTGGGACACACTTCTTTAATTGATAAATTGTTTTTAGGGTAAAATCGGGATAAAAGTTTAAATTGCACTTGCCGTGATTTTGTTTGTGAAAATCTCTTTAGCACACTATTAAGGTCTATGGTATCGCACAATTCGTGTTCAATAGAGAGAGTTGCCAAAGCCGATAATCTTTCCTAACTCATAGATGACCTAAGGTAGTTTTTTATCAACTTGAGTTTGGAGAATGAACGTTCTCCAGTTGCAACAGTGATCGGTAATGTCAAGAAAATTCTAATTAGCACGGTTAAATTAGGAAAGTATGATGATAAACAACTTTGAAGTATGTATTCAAGAATATCAATAGTATTCATATCAGATTTAAGATGTGGTTGTATAGCTTTAATTTCTTCGAATAATTCCTCCCCGTTAATATCGCTATGGTTTAATTCCTTGTCTGTCAAGGCTAGTTCCACTTCGGCACAATGGGCTTTCAATTCATTGTCTCTAAGATCGCCATATTGGTGTAAATTATACAAAATTTTAAAGATATCAGTATGTTGGTGTAATAATTGAAATCTCTCATTAATGGCCCCGATCGCTGCATCCAAAACTTTAAAGTAAAAGTTGACTTTAAAAGACCTTTCTGGATCTTTGTTTTTGTTTTTGCATTAGGATCGGCGGCGGCCGCCCCTTTAAATCGGCCGCCTGCGTGTTTTGAACACAACGCACACATGGTAGCGGCGGCCCTGAATCCAAATTTTAAGTCATACCATGGGCGCAACAATCTCGCTTCTGGTGAACAATGGTATGTAATGGTATTTTACGTGGTTCGTAATATAAAGAAGGCGTTTTCTTTTAGGTAATGACAAATTAAATGAAACAGCTTTAGGAACCGCCAAAACTTTAAATTTTTTTGACAAATTATTCGACAGCTGTAATGGAGGGACGTCACGATCAAACTGTAGAAAGCCTTTGCTTTGCGGCGCATCTCTAAATTCTGTACATGTACAGTTTTGGAATGAAGCCATTAAAAATATGAAAAACATGTACTTTATAGACCCAAATGGGAGAAAATCAGTTCCTCCAAGTTTAAAAAATTGGATTAATACTTTGCAATAACTTTTAGATATCTACAAAATTTTAGTTGATAGCGGCAAATGCAAGTTTTTTCTACCTTGAGCTCTAAAGCAAGGCCTTATAGAAAATTATTTTGGAAAAATTAGAAATATAAGGAATCGTGCTGTAAATCTGACGGCAATGCAATTTTGTGATAGTTTTAAAACTTTTATTAATAAGAAATTATTTTGGATCGAAATCAATTGGAATGAACTGCGAAACAAGCAATATACCAGATCTATTTAATCTAAAATATTTAATAGACAAAATTAATAGTAGCGACTATAAAAATGAAATTGAATTCGAAATTTGTAATATTTGGAAATATATATCAAAATCGCCAGAGTTTGAGTTAGAAAAACTGATGCATAAAGTGTTATTGGTTATGTAGGTATCTGGGTGGGTTGGTAAAAATTGAAAAATTTAAAGTGTGATGTGTGTAGGTCCCAAATTTTTGGCACATATATGGAAGAGGATACTGTTTATAAATTTATAAGGGGAAAAAATGCAATTGCCAACAAAAAAGAGTTAAATATTGCAGGTTAGACTTTATTAAAAAAATTAATACAATTTTATAATATATCTAAAATAGTACTAGGAAATGCGAATTCTTTTTTAAATTATAGATCAAATAGTTAATTTACCAATATATTTATATAATATAAAAGGAGTAAATTTAATTTTGAGTGGGAAAGACACGAGGGTGGGTAAATATAAAAACCAAATTTATAACAAAGCACTTATTTTGTACAAAAAAAGATTAAATACTTATAGCAAATACAAAATAACATACAATTTTTCATGCATTTTAGTTATTGTACCATTTTGTATAATTTTAAAATTGAATACCATTCTGTCTAGTCGGCTTGGAAATCGCACCAGGCACAAGATAACAGATGGCACTATTCGGGCTCAAAAAAATCCATCCAGTTTGCATTCTATAGTTTCTTTTTTCTATGTGCTACTCTTCGCTCTAGCGACATCTATCGGAAAGTTTTGCAAAGACCAAACTGGCAAATACCAGCGTACATAAAGTCTGCTTAAATATGTAATTGTAAGCACTCTGTATGCCGCATTTTACTATTGGTATTTCTAACTGATGGGACCTACAAATATCCAAGATGGTTTCCTAGCCTAGAAAGTACATAAACAGCTTCAAATTTAAATTCAATCGTTGATGTCCACGCAATTAACACTGTTGTTATGCAATAATAATAGAACGTAAGTACTCCGCGCCATAAAACAATACAGTGCTACCCACGCCACGACTAGAAGTGACACGCTAACCGACGCCAATCAAGCATAATCACAAGGACTAACACTTTTAGGTAAGAAATCGGACCTTTTGAGGGCTTCTGCGATGAATCTAGGGCTATCTACCCGAGCTGGACCTCCCACGATGCTCTGGACACGTCGTCGTTACCAGCCTGCTGTTAGCGAGACCCAAATCTGCGCTTGAACCCACCTGATGTTTGGCTGCCACTCTCAAAGACCTTCCAAATCGCTTTCACTGAAGCTGGGAGCCTTAATGTAAGGTTCCGCTGCACCACACGTACGCTGCTTGCTTATACACTTGTCCACGAACTTATAAAGCTGGCTGGACCTCCGTCGAATATCATCCAAATACCATGGCTTTCATTGGACCAAATTGAGGCCTCGTATCTACCTGTGCAGAAGCCCAATACTAGGGTTAACTTCTACAAATCACCCAGGACACTCTCTCAATAAAACACTGCTTTCCGATAACTTGGGTATTTAATTGCACATAAAAAGTACTTTATTTTGCAGAAGCTTGGCAAAACACAACCAAACCTGTCGAAGAAGTCACCTCAATTCTCTTATTTTTGTTGCATGAAATGCCCAGCCTACTCTGATTTTAACTTGTTTTGAACAAAGACAAAGCTGTTCTAAAAACGTCATTCTATCAATTATATTCAAGCCCTACACTATTTTATAACAAATCTGAAATTTAAATTATTACTTTTACTGCCGAGTAGCGCAGATGGGTAAGTGCTTGCCTTGCATTAAGCAAGTCCTCGGTTCGAATCCTGCGAGGGTCGAAATTTTCCGCAGCCTCAGCCTTGCGATTTGAACCGGGCTCGGTGAGATCATTCACAGTTGGAAATCAAATTAACTGTGCTCTACTCAGAACCACAGACGTAAGAGATAGAGTAACAAGGTCAACATAACACACACACCTCACACAATGGTTATTGTGCAAGCACAAAAGGCGCGCTCCAACTTTGTATCCCGAATCCGGGGCAAGTTGAGCATTGTACCGCCAGATGCCAGCACATAAAGCACCAGCCTCTACACCCTAAGGTAAAACAAGGTTTTCGATTATACATACATAGATAAATACATACTGGGCATTCTTATAATAAATATCTGTTTTGTTGGTTAAGTTATAAATTACTAATAATTATTATTTGAAATATAAGGCTACTAAATGTGTCCATAGCAATATCCACATATCGATCTACTTGTCATTTAATTTAAGGGTTTTCTACGGTATGACTTCTCATATGTCTGTCTAAGTTACACTTAGCTGCCGTTCTGTATTCACAGACAGAGCAACTGTAAGGCTTTTCACCTGTATGAGTCCTCATATGTGAAACTAAGCTACTTTTATGTCTCGTTCTGTGTTCACAGACAGAGCAACCATAAGGCTTTTCGCCTGTATGAGTCCTTACATGTGTAACTAAATGATTTCTCTGTGTTGTTTTAAAATCGCAAACAAAACAAACATAAGGTTTTTCGCCTGTATGAGTCCGCATATGTCTAAGGTACTTCTATCGGTCGTGCTGTATTCACAGACAGAGCAATTATAAGGTTTTTCACCTGTATGAGTCCTCACATGTCTAGCTAAATTACCTTTTTGTGTCGTTTTAAAATCACAAACAGAACAAATAAAAGGCTTTTCGCCTGCATGAGTCCTTACATGTTCAACTAAATGACCTTTCCGTGTTGTTTTAAAATTGCAAACAGAACAAATGAAAGGTTTTTCGCCTGTATGAGTCCTCACATGTTTAGCTAATTTACCTTTCTGTGTTGTTTTAAAATCACAAACAGAACAGATATAAGTCTTTTCGTCTGTATGAGTGCTCATATGCCTAACTAAATTCCCTTTCCGTGTTGTTTTGTAGTCACAAACAGAACAAATATAAGGCTTTTCGCCTGTATGAGTCCTCATATGTGTAGCTGAATTAATATTTTGAGTGCCTTCTTGTTCGATGCATAACCTATCCAAATTGTAGTTACTATCAATGCTCTGCGTTTTCCATGATGTAGTTCGTGGAGAATTATAAAATTTACTCTCCATAGTTTCTTGTTTGATATTCATTATTGTTGTTTAAATGTCAGAGTTCCTGTGATAGATGAGCCAATGGAATTTAAATATCTCCACACCTACAACAAAAAGAGTTTGCAATTAATCTATGATAAAAGCAGCAATATGACATTTGGAGTATTGAACAGTAGCATTTTTATTTTATTGATTCTGATTACAAATAGGTAGGCCTCAAATGAAAAACAACTCAAAGTTAGCCCAGTTAATTGGGATCCATTTTATAATTGGACTTCTGCTATTTAATTCTAAGAAAAATTCTTAGGTGCTGCAGTTTGCACTTACTTGTACATGGAAGAACTTTTTTTATTTATTTGAATTTGTCAGTTTAGCAGCCACATTTTGCTATTTATCAGTTTTATGAAATACAGGTTGTGTTACAGGCCATGGGTGTAACTTGGGCATCAGTTTGAGGGGTGATGGGGGGGGGGGGGGGGCAAAGTCTGCAGCATACAGTATGCAGGTTAAATTTATTCAAAACATAATATCCACATAGCTAATACAGTATTACATGTATTATTACATTTGTATGAATGACTGGTGGTAGTTAGTAAGGCAACCAAATGGTTTCTATTAGAAATGAGAATAACATCAATAACATTAATAGAATTTTCACTTAAAAATTCACGTTAAAGCTGGTATGACACGATACTAAATTTTTGCGAAAATTTACGAATAAATTTTATAAAAAATTTACTAGTAAATTTTTTGCTTAAATTGGCTTAACCAGAAAATTATACGTATGCAACGTATTCAATATTTTTTCGTAAATTTTGTTGTAAACCTGCGCAGTAGTCAAATATTTTAGGGATATTTATAATTTATATGCAGTAAAGTTGATAGAATTTCTATTTGGCACAGATAACACAAACGTAACCTAAAAATTGTACGATTAGCGGGAATTAATAAGTTGAGTTGAATTTTATTTTATCATGAGCGACAGTGAAGATTTATATTTGTTATGTTATGTCGCAGAACAATACAGCTATGTGGTGTTAACCTTGTTTGTGGTCAACATTCACTTAAAACTAGGGTCCCTAGATTTCTAACTAGTGTGAAGTTACCATCTGCGCAGATTTACGCGCATATTTATGTTTACGCCCAGATTATTTAGAAAGTGTTTCTAAATAATTTACGCATAAATTTACTAGTAAATTTCTTCTACAATTTTTTGTTTGCAACGTGCAAAAATTTTTAAAATAATTTATGAAAAAATTTACTCGTAAATTTTCGCATAAATTTAGTATCGTGTCATACTAGCTTATAAGGGTTGAATTCCTTTAATTGTAAGAATATAACAATTGCCAGTTTGGCAAATCAAACGTGATTTAGTATATTGTTATATACTAAATATATAATTCAATGTTATTTGATCTGACTTTAAATTGTATTATCTATTGAAAAAGTAATAGAATACAATTATTTCAGTAGAATCAGTGAAAATTGAGTGTTCTTGTGTGCTGGTTTGGTATCTATTACCAATAATAGAAATTGAAAGAGCTATAAGGAGATTAGAGGTGGTCGGGAATAACCAGGGGTTTGCTGACTGGAGTTTTAACAGTGTAAAGGCAAAGTTTGAGACATCAGGTATCAAACTAAACCGCAGTTAAGGTCAGTGGAAATTCTCATAAAGTAATACGAATAAACAAATTACAAGTGAGTTTGGTGCGACAATCCTTAGAAATAAATTGTTTGTTATATTTAGAAATTAATTTTAAAAGAATTATTTTTCTAAATTTATGTGATTCGAGTACTCAACGTTTTTAGATATTTATATTTTGAAATTTGAATATCTTGGAATTAGGTTATACTTAGAATTTTTATTTATTAATCAATTCTGGACACATAACAATCGATTAAAATCTATTTTGACAGTTCGATATTTTATTTGTAATGTCAGATCAAACTATTATTGAATCTTAATTAATCAAATACAGAAGTAAATCTTATAAGGTACATGAATTTGATATATAACTTATAAAGTCAGGTCATATTCTTCTTTACAAAAAGATTAATTTATTATAATTTAAAAATAGAAGTGATTAATTGAAGACAGTACCATTCAGCTGCGAATCAGGGGTTAATGTTCAAAACTGTCTAGCCGAGATTACAAACAATATTTAGATCCTGACATAATTTAAAATGTCAGATTAATTTAATGAAACAGACGTCAATTTAAATCTTCTTTGTAGTATATCGTTACTGTGTATATTTACATACAAATGAGACATTGTTGTTAAAATACAATATAGAGTAATATTACAAATCGCACCGCATTGAGGGGCGATATATTACAATTGGCGACACAATGTGGAGCTTTATTACAACTGGCGCTCGAACGTGGAGCAAATAGGTGTTTGATTACAAGTCACAACTCTGTCTACCATACAAAAATATGATCTGTCAAAAACGACTTCCACAAAATGTTTAAACCTACACTGCAAAAGAATGCCGCACTTGCACGTAAAGCCAAAATTTTGCCCTCCTCAAATTCATCATCATTGGCCCATTTCTACGGAATATTGATGCCGCCCATTAGAGCTTATCAATCCATTTTCCGAGGTGGATCACTCCTCATCATTCTTTGGTTCATTACACTTTCTGATGGGTCTTTGCTGATTTCACCACTTTTTTCCAACTTTGTCTGTTTAGGGCTTCTTGTTTCCATTTTTGTCACTTCTGTGGTATGTATATCTTCTATTACCTCCTCCTTCAATCTGCTCTTTGACCTGCCTCTGGATCTCCCACCTGATCCTCTACACTATACTTTCGTTTTCACATCTTTCTGTATGTCCTAACCAACGAATTCTCATTGCTTTAATTCTTTTCACTGCGTCTTCTCCTTTCATTCTTCCCGTCAGTTCGAAGGTAATTTTTCCTCTGTGTTCACCAGACTCTATACGTATTGGGCCAAAAATTACTCGCAGGAATTTTCTTTCTGACATTCTTAATTTGTTTTCGTCACTTTTTATTAAATTCAATGTCTCACACGCGTATATTATTGCTGGATTTATTATTGTTTCATATATTTTAATTTTAGTGGCTTCACTGATACACTTATTTTTTAGTAAATTTGTAACTGTAGTTCAGTTTATGTCCTACCTGTAGTCTGTGTTTAATATCTTCTTGTTTATCGTTGTTAATGTTAATTTGTATGCCTAAACATTTAAAGGTTTCTACTTCCTCAAATTTATATTTCCCGATCTCAACGGTCTTCCTTGGCTGGTGTTTCTTTTGACATGTCATATATTTGGTTTTATCTTTGTTAATATGTGGTCTCTTTTTACTGCTTCCTCGTTCATTCTTCTTAACAGTTCATCTAACTTGCTTTTGCTACGAGCTATTATAACCAAATCGTCTGCGTATGCTATCATTTGTGTTTTGTTTGTTATAATATTTCATATGTGTCCTATTTTTCTTATTATGCCTTCTAAAGTAAAGTTAAAAAGAGTAGCTGATAGTGCATCCCCTTGTTTAACACCAAAGTTTACATAAAAGTATTAAGTGTTTCCAACATTAGTTCTAATGCTGATCTGTGTTTGATCTAATGTCACTTTAATTAAACTAATTATCTTACTTGGGATTCCCACCTTCTGCATATATTTGAAAATCACTCTTCTTTTAATACTGTCAAAGGCATTCCTAAAATCGACAAATAATATGTGAAGTCTTATATTGAATTCGTACCCTTTTTCGATAATTTGTTTCATAATGTGCATGGTATCTGTTGTTCCTTTTCCTTTGTGGAATTCGAATTGGTAGTCTCCTATTTCGTTTTCAGCATATTCTTTTAATCGTGCTTGTAGGAGTGTGGACAAAATCTTATAAGTTGAATTTAAAAGGGTTATTCCTCTACAGTTACCTACAGCATTTTTCGAGGATTCCTTTTTTATGTAATACTGTATTTTGAAAAATCATGGCATTTGATTGAATAACAAGAGATGCGAGAAATAGTTGTTGAAATTGCACTGGCACAAAATAATAAACTGAAATAAATTATCTCCATAGAAACTAAGATCAACAGTCTCATGGTATTGATTGTTTAAATATGTAGAGTAATATTGTTAGTGCATAATTAACTAGTAATTCTAAGAATTATAATTAACCAGTTTATAGGAACCACGGCCTGCTGAATTGTGTGACAAACGTCACTTTATACGGCCTGGGCATATGTGAACTTTTGCGATTCTCCGCAGAGCGCTGCATACCCACGAGCGGGAATTTCAAATTTGCAATGTTACCATGTTGACTACGATGCAAATATTTAATTAAACTAGCCGACATTAGTTAAAATTTGACAATAATAACATAACCCTCCCGTGCCCGTCTTACGTTTGGTTTTCTATTGTGTTTTTTTGAACAATTTCCTGTTAATTTCCTCGATATTTTCTTAGTTACATTATATACGTTCACAGTTTAATTTGTTGATTAAGTTATTCGTTTTCAGTTTTTACGATTTGATTTGGAGTTGTTGAAACGGGAAGCGGTTCTGCATACTGTACGTATAAAAGATGTTGTATTGCAATATGCAAATATACAAATTGACTATCATGAATGTGCCTCAAATCAAGTTTTATGAAGGAAATGAAGAAAATTATGGTACTGACTACTGATCCTTCAAACAACGTATTAAAACTGTAATCTCTAAGATGTATTCCTTACACGGCACTGTAAATAGATTACACCATTCATATTTACATTAAATTCAAAACAATAGGTCCTTATTTAACTAATACTGCATTTGAAAAATCATTGTTAAAACACGTATTTTCTTGACAGCCGCTATCATTTAAATGTCAACGTGGGTATGTTGCGCCAAAACGGCCAAAATTAGCATTTTCTCAAAAATGAAAACAACAATGAATTTCAAAACAATGCCCAGGCCGTATAAAGTGACGTTTGTCACACAATTCAGCAGGCCGTGATAGGAACCATTAGAAAATACAAGATTAACATAAAAATTACTGCATATCTCTAATATACAGGCAGACCTTTCACACACTAACAGCCAGTCTTATAAAGGCTACTAATCTGACGTTAACTTTAATTCGCTGTTAAAATAAACAAAAGCGCATCAAAATTTGTTTACTAATGAATGAAATGTCATAAGCACTAACGTTTTGATGCGCCTTTGTTTTAACAGCAAATTAAAGTTAACGTCAGATTAGTGGTCTTTATAAGACCGGGCGTAAGTAAATAAAGCAGATGTCTGCGGTCTATGTCATGAAGGGACCTGGACACTACGCCGACTGGACACAACGTCGACCGTGGACACTACGCCGACGGAGGACACTACGCCGACCGTTGGCCGTGGACACTACGCCGACCCTGGACACTACGCCGACCGTCCTCTGTGGACACTACGCCGACCGTGGACACAACGCCGACCGTCCTTTTTGGACACTACGCCGACCGTGGACACAACGCCGACTCTTAAAATAAAAATTAATAGCAAATGCAACACTGTAGTGGACACTACGCCGACCGTTCCCTTTGAACACTACGCCGACCGTGGACACAACGCCGACCGTTCCCTTTGGACACTACGCCGACCGTTGACACAACGCCGACTTATCCTCCTAGAATAAACGTTCGTAATAGGTCTCAGTGTGCATATTTCTTTACGTCGGCGTCGATACAATTTTCCTTACTAGGAATACCTATTTTTTCTACTCCCGCATGCAAATATTCTATTTTCTTCACAATCCACAGAATGGATAAGTGGGCAATTGTAGTTAACTGAACGAATATGATTTCATATCCACATACGGGCGAATATGAAATACACTAATCACAAAACACGTTAGTCGTGATTACCTAGAGTACCTATATAATAAGTAGACTTATTATATAGGTACTCTATGATTACCTAGGCGACTTTCATTTATTGTTTGTTTTGTTATGGGCACGCCCTGCGGAAATGTGTGGCACACGTAATTTTGTTGTAAGATATCTTATTAACGTTGAATAAATGTTTCTTTAATTTTCCAGTTTGTACTTCCTTTTACAATAAAGGAAGTAGTGGATTCACCCCAAAAATTCGAAATTGAGTTTTCAACAGATCTTCATGTTTTAGAGTCCCCTGAGTCCAAAAAACATATTTTTTTCATTGGTCTGTCTGTGTGTCTGTGTGTGTGTGTGTATGTGTGTGTCTGTCTGTCTGTGAACAGAATATCTCAAAAACGAAAAGAGGTATGGCGTTGAAACTTCATATATAAGTTTTGTATACTATGTAGATGCGACAGCAAGCTCTTGTAATTTTTCAGTTTTTTTCGATTTTTTCAAAAACGGCTTTAACGATTTTGTTCAAACTTCATATTTTTATTACATTTTTAATGTGTATTGATGTGAGATGGGTGATTTTTCAGTTGAATACTTCTAAAATGGGATTCTGTTGTTTTTTTCCCATTTTTTTATTAACTCCTATATTAAATAGAACACCCGGTATATTATTAAATTTTTGAACTCAGCTTAAAATTCTAGAGAAAATTTGTCTCTTCAACTGACGCACTATTTTGTACCGTTTTTGTAGAATTTGTAATTTTTGAAAATTTTTGACAAATTCTTAAAAATTTAAAATCAAATTTTTTGCTAATTATAAGATCACTATAAAAGGAAGTTGTGTGCATGTATCACACCAGATTTTTTTCCATTGATAGGTCGTAGAAAAAATACACTGTACAACTCGAGTGAAATGTCCATATCGCTCTCGGATAATTGAGCACTCCGCCTATTGCGTCGAGCTCAAACTTTATCCTCGTGCGATATGGACATCATATCCACTCTCGTTGTACAAACTACTAATAAATAGCACTGTAATACTACCAAAAGTATAGCGTTTGGCTGTTTCAGATACAGTTATGCCTTGACATTGTCGTCAAAAAGAGCTACTAAATTTAAGAAAATCAAAGAAAATTTTACCGCCGCGCCGTACCGGTATATTTAGACAAAATCAAATAGCTTTAGAGCGGTCACAACGTCATATAGTAAAATATCAGGTATGGAGTATTAGATACATTTTACGATTCGTGGAATTGGCGGTTGATCGTAACAATGAATTAAAAAATGGTTTATGGCTAGTGGTGTTTTTTAGAGACCTGGGGCTATAAAGTAAAAGAAGATCAAAATAAAAGATAGCGGAATTATAAATGTTTCGCTAGACAAATTAAAGAGATTTAACCTCTCTAGTGGCGGTGAATCTAGGACAAAAAACCCCTGGAGAAAAACCCCGGACATAAGACCCCCGGACAAAAAACACCCGGACTAAAAACCCCCCAGATAAAAAACTCCCGGACTAAAAACCCCCATCATAAAGAAAACACCTTCAAATCATGTGGGGTCCGTGGGAGACTATTATTTTTATTTATAATAATGAGTTATTAATTATAATTATAATTACCACTGATGCAAGAATGCAGATCAAAATGACACATGTAAAAAGTAGGGCATTTATTTAATACAAAATACATTAGCAGGTATCTTTGTATTATAGCTTTTGTTATCAGTGGTAATCATAGTTGTCCAATAAGAAGGCAGGTGATTACTATTTTCTAAAAATTGCAAATGGATTCTTGCATGAGTACGGAATGATAATTAATAATTGGAAATTGGCGACAGACTAAACTAAATTTACTTTCTCTGAAGAATAAAAGACCGACGTATCAAATTTCGCAAACCCGCCTGAAATAAGTATTCCAAGATCCAACATTATACAGGGTGTATTAAAACACGCGGAGAATATTTACAGCATGCAATTGTATGTCAAAAATTGAAGCAAAAATTATAATTATCATTTGGTCTTAGACGAATAGTTTTTGAAATATTAGCGTTGAAAAGATGTTAAATTAGGCAACGTTGTGCATTTCGACAGCAACGGATTATGCATTCGCATGGCGAACGTGATTTAGAAAACTTTTTAATTGCCGTAAATAATAACATTAGGTTGTGAATTTTCTGTATATGTATTATATTAAATAAATGCCCCACTTTACATGTCTCATTTTTTATGCATTCTTGTATCAGTAATGAATGATAATTATAATTAATAACTTATCTTCAATAATAATAATAATCGCCCACGGACCCCACATAATGTGCGAGTGTTTTCTTTATGGTGGGGGTTTTTAGTCCGGAGGTTTTTTATCCGGGGGGTTTTTAGTCCGGGGGTATTATATCCGGGGGGTTTTTAGTCCGGGGGTTTTTTGTCCGGGGGTCTTATGTCCGGGGTTTTTTGTCCAGGGGTTTTTTGTTCTGTAACGAGTGGCGGCTCGCATGGACAGGCCAGTTTGCGTGGCCTAACCTACAATAATTGTTTGTCCTGATTTTTTTTAAAATATTGTTTTGTAATCTATTTATTTATGATTATACACAATTATTTATTTTATTATTTTTGAGTCTGTTTTCATTAAAATTGCATTACAGTAGCAAAACTTCACATTGCATAGTCTATACTAAATAATTTACTCCACGAAGCGGCACTATCGTCTTACTTTTTAGATGCAAATTACAACGCGGTCTTCTGTTGTGAATAATATAATTTTAAAATTGATTATCATTACATTTTTAATGGTAGCTTAGCGATTATACAAATTTCAAGTTTCTGATTTTAAAAAAGAAAACTTTTAAATTTGCAGCACTGGGTTACCTAACAGGTAGTGGTCGGTTAAGTAGACAGGAAGTTGTAATTTATTTTCATCTTGAGGAAAGTCCGACAAAGGGATTATAGTAAGTTCTTCTTGGATAGGATTATTTGAGCACTTATTTGGCGGTACTTCTTCCCCAAGAATATGATTTTTTATCTTAACTGAATCTATGCATAGAGGGGGAAAGTTTCTTAAAAATTTACTGATTGGTTGTAGGGGTGTAATGTATAAATAAGCTTGATTGCCCAGTATCCACAGTTTCTACAGCGATTTTGCGAGTGCACAAGTAAGAATTTATTAACAATTTAAGTACATTTTATTGACTGACAACATAATGGAAATTGTAACTGTGCCGGGTCAAAGACGTGGTTCGACCTATTACACGTGCAATGCGGACCTAGGGTTTTTATACAGAATAAATAAAACAAAAAACGGTATAAAATTTTTGATCTGTACGGAGAAAGGGTGTCCAGCACGAGCGTCTGCAAACGAAAATCAATTTACCAAACTTGGGGAAAACCACAGCCATGTACCAGACGCGAAAAAGGCGGCACCGTTGCGTTTAAGAGTGGCGATGTTAGAAACGGCGAGTAATACGAGCGAAGATATTAAATCTATATTTGTTACACAAAGTGCGAGGTATGTATCATATATTTATGCTTTTATAAACGAAACTTAACTTGTAGAAAAAACGCACATTGTTTGCGATTACTTTTTATTGTATTTCTACCGAGAAGAAATTAATTAACAGGAATTGGTAATATTATAGTTTTATTTACGTTCTCTTTTTAAGGGCTCCTGTAGATGTTGCCAGTAAGATAGCCTTTCCAGCTATGTCAAAGACTATGAGGCGGCATCGCGGGTTAGTTGCACCCCCTATGCCAAATACTTTAGAGGATTTGGGGAACATTTGCCGCGATAACCCTCTATACGGTAAAATCGACGGAACCAATTTTTGTTGGGGTACTGTAGGTGAAGAAAATTTGACATCAGTGGTATTTTTGGCGGAGGACTTAATGCAGTTACTCAGCGAATCAAAAGAAATACATATCGTAGGTACATTTAAAACTCGTCCCCGTCATCCAGCCAGTAGTCAGCTACTGACTATAATGGCAGTACAATATGGATATGTATGTATTTTGATCAAGTGATAATATCGTTGTCCAAACCAACGTTTAATACAACATTTTCTAGGCATTTCCGTGTGCGTACGCTTTAATGAAAAGCAGGAAAACTTCGGCGTATGACTAAATATTTCAAAAACTTAGGGAAATTCTACCCAATATGAAAGTGAAATTCATTATGACGGATTTTGAGAAACCTCTTGGTTCTTCTTTGGAGAGGCAATTCCCAAACGTGAAGAAGGCGGGTTGTTTCTTTCATTACGCTCAGGTAATTAAAAGGGCTGAATATTTGGTATGTGGTTATTTTCTGTACTAAGTTTATTTGTTTTAGGCTATCTTACGAAAAGCATGCGGACTTGGCTTGAAACCATTACTAAGCGATAACAGACTTGCGAAAAGGTCCTTAAAGATTTTGATATGTTTAGCATTATTGCCTACCAATCAAACCCAACAGGGATTTCAGTATGTGTCTAACTTTATAGAGGAAAATCACCTTTCCAATTCTTTTGAAACGTTGTTAACGTGAGTGTTCTGCTACAATGCTATGCCAAACTAACCCTTGCAGCATGTGTATATGGATACATAGTGGGGCGCAATTTACTTAAACAATCATATTTACAACCAACCTTAATTAAACGAATTGTATCCGTTTTATATAACTGTATATGTTTTAGGTATTACCGAAGGCAATGGCTCACTAGAGTAGGTGCGGACGGATTTTCCGTATACAAGCGATCCAGGCGCACAAACAATGATTCTGAATCCTTCCATGCGTTGTTGCAGAGATTACTAAGGGTACGAGGTCCGAATGTATGGGAATTCATAGGTAATAACAATAACACCCATTTGGTGCATTTTAAAAATTGAATACAGGACCTATACACACAATTAATTTGTTACAGGCAAAATACGGGAAATATCGATGCTCACAGTTAGAGAAGTTCGAGCCTTTATTGACGAAGGACTTCAAATAAAGGTTTTATCAAAGCGATCATATCAGTCAAATAGTAGGAGGATACGGAATTTAACTTCACAATTTAACGAAGACGGAGATGTGGAATCCTTTTTGAACGGAGTCTCGTCTACGATGGAGCGAATATTCCAAAATGTAGTTGCTGATGACGAAACTATTAATATGGAAGAGGAAATTTTGCTGACAGCACTTTCTGGTGACGTACCCGCTACGTTCGAAATTAATGGTATGTGGAATAATATTAATATTTTTTAAATTTCGTCTACATTAATAAATTAATTTCAGATAATAGTACCACTACTGACTCGGAAGAGGAAGTTGTTGAAGTAGAGGAAGAGGCAAGACCTGACAGTAACAATGAAAATGCTCTCAATCCAATTGGCGAAAGATATAACGCACTGTGCCTGATATGTCACAACCCCCCCCCCCCCCCCCCCACCGACATTATAATGCCGTGTCGGCATTTCGGGATGTGCACTGAATGTGCTGAAACGATGCAAAACATGGATGCTACTCCACAAGTTCCAGACGAGATTTGGGGTCACACCTATAACTACGCAATCTGTCCTCTCGATCGACAACCAATCGAACAGTATATAACTGTCATAAGTACATAATTTTATAGAAGTCGACTTTCATTGGCATTTATTTAATATTTCTGAAATAATAATTTCGTTTGTTTTTTATTTACGAAAATAACTCTTTTGTACTTACCTGTGAATCCAAGTAACATGCCAGTATCAAATTAGGCATACGTGTTCTCGAAACGTTGAACTAGGGTATGACAAAATTTCAGGGGAATCCAACGAATGGTCATTAAATTGCCAAGATTTACTCGCTTCAACACATTGGACTGTTCAATTCGCGTGAGAACAACCAATCAAAACATTTTATACCGATATGACCCGCCGCATCAGTATCTCCAATAATAAATTTTTCAGTGAGGGATTATATGCCTATAATCTTCTAGAAAATGTAATTTCCTAGTAGGGAAAATTGTATCGACGCCGACGTGAAAAAATATGCACTCTGAGACCTATTACGAACGTTTATTCTAGGAGGATGAGTCGGCGTTGTGTCCACGGTCGGCGTAGTGTCCAAAGGGACGGTCGACGTTGTGTCCACGGTCGGCGTAGTGTCCAAAGGGAACGGTCGGCGTAGTGTCCACTACAGTGTTGCATTTGCAATTAATTTTTATTTTAAGAGTCGGCGTTGTGTCCACGGTCGGCGTAGTGTCCAAAGAGGACGGTCGGCGTTGTGTCCACGGTCGACGTAGTGTCCACAGAGGACGGTCTGCGTAGTGTCCAGGGTCGGCGTAGTGTCCACGGCCAACGGTCGGCGTAGTGTCCACGGTCGGCGTAGTGTCCACGGTCGGCGTAGTGTCCAGTCGGCGTAGTGTCCTAGACTCGTCATGAACACCTAAATAACATTATTTATCACGAACTTGTAAACACGCTTATCGAACCTATTCCTTTGAATCTCTTATTACCAAATTGGACCTAAAATAAATTGTAAAATTATAACTTGAATAAACAAATGGACATTCGAGCTCTAGATTCAAGTGGGAGACTTATGTTACGTATGAAATTTTAGTTCAAGCTTTTCTGTCTTCTCGAGCGTTTCTGCCGAAAATTTTTGAATTTGTTGCAATCGCATAGTATAAATAAATCTAGTTTATAAAACTTAACCCCGTTTTAATCATTTATGTGTTTACTTGCGCATCGCGGTTTTGCGCTTTGCGGCATTCTTCTGGAACGTAAACCCCGCAAACGGCGACGTCTGCCTGTACTTATTTTTGAGTGGTGAAGTGTTTTATGACAATCTTTTCTCATATTCAAGAGAGTATTATTTATATACTTACTGGAGGCCTATGAAGTAAATCTGCATTATTGTGTCAGCTGCTACATTTGGGAGGTTTGCTGTGATTCTGAAAGAACAGAATATTCTTATTACAAAAGCTTTTATCATTACTGAAATATACAGGTTGTCCCTTAAAGGTGCGAAAAAAAGTAAGGACATATACTAGAGCTCAAAATAAGCCGATTTAACCCAAATTACCTATATGTAAAACTGTATTCCTTAGGAATTACAGCTATCTAAAAATGATGAAAAATCCTTTAACATGTCTTTTGCACGAAACTAAAGAGCATGTAGTCTTTAAAAATGCAATAAATTGTATTTGAGAACTACACAATAAATTGAAAATCATAATAAATGTTCAAAATTGGATTTTATTTTCACTTATACATAAACGTATCCTGCTCCGTAGAATTTTTGATACGCTCAAATATTCCAGGGCTTCCACAGATATTATTTGCTGCCTGAAATTAAAATGACAGGTAGGCTTTGAAACCATATATATAATACACATAGATTGCTAGTAGGGCCTCAGAACGCCCGAAAACATTACGGCGCCGACATAGTCTCACTTAGAGTATAACGCGTCTCATGCGCATGCGTGAGAATTCAAAATCCGCCTTTAGAAGCGAATTTAAAACTTGACCACTTCCCCATTGGGCGACTCCGCCGCGCTTGCGCACAGCTCACCATTATACATTGAAGAGTTGGTTGTCTGTCTCACTTCCTTCGTGAGTTTCCCACTCATAGCCGCTAGCAATATAGTAAGTATTAGATATATGTTTGAAACCGTTCATTGCATTGTTTTAATTAAACGTCAAAATTTATTGGATTTTCAAAGGCTACCTGTAATTTTATTTTCATACAAGGGACATGTAAAGCATTTTTCATCATCTTTAGATGACTGCAACTCCTCAGCAGTGGACTTTTGTATATAGGCAATTTGCGTTACATTGGCTTATTTTGAGCTCTAGTATCTGTGGTTAATTTTTTTGCACACCTCTCAGGGACACCCTGCAGACATTTACAAATATTGTCAACGGTACATACTGCTCACCCAAAATAACTGCGGGTGCACAAAAATGAGGGACTACTTATTCAAAACTGTTTATCGTACGCTTCATTAACCTGAATGAGGACTACCTCCACCACAGTTGTCCACATCACATATATTTCTCACCCGTACAGTTATTTTCGGTGAGATCAAAAATGCATGCGGTTGGTATGTACAGTTGCGGCCAAAAAAAATGGGACAACTCTTGTAACAGATTTTTGTCAAATTCTAACTGCTTGAACTTATTTTATTAATATTTCAGATTGCAACATTGAATATTTGACATCTGCCAACAATTCCAAAGTAGAAATAATACGACAAAGTAGTAATGCCGCATATAAATTCAGTGATGAAAGGTGGAATAATCGAGAAAATAGACGTAACTGTCCCATTTTTTATTGGCTGCAACTGTACCTATACCTAGAAGGTTTACGAATTTTACCTAATTTGCCAGATGCATGTAATGCACCCGATTTATAAATTTATTTCATACTGATGTCAAAAATTACATTTTTCGGATTATTTATGGTACAAAAAATGGAACATTAAAGTTCTAGTACTTTAAAGTAAAATTTTAAAGTTCAAGTACTTTAAAACTTATTTGTGGTACAAAAAATGGAACATTAAAGTCCTAGTACTTTAAAGTGAAATTTTAAAGTTCAAGTACTTTAAAATTATACGTCAGTTGTTGACATGAAATTCGAAATGATTTACAACCTTTTATTTAAAATTCATTAAACTTGCAGTATGAAATAAACCGTTGTATTCACCACGAACGAAAAGTGTTTTTATAGGTCCTCGCAAGTAATTCCTTCCTCGGCCGACGCCTCGGACGTAAACTACTTTCTCGTCCTTTAAAATGTCACTTTTCGTTCTAGATAAATAAACTACTATTATAACAGACGAATCACTCCAATAAACGCGAAGTTTTGCTCAGTTTAGGTTATATTTCGGATATACACTCTTAAAATTATTTAATCAAATTTCTCTACCGACACATCATCTGACTAACGATTCGTTAATTGTAGATATCCCAAGGTTCCACGGCCCCACGGTATGCGAACAATTAAGGACTTAATTCCTAAATGCAAATACCGTCGCCATGCCATATTCAATCACTTGTTGCCGTAATGACCTACTCCAGTGCAAAAGACCTACTCTGTGAAATTAACATCTAGAATAAAAAGCGAAAACTAATGCGGGCATGACTGTAACACTTTCTTTTAGATAGGTCGCTATATAATTTAAACAATTAATCGATCATTAGATTTGCATTTATATCGATAACAGCCCTTAGAAAGTTTTTTAAATTATGTACAGGGTCAATAGGGCGACAATATTCTACCTGAATTTTCGGTGGGGATACATTTGATATTTTTAAAAGTTACATAAGCGGTTAAATTTGACCAACATTTTTATCTTTATTAAATATTTTGAAAAGTAAAAACGGACGATTACGTTAAATTTTTAGTGTTAGCAGCACAAGTAAACAACGATTTTTGAAGATGAATAAAAATCTGGTGTGATACACGCACACAACTTCCTTTTACAGTGATCTTATAATTAGCCAAAAATTTGATTTTAAAGTTTTAAGCATTTGTCAATAATTTTCAAAAATTACAAATTCTGCAAAAACGGTACAAAATAGAGCGTTCGTTGAACAGACAATTTTTCTCTAAAATTTTAAGACAAAGTCAAAAATTTAATAATGTACCGGGTGTTCTATTTAAAATAGGAGAAAAAAAAACTAGAAAAAAAAACAAAAGAAATTCATTTTAGTAGTATTCAACTGGAAAATCACCTATCTCACATCAATACACATTCAAAGTGTAATAGAAATGTGAAGTTTGAAAAAAATCGTTAGAGCCGTTTTTGAAAAAATCGAAAAAAACTGAAAAATCACTAGAGTAAACACCTACTTCCGGTTATGCGAATTTCTTCAAAAGCTTGCTGTCGCATCTACATAGTACACAAAACTTATATATGAAGTTTCAATTCCATACCTGTTTTCGTTTTTGAGATATTCTGTTCACAAGCACACAGACAGACAGACCAATGAAAAGAAATATGTTTTTTTGGGTTCAGGGGACTCTAAAACATGAAGATCTGTGGAAAACTCAATTTCGAATTTTTGGGGCGAATCCAATAGGCACTTCCTTTATTGTAAAAGGGAGTGAAAATCTGGTGTGATACACTCACACAACTTCCTTTTACAATGATCTTATAATTAGCCAAAAATTTGATTTTTAATTTTTAAGCATTTGTAAAATTTTTGTAAGCAATCGGATTGCCATAATTATACTACTAGATATAATAACGATCTAACTATACCAACACACAGGCTAGCCAGAACGCAATGGCAGCCGTTGTTTTACCTAGCTTTAAAACTGTATAACAAAATTCCCACCTCTATTAGACAAATGCCTTTACAAAAATACAAGGCTGCAATAAAAAAACATTTATTGAATGCGGCATATTACAATGTTGATGATTTTTTAACTTGTACAAAATTTTAATATGTATCTGGCATGTATATTTATAATGTGTTGTTTAATGTTACGACTTGTTTTGACCTATGTAAATGCATGCAATCCGTATTAACATGAATAAATATTATTATTAATAAAAAAATAGAAAAAAAAACAAAAGAAACCCATTTTAGAAGTATTCAACTAAAAAATCACCTTTCTCACATCAATACAAAAAAAATCGTTAGAGCCGTTTTCGAAAAAATCGAAAAAACTGAAAAATCACAAGAGTAAACACCTACTTCCGGTTATGCGATTTTCTTCAAAAGCTTGCTGTCGCATCTAGATAGTACGCAAAACTTATATATGAAGTTTCAACGCCATACCTCTTTTCGTTTTTGAGGTATTCTGTTCACAGGCACACACACAGAGACAGAAAGACACACAGCCAGACAGACATACACACACAGACAGGCCAATTAACAAAAACATGCTTTTTGGGTTCAGGGGACTCGAAAACGTGAAGATCTGTTGAAAACTCGATTTCCAATTTGTGAGGTGAATCTAATACTACTTCCTTTATCGTAAAAAGAAGTAAAAAACAGATATCAAAGAGGTCACGGCACTTTTGAGTTTTGAGATATCAAGCAAATTTGCATTTTTTAAAATGGCAACTATTGTCACATGTAGCAACTGATATTTATAGCAAAATTGGTTTCAATCGCAAATCTTACTTTGTACAGGGTGAGCGACACTCGATGTCTCAGCTCTATTAATATGAGAAAAGGAAAAACGATAGAAGAAATCTGAAAAGATATTCTTAAATGGTTTTAAGTAAGGTCAATTTTAAGCCAAATTTGTATATTTTTCCATATTTGGAAACTGAAGTAATGACGTCATCGAATTTTTTTCAAGAAACATACCTATATTTTGATATATTTAGAAAGAGCTAATTTTTCTGAACACATTTTGTGAAGAAAAAAATTTCCTATCTTCTTCCATTAAAAAATTATAAGCACATTTTTGTTAATACTTTTTTTTACAAATATGCATATAATTTTTAACGGAAGAAGATAGCAAATTTTTTTCTTCACAAAAAGTGTTCAGAAAGATTAGCTCTTTTTAAATATGTCAAAATATAGGTATGTTTCCGGCAAAAAATTTGATGACGTCATTACTTCAGTTTCCAAATATGGAAAAATATGCAAATTTGGCTTAAAATGGACTTACTCAATCCCATTTAAGAACCTCTTCAGATTTTTCTATCGTTTTTCTTTTTCTCATAATAGAGCTGAGACATCGAGTTTTGCTCACCCTGTACATCAGTTGGTAAAATAGCCGTTATCAACTTAAAAGTGTATTCGTAGAGTGGTCTAGAATTTAGTTTGCTTCGTAAAATAAAATAGTATGAGAGTAATCATTGATTTTTTCGAACTCGAGGATTTTGCGGACGTATCCGTTTCGTGTATTCTGATTTAAAAAAAAATGGTTTTAGAAGTGATGTCTGTGAGTCTGTGAACTCATGTCCTCTACGTCTACACCACAAATCACTACTAAACACTAAACTTGTATACATATCTTACGTACGTATTCGCCGGGCTCCATAGTTCAGTGGTTAAGCATTCTGGCTACTGATCTATCGGTCGAGAATTCGATCCCCGATGCCGGTGAAGTTTTTAAAAATAAAAAAATGCGGTTGAAAACTTCTACAGAATGGCAGCGTACATAAATCAAACAAGTAGAGACACTCTTTGTCGGTCTCTTTGATGTTAAAATACCGTTTTAAATGACCTTGAAAAGTTCCTGGTGGGAATTTTCCGATAGTACTAACAGATGGCACCACTAATTTACCACATCATGATTGGTAGCAGAGTCAGTAACTGGTTCTGATTGGTAGTATACACATGGTGTAAAGGTGTGCCAGCGCGCAGCGAGTGAGTGAGATCATACTGTCTCGCTTCTGCTGTTGACGTCACGTTGGGAGCACGCTTTGAAGTTCAAATGATAATAATACCACGCATATTTCAATTTCGGATCGTTTATTTGTTTAATTGGCGAAATTGACTGATTTTGATACAATAATTAAACATTAATAGGTCAGAGTAACAACAATAGACCTACAAATTGCGCTGATGCTTAATACATTGCAATGGCAAGCATTAAACAACGAATTTATTTCAATACGCTAATATTAATTTTCTACATCATAAACATACAATTACCTAACTACATGTCCCAGTTTATCGTTTATAATAGAGGTGATCAAAATTATATTACTAGAAACGTCAAAAACTCTAGATTACCACTAAATACAAAAACCAGCTCTCAAAATAACTTTTATTATAAAGGATTAAAATTATATAACCAAATGCCAGACGAAGCCAAGCAGTTTAAGAAAGCATATTCTAATTATGTCAAAGTTTATGCACAATTTAATTATATAACAGCTTATGTAAAAACATCTTAGATCTTACGATGAAATAAAGATTTCTTACTTACTTAAAAAAATTGACTTTTTATTCAAAATCGGTTAAATACAAAACTGAAACAATATTATTTAGTTATTTATAAAAATTAGAATTTATAATCAAATAACCAAATTAACAATTTTTTATGTAAATCATACTTTTTGCGCATTGGTAAATTTTTACATTTTTTTGGTCAACTTCCGTTTGCAATTATGAAAACTATTTTTTTTATTAAGTTTCCCCAGTCTAATATAGGTCCTAGTACGGACTAAACAATGAATAATTTCATGAAGAAATGTGTCACCAAGATTATGTTCAGTGGAAATGAAGTCCGCTAAATTATCAAATAAAAATTTCTTTTGAAAATGTAAAACCGTGAAATTTTTCAAACTCTATGATCACAACGCGGGCTAATTTAATCATATTTTCACTGGGATACATCAAATTACCTCTTGAAAAGTATTCGATCCAATCTGGAGTTTGCGATTGATTTAAAGTATGCATAGATACACCCTAAATTAAAATCTTTGCATTTCTCATTATATCTATATGCCACATAACCAGCTATATATTTCAACCCTTCATTGGTATTGTGTCGGTAAATGTCGATTTCTCTAGCATATTCAGTACATAGTTCTAAATGTTCCGAAGATGGCTCAAAATCAGACGCGTCAGTAATCTCAGAACAGTCATTGACATCAACATATTCAGGATTATCAACGAAGGAAATTTCTTTTTCTATTTCAGTTAACACATGAACCACATTTTCCGTTAAACAAATTTCCTCATTTGATTTTCTACACATTCTTGATTCTAAAGGTTGCACCAAACACAATTCCTCACTTTGCTCAGTGTTTTTGTTCATGGAAAACACTGCCCTTGAGTGTTTACCCAAAATATACCATCTCGATCTATATTTGAGGTTAATAGATGTAGGGTGGTCGTTAGCAGAACCCATGCACGCATAAATGAAAAAAAATCCAGAATGTCCTGGTTTACTCGATATGTTAAAATACGGATGGGGCCATAATTACAGATGGGGCCACAATTATAACAAGAGATCAATAAAAAAACCAATTAGGGTAGGCTGTGATATATGTTATACGTTTGGCAGTACTGAAGTGTATTGCCAGTCTATGTCAAATTCGAGAATAAAAGGTTAGGTTTTGTTTGTTGTTTGACACAGACTGACGTAAAACTTAACCTGCAAATCTCGAATTTGACATAGACTGACAATACACTTCAGTACTGCCAAACGTATAACACATATCACAGCCTACCCTAATTGGTTTTTTTATTGATCTCTTGTTATATAACAGCAATGAGATAACATGAACAAGAAAATAACTCGTATTGCTTGAGTAAGAAAGAGATAAACATAGTAGCAAATATTCGAGAAGGTTTGACGCTTAATTTAATTATGACATTTGTCAACTAAACATGCATACTAAAATAATTTTTTCGTATGGTCATCTCTTTCTTACTGAAGCATTCTATTTTGTTATTCATGTTATCTCATTGCTGTTATATACATATAACGTATAATTATGACCCCATCCGTATATACAGTGTGTCTAAAAAAGAACTACATCTAGTGTGCTTTGAATTTTCCATACAAACGTAAAATGTGCCGCTCTCGCGCGCTACTGTTATCTAGTAGTAGACCTAGTAGACGGAAGAATAACATAACCTCAACAACAGTCTTTGTTGACAAAATTTACTTGTGGTTTTCGTTTACTTTTAAATTAAGATATGTGCCCATTTTAACGCATTATTCAACAGCATGAATATCGTAACAAGTAAGATAACCCTTATTAAAAATGATTAATCCTCATTGTTTTCCAGAAAATAAAAAATATTTCTCAAATACAGAACTTAAAAGTAATGGAAGGAATATAACTTAATAAACTAAAGGTAGTCCTTAGAAAAGGGTTAATTATTGACTACAACAAGTGCTCGAAGTGTCCACCATTTTGCTGAATACACAATGCTACTCGACGTTTTATATTATCAAAAATGTGGTGCAACATTGCAGGTGTTATATCGTTGCATTTAATTCTAATGCACTCCATCAGCTCTTCCAAGTTATTAATCCTTTCTTTGTAGACCTCATTTTTAAGATGTCCAAAGATGCAGTAATCTAATGGAGTAAGGTCAGGTGAATTTGCTGCCCAAACCCCTCGACTAACTACTCGATTGGGAAAAAACTGCTCGAGAAATTCTAAATTTTCCCTTGTCGTATGCGCAGTGGCCCCGTCCTGCTGAAAGTAACCACCATTAAATTCATCGGGGTGCAGTTGATCCAAAAAGGGCACTAATAGCTGTTCTTGATAACGTTGACCATTGGTCCTATGATCCTACGACGTGACACAGCTAACCATATTCCAACTTTAACAGGATGTAAAAGGGCTTCAACATAGTTATGTGGATTATCGACTGACTACATTCTGTAGTTCTGTTTATTTACAAATCCACTTAAATGGAACCACGCCTCGTCACTAAAACAACTTAAATCAAGAACATCGTTGTTGTTTAAATTTTCTTGGAAAAAGTTGCAGTAATGTATTCGACTAGCATGGTCCCTTTGTCGAATTTCATGTACAACAGACACTTTATATGGATGCATGTGCAGTCGCTTCTTCAAAATGTTGTGAACAGTACTTCGAGCTGAAATACGACGCACTGATATTTTTGGGTTTTCTATGACATGAGCTTCGACATTTTCAATAATGTTTGGCTCAGTGGCTGGCCTTCCGGTAGACTTGCCTTTTTCTACACTTCCTGTCTCCCAAAATTTTTCAACAACGCAACGAATGTGATGCAGCAAAACAGTTTCTTCGACAATTCTGTTAGGAAACTGCTGCTTACAAGTCGCATAGGAATATTGCCATTCCACATTTATTAACTGTCCTGATCGAAAATATGCCTCAATAATAAAAATGTTTTCTTGCACTGTGTACATTTTGTATTGTATTAACAAATATTTTATAATTAAAACTATTTGAAGTGAATATTTACTTTTTTTTTGACAATTAATTAATGACAGCTCTGGATAATGCAATACCAATAACTATCTAGTGGCACATAAAAATTTACATGTAAACAAATTTCACAGGTAACTAGATGTAATTCTTTTTTAGACACTGTATAACAGCAATGAGATAACATGAATAACAAAATAGAATGCTTGAGTAAGAAAGAGATGGCCATACGAAAAAATTATTTTAGTAGGCATGTTTAGTTGACAAATGTCATAAATAAATTAAGCGTCAAGCCGTCTTGAATATTTGCTACTATGTTTATCTCTTTCTTACTCAAGCAATACGTGTTATATTCTTGTTCATGTTATCTCATTGGTGTTATATATAATTGTGGCCCCATCGGTATATTCAACGTTATGTTTAGAGTGCAGATACCCATATCACAGAATTGTTTTATTCTGTGCCCATATAGAGCCAGTAAATAATTATTACTTAATATGATACAACTGTTTTCTTAAGTAAATCAATTATCTAAGCACGTTAAACGATAAACAAACATAAAAAGCACAAATGAAACGGAATGAACACGACGACCACAATAGCACAATGATGCAGCTTAGAGTGCTTTATTAACCAGGCCAGCTTATCCCACTAGATTTTGTGTCACAGGGATTTTAGCGCCAAGCCGTTGGCTGCGCTGACCGGTAACCGTGCGTTCTGTCGTTTGGCAACCAAGCAAGACTAGAAACTGTTGGAGCACATGCTGTTTGATCCAGACGAACACTGCATGCTGATTTAAATCTTGGTGCATTCCATTACGATGCTAATTATAATTACAGTCTTCATCCAAGTGTGGTTATTTAAATCTATATACAGTGTGTAGGTGTTCTGTGCTGTCAGTTCTATTGAGTTCTGTCACTCGTCACTGTTGTTTGAACTAAGGTACTATTAATGTTCTCTAGTTTGAACCACGTGCGTGTTAGTTAACAGTGTTTTCGTTTCGATTTTTTCTGTTTTCTTTTTATTTGTTTAAAAACCAATCTTTTTTAAGACGAATAAAATTAAATGACAGGATCCTTGTTTTTCCGACTACCGTATGCTATTTGGAAAATAACTAGAATTTGAATTTGCCGCCACTTTCAGTAACTCAAAATGGCGGACGAGCTTGCTCGTATAAATATAGTACCTTAATGCAGCTAATGCTCCCAACGTGACGTCACTGCGCAGACCGGACGAAATCTAGTTGCTAAGGTCACTATGACCTCACTAGTTGCTATAGTGACTTTATAGCTAAGCATAGTGGCGACAGTAGAGATCTTGATTTTTATTGGTGCCGCCATGATGAGGCAAATTTTGAAATTTTGGCGCTTGTTTCAAACGTTAAATGTCATCTTGTTCTGCCTGTGTTTTGACATAATAGCTATTTTTGTATTAAGGGCGTGAAGGAGGCGATTTTGGCCCGCGGCGGAATTATAAGCCAGAGGCCCGAAGGGCCGAAGGATTATAAAACGCCAAAGGGCCAAAATCGCCGTTCACGCCCGAAATGCAAACAAGATTTTTTGTAAAATCCACCATAAAGCTTTGAAAAATAAATAGCACGATTCGTTCTCAAAAATCAAATTGTTGTTGGTTGCCAATGTGATGCTGGTTTTTTAGGCCTTAGGGCGCAAAAGGCATTATTTACGCCCGCAAATTATTTTTAGGCCTTAGGGCGAAAACGGCACTATTTACGCCCGCAAATTAATGCATAAATGACCATATTTTAGTACGATTTTACAAAAACATTTTTAAACAACTTTGCTCTCTAAAAATGCCTGGGTGCGCTGCAGTATTATGCACAAGTTCAGCAAAAAAAGGTTTTGTAAACGGTTCCCAAAGGATCCAAATCGCCAAAAACAGTGGGCAGATAAAATGCACCGCGAAAGGTGGAATCCTACAGATTTCTCTTGCCTTTGCGAGGTAAACTAACTAAATATCCAATAAGTATAAATATATAAGCATGAATTTCTTTATTTAGTTGCATTTTGTTAACGAGATGTGGGAAAAGACGAGGCAAGACGGTACTCGAAAATTAAAACATGCAATTCCGACTATATTTCAAACTTATCCGCCTCCGCTAAACATTGAAAAATGCCGTATAAGTGACTCTACAGAAGGTACGGAGAAGGTACAGTTTAAGAATCTTGTATCTTCAGAGAACTTGAAATATGCTAAAATGCCCGAACAGCCTTTCCCGGTTGGTAGGTGTTCTTTAAAAACAATTTCATAATGTTCTTCTGTATGCAGGTAATGGAAAATTGTCTAACAGAACCAAAATCCACCATTAACGTTAAATGTTTACTATGTGAAAATGCCGCCGGTATTAATCTGAAGAAAAAAACGAATCCATACGAAAAACTTTATTGCAGGGCAGTTAAAAAGGTGCATTTGTATAAAAGATTATTGAAACAAGCAAATAAAAAGCTTGACAGCTTAAAAAAGGAACTTGAATCAGAAGCAAATAAGAAAATATTAAGCGGTATATTTAATCAAGACCAGGTCACGGCATTAAAAAAACAAAACCGCAAGAAATCAACCAAGTTTGAGAAGTGGTCAGATCGTTCTGTTGAAAAAGCCCTGAGATTAAAATTTAGCTGTGGTTGTTCTGGGTACAACAAACTGCTAAAACAGAATATACCACTTCCTTCGGTAAGAACTTTACAAAGACGGTTACAAGATTTAAAATTTGACAGCGGTATCTTACATGAAGTATTCCAATTTTTAACTCTTAAGGTGGAACAATTTCAAGATTATGAACGGGACTGTTGTTTAGTGTTAAATGAAATGGCAATTCCACCAGGCAGGACTTACGATACGTCGCTTCATAAATATTTCGGAAATGTTACTCTTCCATTTCATACTGGGTTGGCCACACATGTCTTGGTATTTATGCTAGCTGATATCAATGCAAGATGGAAGCAGATTGTGGGCTACTATTTTACTGGCAATTCTGTTAACGAACGAGTAGGTACTTAAAAATATCATAATAAATATTCTTGAAAAGGCTGAAAGCTTAAATCTAAACATTATGAATATAACATCTGATATGGGTTCTGCTAATCAAGCGCTATGGTAGTCTTGGGAAATATCGGCTGGTAGATATACCGAAGTTAAATAAAAAATTACTCATCCTCTTAGAACCAGCGAAGAGATATACTTTATGGCAGACGTTCCCCATTTATTTAATAATATTAAAACATCATTTATTACCAATAAGGTTATCTGTATTCCCGAAAGTCTTAAAAATACGTATAATCTACCATCATCAGAAATATTGTCATCGCATTTAGAAGAATTGATAAATCACCAGGATAGCATGACCTTCAAGCTTGCCCCAAAACTTACCCAAGAAGATCTGTTACCGTCGCAATATCAAAAAATGAAAGTTGCAACTTCTACTAACGTCAAAGTCACAATGTTAGTAGCGCGTTAAGACTTTTGACGGAGACTACAGGAAAGCAAAATGATTTAACTACAGTGTGGTTTATAGACCAAATTGAATTGTGGTTTTATCTTATGACTTCCAGACATCCGTGTAATGCTCTAAGTAAATTTAACGTTGAATAATATAACGAAACGGTTTCATTTCTTGTAAATTTTATGACATGGTTTAAAAAAACCAAAATAGGACCAAAAGGCGTCTGGCAACCTTGTCAAACAGGGGTATTAATTTCTACACAGTCTGTTTTGGAATTACATAAGAAATTGCTGGAGAAGAATAAATATAAATTTGTATTAACAGGAAGACTTTCACAAGATTGCTTGGAAAATATATTTAGTATTTTAAGAAGTAAACAAGTAGTTCCCAATGCTATGCAAGTAAAAAACAATATAAAGTTAATAACCGTTTCTCAGTACTTGGAACATACTTCTTATCAAGACGACGATAGGCAGCTTTTAACAGGTTTTATAAAATCATTGGATAGGGTATCTCATGATCACACCAACGCTATTCTTCCGCCCACAGTTCCCGTCAATTCACTTGATCTAAGTTTTAGTGAGATTCCTTCGTTTTATAATGTTTGCGGTTATTTAATTAACAGCATTAGAAGGTCATCCAAAACATGTTCTAAATGCATTAATGCAGTAGGTTCGAACAAACCTATAAACCAAAGTTTTGATCGGTTTACGAAGTTCAAACGTTTCAAGAAAAATTGCCTATTTTTTTGCAAAGAGTTGATATTTTATTTTATGTTAGATTTGGAATCCATTTTTAGAACATTTTTTAATATAGTTGTTAGTGAACATATCGACATCATAAATTTTTTTAAGATAAAATGATACATGTTTCGTGTGCTGCTGACATACCGTCTTGTCATAAGTTGAAAGAAAAAATTGTTAAAAGATTAAAAATTTCTAGTTTTAAAGCAAACACCTTAAGCAACAAGTTTTCTAGCAAATCAGTTGCTGGTTGGCGCTCATAATAGATTTATAGAATATGAATTCATCAATTTGTAATAAAAACATGTATAAAAAATTGTTATTATTATATGTATAATGCTGGTTGTAGTTTAATCATTACGCTAGAAATTATGTTATTGAAAAACAGGAAAATATATTAATTTAACAAGATTTTTTAGAAATTATGTTACGGTGGCGCGGTTACATTAATACATCGTTTATTCAGTATTTAAAATGAAACACGCGATGCTAATACGACGCATTATAAATTGGTAGGCTGTGATTTGCTTCATAATGGCGGATGACATGTCTATTGTCGCCACTATGCTTAGCTATAAAGTCACTATACTAGTTGCTACAGTGGCTTTATACAGGATGTCTTCGCCGCTATTGGTCGACGCGAATATCCGCCATTAACAGGCAACATATTTAGTTACTTCTAAGTTGTTCTCAAAGAGGTTCGTAGAACCTGTTCATTTGGTTATGGAAGAAAATAAAACCTTTCAAATCTGACAATTGTAAATTGTCAGTGTCAAATAACTCATTAGCGTCGCAAGCGGGTGAAATTTTATCATTTATTGCCCTGAAAAACTAATATTCTGCACAGTATTTAAATGTGACGATTTAGAATTGTGCTATTGTTGTAATAGCACAAGATGCGTTCGACTTGAAATGTATGATAAAGAGATTACATCGGTGCTATGGGGCTTTAGCATAAGTTTAGAGAAAACGGAGTATCTATTTAGTAATCAACTCGGAAGCACAATATGAAGTCTTAATAAATAAAGATGTCGCAGTCAGACAAGTAGAAAGGTTTAAATACCTCGGTGCTACAATACAATCGATGAAAAAGGTTTGAAAACAGAAGAGATCGAAACTCGAATAGTACAAAGTAAGAAGATAATTGGATGCTTGAAATCAATTTGATGGGACAATACCATCTCTAACAAAAACAAAAATGCTATGTTATGGCACTGAGGTATGGACTGTAACAGCGGAAGTGAAACGAAGACTAGACACAGTTCAAATGGACGAAAAAGCGGAAAGGTATCGAGACGAGATAGAGTGACGAACGAGGAAATAAGACTCAGAATGGAGGCACCGGAATGAGTTGTGGACAGAACTGAACGGAAAGCGTTAAACTGGTTTGGTCATCTGATGAGAATGGAGGAGACGACGTGGCCTATGAAGATTTTTAAATGGTCGCCGCCGGGTAAGAAAAGAAGAGGTAGACCAGAGGAACCTGGAAGAAGACCAAGCACAGGACAGGGAGGTTTAGAGACAGGGAACAGGAAGACGGCATTTAGCTGTATTGTAAACTACCATAACTGAAACCGGTTGTAAACTTCATGCAACACCTTAAAGCACCACGAACGAACGCCAATGAAAAATGTCAAACGTTCAAACATAACACTGCACATGCAGCTAACATCAACTAGTTAAAATAACTAGCGCCAAAATAATGACCACTCAAAAACGTTCTATTATTTCTAAAGGCACTGTATATCTCTACGCTCAAATTTGCCTGAAAATGGCCGCCAACAATCGTATGGCCACACTGTCTTGTATATAGTCACTGTACTAGTTGCTAGAGTCCCTGTATATAGTTATATAAGAGTCGGGCAAACACACATGCCAGTCGCCATTAGTGTTCCAAAAATAAATGATAGCGTTCAAGGCCGGAGTTGTTTTCCTTAGTATGTGTCACTTTGATGAATTTAATTACTTATCAGTTAGACATTGTCAATAAATGGTAAACTTAATGCATTTACGAAAACTACACTGGTAGGTATTTACCGTTTACCGATTGGTGGTCAGCTGATTTTGCGGTAGATAGATCGGATTGAGTAATTTACGAGCGGTTTTTTGGTGGTGTAGTAAACATATAACCTCTAAAAACTTGTCTTGTCGTCGAATCGGACAATAATATTAATAATAATTCAGAGGCTAAAGCTTACAAAGCACCAGCTTCTACACCGCTCGGTAAAAAGAGTTTGGTGATAATACATACATACAATAATTATTATTATATTAAGTAGCCTACCTACATACCTACATTATGAGAAGAGAACAAGTCCTATAATTTTAATTTCCACACTAAATAAACAACGAGACAGCTGATGTATGGCAAATAAAACATTTAAACAGTTACAGCTTTTTATTTAACGTTTTAAACTTTTTCAGTACATCTGTTAATTTCTGTAGTAGCCGCATTTTTCACTATGAAACTGCTCGCCCTTTGTCGCAATTCATTTACCCATTCTGCTTCTTAAAACTTATTTTGCTGGAATGTATATATCAGATATAATTGCTGCGGTATTCTAAAAAAATAAAAACATAATTCGTCTACTTATTCGGCATAGTTAATTTCATACCTGCGCCCTACTACAGCAGTGAACCTTCTCCCGATAGAGGAGCAGCTTCGTTATCGCAATATGTTCAATGTTGTTCCGCTGTACTGCTTGCAAAACATACGCGTGTTATATTCGCAGCTTTACCAAAAAATATCCTCAAAGAGCGATCAAATATCCAATTACTTTTGTCTACGAATTTTCACGGTATGCGGAAGCAGCGGAAGATGTGTCACTTTATCGGTGGATATGGGATCAGTTTGGATGCCGATTTCTTGTGTCGCAGTTTTGGAGCGCATTAATTTTTTACGAGTAACCTTGAATCAGATGGAATATTAAGTTGAAATAGGCCCGGTGTCGTAATCCGTGAAGTTGATGGTATTTAAAGTTACATTACAAACGTTGAAAGTTATATCGTATGTTAATAAAGTAGAAACCGCAGATTACCTCAATTTATTTTTTACGTCTAATCGAGTTTTCCCCATTGATTTCTATCAAAACATACTTCGCATATTCTGGAACCATCAGTGGAAATTCAGTTTGAGCGTCGCATATTTTTGCGTTGCATTCTTGTTCTGAACCATTTTTACATCCAAAGATGCAAGAGCCTGTCATTTTACTTAACGCTTAATAGATTGACATTCAAGTTTCACAGTAGGTCATTTAATTGTCATTGCCATAGCCACCGTTCAAATTTCCATTTTAGATTACTGCACATGCGCAGTGGATCGTAGCCAATCAAAAATTGAACCGCGTTTGCCCGACTCTTATCTTACTATATACAGGGACTCTACTAGTTGCCAGAACTAGTAGATATAGGAGAGTACCGCCATTCTTTGATCCGTAAAAATGCCGCCATCGCCGCCATTTTTGTTCCCATCAGCAATGACTGATTGAGTTATTTCTAAAATTTTACTTGAAATTGGCAAGACTGTAAGTCTATGTCAAATTCGAGGTTAGGAGATTATGTTTTCCGTCAGTTTGTGTCAAATAACAAACAAAATCTAACCTACTAACCTCGAATTTGGCAGAGACTTACAGTCTTGCCAATTTTAAGTAAAATTTCGGATTGCCAATAAATGTCACGTTGACGGAATTGTGCTACAAACCTCAAAGTGACGCATATGACAAAGGAACAAACATGGCGGACGTGGCGGTACTCTCCTATATTTACTGGCTCTGCTAGTTGCTTCCGTAGCACATCATCTGTCTTTACACCATGGTAGTACAGTGGCTATATAAGGACAGTGTGGTCAATTTTTTAAAAGGCAGCCATTAAGAGTCGTCTTTACAACAACCAGCCACGCCCTTAGGTATTGTTCTGTGCACGGCCAGCTAAATTGTAAGACAAACGTCACCTTGCTAAATTGTGACATAAACGTCATTTTATACGGACTGGACATATGTGAAGTTCGGAGATGCTTTGCAGAGCGCTGTATACCCACGATCGCGAAAATTCGTGCAATATGAGGTGGTCAAATGTGCAGTGTAACATTAATTTTACAAGAATGTCAATGATGTTACTTAAACAGAATTAAACGGCAAGAGACGACGTGAAACGTAAGGAATCGCTGCCAGCGATTAAAAATCCTCGTTAACGAGCAACCTAATATTGGAATATAAGTCAAAGTGTCCTTTTTTATTTCCTTTATTGTGTTTTTGTACATAGAAAACGAAAATTTACAACATTTTGCGTTGATGGACACAGAGATTACGTACAAAAACTCAAAAAAAATTTTTTTTATATTCATAATCAAACCGTTGTATTTATTCCACCAAACGAAAATTCGGCATTCGCTTACACAGAACACTGTAGAATTTTATGAGGATTATTTCATTCCACTTCATATTGGGGCTACTTTCAATAATAAAGGACTTAGAAGAAATTTTGTGTGACTATGTGTAATTTCGTAAAACGACTTTTAATGGCGGATTTTAAAACAACCATTTAGAAACAGGACCAAAATTGACCACACTGTCCTTATATAGCCACTGTAATTGGTAATACAGTGACTAGATGACTATATTTTAAAAATATAGTCATCTAGTGACTATAATTGGTAAAACTTGGTTCTGCCATCTGGTAGTTACCTAAGCTTAGAAATATCCCCCGAGTTACTGTCCTAGGCACTCTAAGACAAGTTTCAACTTTTGGCTTAAGTGTCTCTACTTGTTTGATTTATGTTAGGAAATGAACTCTAATTTATGTAGGCTGAGAATGTCATCATTCGGAAGTGATGTAAAGCTGTGGGTCCCATGTTACTACGATGTGTAGCATGTAAAAGATCCCCTGCTAAGGTTGAAACTTCTTAGTCTCGACAAAATTCTAAGTAGGACTTTGACCATATGAACACAGCAGTCGGTGTCTAAGGTACCTGGTACTCCGCATGTCTAGACCTTGTCCATTACAAACGTACGTGTTAGCTTTTGTCGACGTTTACAGCGCATCTGGTGTTTGGAAACGCAATTAAACCAACGAGCGGGAATTTTGAAATTTATAAAGAACAAAATGCACACAATTGTTGCTTATACATAATGCTATGATCAAAGTCAAAATCGGTACCCGATACAGATCATTTTAATATTATACAGGAACTCTATCCCAATCTTGATGTGGTCAAGGTCAACTAAATCTATAGGAATAAAGTTGCGTTCAGGGTTTTCCCTGTCTAACGTAATATACGGTTAGTAGAGTTCTCTAGTTTTTAAATGATTAACCTTTAAACACCAAGAAATGTTTTGACATATTTTAAAACCGTAGAATGACAGCGGCTCACGGAAACTATAAGAATTGGAGCGCCAACGTTACAGATCCGTTACTTTCATGTAATTGGGCATGTTCTAATTTAGGTGGTACCTATATGTATTTAATAATAAATATTATCAAGTTTTAACAGTTTGATTTTCTATGTACGAGGAGTCGTTTTTATATTCTCGGAATAGAAAACAAACCAAACAACTACAGAACTAAGAAAAAAATATTTTTCAACACATACTTGAATTCTGTGCTGCATTTGAAAGGGAGAAAGCATTCGGAGAACCCATCTTGCACTTACTTTTGACATGCCCAAATATTCCTGCAAACTCTTAAAAATAGTAGTTTCTGATACACCAGAAAATTCCAACCAAATTACAAGGTACTTATTCTGGGAATATAAAAACCCCTTGTAGGTAACCTGTACGCTTGGTTCCTACGTACTATGAAATTATTTGTTCTCCTAATAAATATTTTTGTATATTATTGTAACTGAACTATATTGGTACTTTTATTTTTAATTTTTTTTTTCGTTACAGGTGTTACTTATGTATGAACGAAGTAGTATTAAAAAACGCTTATATAATAAAATTTAAGAAAAGATATTGTAGTTGATGTGTGTGTTAACGAGAGTTAGTCGAAATATATGGTTTATTTACACACTTATACTACATGTTTACATGATCACACAACCTTTATAAAACACGGTGCCGCAATCCCTGTCTGGGAGTGGCGCATGGAGAACCGGTGTTGCCAGTATTTCACGTTGCCGAATCGCCTTTTCTATATGTCTAGGTAGCCCAAAAATAGCCAACTAAATTAGATACATTTTTTTAAATTCATAATTTCCTGAAATAATTCAATAACGAAAACGGTAAATTAATGTACTTAATAGTTATTTATTTTTAAAAAATGCGTCTTACAACTTATGCAATAATCTTTAATATGCAATAAAACTATACCTACTACCACAGAGCATATAACATGTCGTCGACTAGCGTCACAATGCCATCTTTAATGTAGAGAAAATCATGCATAAACACCTACTTTATGGCACGAATGCCATAAAGTTGTCATAACAACAAAATAAACACAAATATCAATCAGATTTATTTATAATATGAATACTACAATTGAAATTTCCTGATATTGTGATACCCGACATAGATGTATTAGCGGTAGAAAGAACACCATTACTCGTTGAAGAAACATTGCTAATCTGTCCACTAGCAGCTCCAAGGGTTCGGGCAATCTTGTTTTTATTTTCTCGCGAATCTGCAATATATCCCTCAGCAACTGCATCACTCTTCCAATCTCCATGCCTTTTGAGGGTTCTAATATCAGCACCGCTATCTGCTAAAATTGTAGCGGATGTTCTCCGAAAGGAGTGACCCGTATACTCAGTAGCATTCGAAATGTTCAGATACGTGGCGATCTTTCGAGGAATCTGGCCAAATGTGTTAATGCCAACCGGATTGCATGTACATCTTCCGCAATTATAGAATAAAAAGAACTTCTCAATTTTCACATGTTTTGGTCTTAAACTCATGTACTTTTTAATAAGATCAGTATAATTCACTGCGCCATCATCATTCAAAATTGTAAATATCCTAGTCCTGTGAGTTTTTGTGTCCCTGATATAAACAACCAGCACAGAGCCTTCCTCCTTGACATCACCAACGCATAAATTATGAAACTCTGCACGTCGACAAGCCCCAAACAAACCAAAAATGGCAACCACCTATAAATAACAGTAGTATGACAGAAACTATAATAAACTTTGACATTTAAAAAAACAAATCGTACCTTCATAAGCAAGTACTTGTCATTTGGCGCATTTACAAAAAATGTATTAATTGTTTCTTTGAAAACACTGCAGACTTCTCTGGTGCATAACCAATCGAATAGTTCTTCAGGAAGACAGTAAGTTTAGGAAAATTACTAATGTCAATATTGTCCTTTATTCGTAACATGCATTTCATCTTCGAGAACAGACACCATAACGATGAAGACTTGTAAATCTTCGACTAAAAATAAGGTACTATGAATTGGTAGGTAATATATCTAACTCAAAATGCAAATAATTTACCTGATCTAAAAATACGCAAGCACAACCTTTTCTGTAACTATCTCCATATTTTTGGCTCTTAGCCATTGCCAAAACTTGTCATACTCTTTCTTATAAATCTCTTCCGACTTTTTAGGAATCAGACTCAGCTCAGCTTCTGCAGCTTTTTACTTCCTTTTACTATAAAGGAAGTATTGGATTCACCCCAAAAATTCGAAATTGAGTTTTCAACAGATCTTCACGTTTTAGAGTCCCCTGATCCCAAAAAACATATTTTTTTTCATTGGTCTGTGTGTCTGTCTGTGTGTCTGTGTGTCTGTCTGTGTGTCTGTCTGTGAACAGAATATCTCAAAAACGAAAAGAGGTATGGCGTTGAAACTTCATATATAAATTTTGTGTACTATGTAGATGAGACAGCAAGCTTTTGAAGAAAATCGCATAACCGGAAGTAGGTGTTTACTCTTGTGATTTTTCAGTTTTTTTCGATTTTTTCAAAAACGGCTCTAACGATTTTTTTTTAACTTTACATTTTTCTTACATTTTTAATGTGTATTGATGTGAGATAGGTGATTTTCCAGTTGAATACTTCTAAAGTGGGTTTCTTTTGTTTTTTTTTTCTATTTTTTTATTAACTCCTATTTTAAATAAAACACCCGGTATATTATTACATTTTTGAATTCACCTTAAAATTCTAGAGAAAATTTGTCTCTTCAACTAACACTCGATTTTGTACCGTTTTTCTAGAATTTGTAATTTTTGAAAATTTTTAACAAATGGTTAAAAATTAAAAATGAAATTTTTGACTAATTATAAGATCACTGTAAAAGGAAGTTGTGTGAGTGTATCACACCAGATTTTTTAAGAATTTCATCACTTATTAGTAAAGGCTCGTGACAATCAATTATTTTGGCCGAAAATGTGTTTGCTAAACAAAAATTGTTACCATAAGCATAAACAATAGCTTAGCAACCACATTATCATAGCAACAAATACGTCATAGTTTTGTATACATGAATTGCTTTTAAAAAATAGCAGAAATTAATTTCCTTCGAAATTATTATGTTAGTCGACGACAAAATAGTATATGAAACTCGTTTATAATAGAGGATTATGGTATTCGTGAAATTAGCGCATTCGCTTCGCTCATGCGCTAAAATTCACTCGTACCATAATCCTCTGAATTATAAACTAATTTCATAATGTACTAATATGTTCTTTGCTACTACCTAATAAGGAAAACATTATGGTAAACAGTATTAAATTATTCCTTGAATTTCTTCTGTTAATGTATTTAAGAGTTCTTCCTCATTTGTATCATCTTCTGATTTGCATATACCGGGTGATTATAAATGCTTTTCCATTACGTTGCCTTTGAAATATTTGTTGTATGAATATGTTAAGTGATAAAAATAAACTGATAAAATCCCAAGAGAATTTTATTACTACTATAAAAACGCAACATTGCTTGTATTTTGAAAAATGATGTCATTTGAATAATAAGAAATACGATCAATAGTCAGTTATAATACCGCAAGAGCATAAAGATAATCGATTATTTTACTTCCCGACAGAGACGTACTCTGCGAAAAATTACGACAGCACAGCACAGCTAATCGATCATTTTTGATCATCGAATTATATTAATTACGATTATATAATGAATCGAAAATTAATTAGGCAAGAAAATATGATATTACTTTGTAGTACCTAATATTAAACGTACTAGGAACATGGCTCTCCAGCAAAAGCCAGCAAATGGAACAGAAGAAGAATGGAATCAATTAAAAGAAATAATAACAAAAAGTGCAAGGAAGATAGAAATGAGAAAAGAAACAAGACAGAAAGATTGGTTTGACGAAGAATGTAAGGAAGCGATAGAGGAAAGAAAAAAGATACGATTAGAACACATGAAAAGAGGATCCCAGGAATTAAATGAGAAGTTTAGAGCAGCAAGAAAAAAAGCGCAGGATATTTGCAGAGAAAAAAAGAGGAAGGCAAAACAGAAAAAAATAGAAGAAATAGAGAAGGCATTCAAGAACAAAAATACAAAAGCTATGTACAGAAATATAAAAGAAGAAAAAAATGGTTTTCAAAGACAGACGATAGGCCTTAAAGATGAAAAAGGTAAACTATGCATGGACGAAAAAGAAATGACAGAAATATGGGCCAGACATTTTGAAAAAATACTAACGGTAAAGGAAGCGAATGTCGAAGATCAAAACCAAACACAGCAACAACAGGAAAACCAAGTACAAGAACCGACCTTCGAAGAATTTATGGGAATACTTAGGAATCAAAAAAATGGCAAAAGTCCGGGTACAGACAAGATAGAGATGGAACTAATCAAATGTGCAGATGCAACGGTATTAGAAAGAATATATAAGTTAATAAAAGAAGTGTGGAAAAGAAAAGAAATGCCGGAAGAATGGACCAAGGCGCTCATTTGCCCTATCTACAAAAAAGGCAATAGGAACTTAGCAGACAATTACAGACCAATAGCACTGCTCAATGTGGTCTACAAAATTCTCTCACAACTGATAAACCGAAGACTGAAACAAGAGGCAGAACATAAAATCGGCAAATACCAAGCAGGATTCAGAAATGGTAAATCGGTAATAGACCAAACCTTTATACTAAAACAAAGCCAAGAAAAATGCAGCAAAAAGAATATTCCAATACATACTCTTTTCATTGACTTCCGCCAAGCATATGATAAAATAAAAAGAACAGCTATACTCAAGGCACTAAAAGAGCTGAAGATCTCAGAGGAATTAATAGAAATGGTCAGCATGACATTAAAGAAAACAACCAATATGATAACTTTCAGAGGACAACAGTCCAGGGAGTTCAGGAGTAATTCGGGACTAAAGCAAGGAGATCCCCTCTCGACAACCATCTTCAACATTGTGTTAGAAAAAGTAATGAGAAAAAGTAACATACATTTAGAAAGCAATATAATTAACGGGCCATACCAAGTGTTAGCATATGCAGACGATCTGGTGGTATTAGCAAGAACTAAAGAAGAGCTCAAGGAAATAATAAAAAAACTAGAAGAAACAGCAAGAAAAGTAGGCTTAATAATAAATGAAGAAAAATCTAAATACATGGTGTTAGGGAACAGAAAACAGGAAGAAAACCAAAATGTTACCTTTAAATCAAACAGTATAAATAAAATATACAAGTTCAACATCGTAAACAGTGTGGTGTACCTCGGGTCAGAGATAACAAGCGAAGGAAACCAAGGAAGCGACATCAAGAGGAGAATAACTATGGGCTCAAGATGTGCTGGAGCTCTTAACAATTTACTGAAGGACAAAAATATACAAAGAACACTGAAGTTAAGAGTGTACAGAACGGCGATCAGACCTGTGGTAACCTTCGGGAGTGAGACGTGGGTACTTACAAAGGAAAATGAAAAAAGTTTGGAAATCTGGGAAAGAAAAGTATTGCGTAGAATACTGGGAGGAATAAGAGAAGGGGACACATGGAGAAGAAGAACAAACATGGAACTAAGTGAAGTCTATAAAAAACCCAGTATAACAACGATAGTGAGGCAAAATAGACTGAGATGGCTAGGCCATATAGAAAGAATGAAGGATGACGATTGGACAAAAAAAGCATTAAACAAAGAAGCGGAAGGAAGTAATAGAAAAGGTAGACCCAAGAAATCCTGGTGGAGTGAAGTACAAGAAGATATCCAAAGTTTTGGACTCACAAACTGGAAAGAGAAGACAAGAGACAGAAGAGTATGGAAGAAAGAAATAGAAGCCATAGGCCTCAAGGCCTGAAGTGCTGTGTTATATATATAATATTAAACGTAGTACAATCCCAACAATGTTACTATAACAACTATAACGAAATCATGGCTCTAGATTGAATATTTTTAAGTGTTAGACCCAGCGAAAAACCAAAACAGTTATATACACTGGCGCAAAATAATCAACTGACATCAATTTATTATTTCCATAGAAACTACGATAATAGTAATTTGTATACCAAGGGCCTGAAGTTTAGCTTTTTATCATGATATGGATTTTGTTGCCAAGGCCCGTAGAGCCAAGGCAAATAAACCACATGAGGGATAAAAAGGAACTTCAGTGCCGAGGGGTGCATTATGTTATTTCTAATCGAGAAATCAGGAAATGACATTTTTAACGCCGTTGCTATATCCACGGCAGCCGTGAAAATAATAAGCTTTACTAAATCCACGGCAGTTACGTCACCGGTCGCGGTCACCGCATGCTCGTCAACTGTCAAGAACGAATGACTTTACGTCCACGTTTAATTGTAGAACGACAGCAGCGCGGTAGTATAGTACCTATAAATAGTCACTTATAATACCATGAATAGTCAAAGTTATGTTGACTAATTTTGCGGTGGTACCTATCACGACTGTCCATTGCGCTTTGGTACGATTAGGACGAGTGCGATTCGCACTCGTCCTAATCCAAAGCGCAATGGACATGAGTAGTGATACCACCGCAAAAATAATATACTTAACTTTGACTAAGAATGGTATTCGAAGGACTATTCAATGAACCACACTACTTTTTCAAATTAGTTTTCTGTAAATCTAGCAACAAACTACGCAATTTCTATAGTAACAGAAAACTAATATTGACTTTTTCTAATAAAAATCACATTTGTTTAAAATATTCACTATACCACTATTGAAAATTGTCGATTATTTTCACTAGTGAAAATTGTCAAAAAATATTGACTATACCACTAGTGAAAATTGTCGATTATTTTCACTAGTGAAAAACTAGTGAAAATTGACAAAAAATATTCACCATACCACTAGTGAAAATTGTCGATTATTTTCACTAGTAAAAATTTTCAAAAAATATTGACTTATTGACTATACCACTAGTGAAAATTCTCGAATATTTTCACTAGAGAAAAACTAGTGAAAATTGTCGATTATTTTCACTAGTGAAAAACTAGTGAAAATTGTCAATATACAGTAGAACTCGGTTATAATGAATTCCACGGGACCGCTATATTTGTTCGTAATAACCGTTATTCGTTATACCCAAGAAGGTCATAATTTGAGCAAATTTCCAACTTCCGTATAATTTCTACTTTTTTGGAAACCGATAAAATTTTCCGTTTGACTCCCGACATTTTTCCACAACTAGAAAATGCGTAGGTACATACAGAATGTCAGTAAAGGAACGACCAAGATACATCCACTTGAAGATTTTTGTAACTCTTTTTGTTGCGTTATAGGCCAACGTCTTATAGCTATTGTACTTTTAATCCTGTAAAGGGTTTTGTTAAATGCAATAGCTAAGACGTGGCTATGACGCAACACTTTCGTTTTGCTGAATGCGATAACAGAACTGAGCCATAACATCGGGCGAAACCCATTATCGCTTTTCGAAGAACTGGATCCTGCAGGTAGCTGCTGAATTCTAAGAAAAACGGAGTTGCTTACAATGCCCACTATCTCGTGCTATTGTACAGGGTGCTAGAGAGAGCTAGAGAAAGTGGCCTACGAAATTTAACTGACCACTATTTTCCTAGAAAACCTTCCTTATTATAATGTTGCCACAACAAAATACCTAATATCTTTCAGTTACATTTTATTAGGAGATGAAAAGGATCAGTTCTGAGAATGTATTCTTAAATTTTGGTTCGTTATTCCCGTGAAACAAATTCGTAATAAACATGAAATACATGCATTAAATCAAATGTAATTCAAATATACCTTCAAAATTATTCGTTATAAACGTGAATTCGCTGTAACCGTGATCGTTAAAAGCGAGTTCTACTGTAGTTCATTTTTATTGGCTCAAAGACGTCAAATCTTGTATTTTTATTGGTCAGTTTTTGATAGATGACAAGTGAGTTGAATAGTCAAAATTATACCCATTCAGAGTCACATGACTTTTGTCTGTCACTGTTAATCTTTAGTAAAATAGATGAAATGGAAAAAATTTGAAAAGGCATTTCGATGAAAAAAAATTAACATTTCTTAAATGCCAGAACTTTCAAAGGATCTCCACTTTCCACAGCTTCTTGTGCATCCTTACCGTTAAGTATTGTGTTAATATTACTTATAGACCTAAACACTACTATATCTACTCTTATTAAAACTATCAATATTTACATGGCGATTAGGGCAGAATACTAGAATTATTGCTAATTTACATTTTTCTAAAATTGAAACTTTAATTTTTTGTTGTATGCCATAGGAAATTATTTTTTGGTAAACAATTCACATTTATTTCTCTAGTAGTTTTAAATGCAGCTATAAAATTATATGAGAGATGAATCAGTCTTTTGCCAATATACTGTGCCTTCCGAATTAAAATATTTGAAGGTAATTCTACAGCTGCACTTATTCTACTTGTGCAATCTTCACAATTAGAAACACACTTTAATATTTTTCGAGCCACGTAACCAGTCAAGCGAAGTGACGAGAACTCGATGCTTTGCGGTGTTTTGACGTAAGGAGCCGCAGTGACGTCACTGCCGTGGATTTAGCACAGCTATTATTTTCACGGCTGCCGTGGATATAGCAACGGCGCATTTTTAACAAACTTTTGTAGGTTATGTTGACGCCGGTTGACGTTTACCTATCGCCCCGCCGCCTACAAAAAGTCGTAAAACAATGGATTACTTCACTGCCGATTTTTCGTATTTTAATGACGACTTCGGGGTACTTTACTGCCGATTTTAAAAAAAACAGTCTTATGATTTTGGAATAATTTCTATGAAATGGCAAAATATTTAAAAAATATATATCCTATTTAAAAAATATATATCCACTTCGAGTGGCATTTGGTACGACTATTTAACAATATTAATACGTAACGATTAACTTTATTGAAAAATAATTCAACAATTAATATTCATCCTCAATTAAATTCAGTGGAATACTTCCAAAACACAACATTTTACAATTTTTACGCAAGCCCAACTTTGTTCGCACAGTTTGTTGGTGTTTAGTTTTACGTAACCTAGCGATATCACTAAGGACAGAACATCGTTGCTAAGCGATATTTCGCAACAAGCCTATTTAGTTTTAGAGTACGTACATTGTTTTGTGAATATTTTGCATGGTGCCCAATATTCAGTGATATACTGCTGTTATTGGTTCAAACAAGCAAATGTCTGCAATATGATTGGCTTATATGTTATAGTGTTGAATAGTCTTAATAATTAACCAACAATTTTAAGAAATACAATTAACCGATTCATAGGAAGCTTTAGAAAATACAAGATTAACATAAAAATTTGTGAGTATTTCTGATACACTTATTTTTGAGTGGTAGGTACTATTTTATGACCTCTACAATTTTTTTCCCATACTCAATTGAGAATTATTTATATGCTTACTTGAGGCCTGCGACCTAAATCTGCTCAATTAGATAAGACACCCAGTCGTTATTGTGTCAGCTGCTACACTTGGAAGGTTTGCTGTAGTGCTGAAAGAAGAGAATATACTTATTACAAATGCTTCACTTGCCTTCATTACTGAAATACATATAGACATTTACAAAAATTGTGCATTCTGCTCACCCAAAATATCTGTGCGAGTGAAACGCGCAAAAGAGACACAGGGACTACCTATTCAAAACTGTTTATTGTACTAAGGCTTCATTGGACTGAGTACGGACTGCTTCCATCACAATTGTCCACTGCAGTTATTTTCAGTAAGCTATACTGTACATACCCAACAGAGACAAAAATGCAAGCGGTTGGTGCCTACACCTAGGTTTATGAAGTGTACCAAATTTGCTAGAGGCGTGTAATGCACCCCAATAATAAGTTTATAATGGACGAATCACTCCAGCGAAAGAGAAGTTTTGCATTTTAGGTTATATTCCGGATATACACTCTTCAATAATTTAAATCAAATTTCAGTACAGACATATCATCTGACTAACGATTCGTTAATGGTAGATATTCCACTGTTCAATTTTCGTAAATACTTAATAACAACTGTTTTAAAACAACGATACGAACAACTACGTAGTTAATGCGTAACTGTAAATACTGTCGCCATATTCAATTATTACTTGTTGCCCAACTGACCTACTCCAGTGCAAAGATGAGACCCTATTATAAACATATATCTAATACTTACTATATTGCTAGCAGCTGTAAGTGGGAAAATCACCGATGAAGTGGGACACACAACCAACTCCTTCATGTATACGGTGAGCTGTGCGCAAGCGCGGCGGCGCAATCCGCCCAATGGGGAAGTGGTCAAGTTTAAAATTCGCTTCTAAAGGCGGAGTTCGAATTCTCACGTATGCGCACGAGACGCGTTATACTCCAAGTGAGACTATGTCGGCGCCGTAATGTTTTCAGAAGTTTCCGGGCCCTACCAGCAATATATGTGTATTATATATATGATTATAAATAATAATAGCAGCAAAGCATTCCGTCAAAAGAGCCAATAATATTGTGTACGTCGCGCACTTTGAACTACCGTTCCTAGAGATAGTAATGTAGGTGGGATTAAAAACTTTTATTACAATATTTTTGTACAAAGGTACGAATTTAGGTTATTTTCGGATTTAAGATTTGTGTGTACTTACTACAAACATTCCTGTGTAATGTAAAAATGTGTGTAGACCGTAGCAAGAGGGTTCACTTGTCTCTCCTTTCAATATTACTGGCTTTAGAAGCGCAATTGTTTGCTGCTATTATCGCCTCGTGTGCAAAGGACCGACTGAGAATTAACAACATATACGGTATGTTAAAAAAAAATTACATAAGTGTTGGCCAAGGAATATGAAAGTAATGTCAACAGCAAGTTTTCGAATTCATTCACTGTCATCACTGTTGTTATTGTAGGTTTATATTATACGCTGATAATGTGATTGAAAATTCTAAAGATTGCGTCCCTATAGCTTGCTGTTGACATTAGTTTAGATAAGTCGCTATATTATTTAAACGAATTAATTGACAATTAGATTTGCATTTACATCGATAAGAGCCTTTAATTTTTTCCAAGGCTGTAGAAAGTTTTTTGAATTATGTAGAACGTCAACAGGGTGCAACATACTGCTTAATAATAAGATAGTATACACCTTCTTTGTTTAGCTTCTCAAATCACTTACTTAATAATTGCTTTTACTATTATAAAACTCAAGGAGCGCATAGTATTGTCCTTTTTTATTTAATTGTTTAAACAAACTTTCCCGTAAAGCTGACGCTTAACTCAAGGTTGTGTCTTTACAGTTGTTGGCTCAATGAAAAATTTTAACTATAATTTTCACATCGAACGAGAACTTGATTATATGATAAATCAAACTAAGTAACGTCACAAACACTGACTAACAAAGCAAATAAATTCCTCACTCTCTTATTATTCAAAAATGGGACAAGATTTTGGGCGACATCTTTACTTACTGACAAGTACTACTACGCACCACGATACTAAACTTTATAGGTCACTATAAAATTGTAGCTAGACTATTCGAAATTTAGCTGACAATTTAGTCAGATTTGTTTAGTATAAGGTAATCAACAATTCACGTATAGAGTGCTGTGGCTCCATTTAAATTACTATATGGAGCCAGAGCACTCTAGACATGAAGTTTTGTTGATCACACTGTATTTCCGTATACAATCTAAATTGCTTATGAAATATTTTCATTATTAACAGCGTGTAAGGAATACTGTAGCTGTTTGCTCGTTGCGTCTTTCCACGATTCCGAAAAATGCGTCTGACAAACAATGTAACTACTTAAAGCACGTCGTTCGACATTTCGTAAGTTTCCGTTATTGATCCGTTGAAGCCTATTATTATGAATATTTATTTCGGTCGGAATAAAATACCATGCAGCTTCAACATTATCACCGCTCAATACACAACACGGTTTTTTCTTTGCGCCACTCATTTCTTACTAATTTTATTAAGTACAGAAGCAGTTCATACAATAACCTATCCAGTTCTAAGATGAAGCCCAACAAAGATAAATATGTGCTGAATTTGCAAAATCGGGGAAATACAGTAGAGTTGCGCCTAAAGTAAGAGGTTTACATTCGCATTTTTATTTACATTCACCGGGACCGGGAATCGAACTCTCGACCCTTAGATCAATAGCCAGACTGCTTAACCACTGAGCTACCTGGCCCGGCTAAGAACTTATTATTTTACAAATTTTGATCTATCCCCTTTTTTACTTAACATTTCATTTTTCAATCTTACTACTAGATTTCTTTGACATAATTATTTTAAACAAATACTTCATGATTATAAATTTATTTACTGTCACTTTGACATGTTTGTGCAAATTATTTTACCTACGACAGTGTGTAAAATTGCCTTTTAGTTGACAGTTTTAAGTTTGTAAAACGACTGTTTAATAACATGTTTTCATTAGTTTACGTCGTCAGTAGTAACGTGTTTAAAAGATTTCATTAGGCACGTTGTCAGTAGCAACGTGTTTTAAAATGTTTAAAACACGCAAAATTACGACCGGTTGCTAGTAATCCTAATTTACATTTAATTTTTTTATATTCACCTTGTTTTCTAGATTCTATCGTAGATAAAATATTGTACGATGCACATGCGTAAAGCATCTCTAGTCACTCGCGGGGGCTTAAAACGCTCGCTCACTCGCGTTTTAACTCTACCCCACTCGTGACTAAAGAATAGCTTTACGCACTTGTATCGTAAATTACTATTTCCGCCAATCGTACTAGAACTGACACATTTTTGACAAAATTTTGTTGAGCAAAGTCAACCATTCCATTACATCAGCCGTTGCTAGGTAAATTACAATAAAACTGTACAGGAATAATATTCCCGGCCTATGCAGGGAATATTCGAGTACTACTTCCTAATTTTTTTAATTAGTCGTATCGATCGGCGGAAAAATAGTATGTGTATCTTGGACGAAAAGCAACATTCCCAGACTCCTGTGTTGTTGTTATTCACAGTCGTCTGGGAATGTTACGTTTTTCGTCCTAGATACTCAATGTACTAATTATTACACACAACATAAACTGCGTTCGGAAAAGTACCTCTCACAGCTCTGTTGCCCCGAAATGGTTCGTTAAATACGGAGCAAGCTAAGCGAGAAGATCTGTCGGCGTTCGGTAAGTACCGATGCAAGCGTTTCGATGTTCCTCGATTTGCTCGATGTATTTCAATCGAGCAAACAGAGGATTCGCGCATGACAAGTAACAACAGTGGCAAATAAACGGCGGCGTTATTTAATCTTTGAATATGAATGGTCCTCGACCCCGAAAGTAAAAGAGGCTAAAGATTATGAATGAATCAATCAATTACATTTACGTTTTAATTTGACATTTGCACATTTTGTGACAGGTGACAGTCGAGCGTTCGGTAAATACTTTCCGATATTCCATGCTCGCTAGTCACGTGACTACAATTCGATCTACTCCGCAATGCACTTAACAAACGCAGCTTAAGTAATATAGTTCTTTAAGTTTATATGAACACTGCTTAAATGTTACGATTTTGACATTTGTGCATTTATAACGTCACTTGTGTGATTACCGTTCATGCAATCCTCTTAACATTTGCACTTACTCCATTTTAAGGCCGTTCACGTGCAAACAACCTTTCGTTTTGTTAGATAATCATGTCTTTATGCATTGTTGATTACTTTACCCTTATTATAACCATTTGTGATTGTAAATGGTGGACCAACAAGAGCCCAACATTTAATTTTTTCAATGAAAACCACGTTTTTTTTGGAAAAATAATATTTTTAACGCAACTTAAAGTACATAAACTCCGATTAAGTGTGAAACAGAACATCCAACAAATGGACAAATGGCCTTTGATAACATTTTCGCACATATGCCGGACAATTCTACCAATGACGCGTCGTATCATCAATTGTTGTTGGATGATTGGAATATGTGTGAGACAAAACTCCACAGCTAAAATTCGAATGGCCGAGATCACACGGTCCGGAAATCTCTTTTGCAACAACTGGATTGTTTCTTGTACTGTGTGACAGGTTGCCCCGTCCTGCTGGAACCATATATTGTCAGATCCAAACCGACCAATGCAGGCCGCAAAAGCTCCCTTATCGTGTTGCGATAATGGCTCGTCATTAATTGTAACTACATTGCCGGCATCATCCTCGAAAAAATAGGATCCAATAACTCCGCCAGTCCAACACTCACACCAAACAGTGACTTTTGTGGCAGCATTTTTTTCTCATGAACTATCCGAACATTCTCAACAGCCCAAATTCTACAGTTTTTACTGTTCACATACCCATCCAAATAATAAAAGTGCACTTCAGCGCTAAAGATGATTTTCTTCGAAAAGTCAACGCCCGCTTCTTGATTTTGCAATATCCAGTTGACAAATGCACGGCGCTATGCATGATCTGTCGGCTTAAGTTCTTCAGTTAACTGGACCGTGAGTTAACTGTGTAACGTTTCGACCAGCGGGAACGCGTTTTTCTGAATTAAAATCAATTCGCGCGTTCTCCCCTAGCGATTTCTACGTTACGTTACGAGTTTGAATTTTTGGCCCGCGCGGCCAAATACGTCATCGAGAGATCTCCGCTCCACGTATACGCTGTTCCCCCACTTAGAATATCCGAAGTGGTTGCTAAATGCACGAAGCACGAAGAGGAGCCCATAAAAGCGCTTCACGACCGTTCCTCGGAGAGATTCATTGAGATTCATTCGTTCGCATTCATTTCCGAGATAACTCAAGGTTCCCGTTATCCTGAATCCTAATCCTGTCCGACCGTTTAAGGAGAATTTTCCCTTTATACTTTGGAATCCGATATCCTTAGTATTTCCTGTAGCTAAAGTTGAACTGACGACTCCAATACTGGAGGCCGTGTTCCTAGCTAATACTTAAATAAATCCATTCCTGAAAGATCAGTTTTCTGAGGCGATGCTCTCCAATGGGGAACAGTTTCGCTGATCAAACCAATGCCTGATATAACCTGGACTCAACGTAAACTTTCAGCCCAAATTCCGTTGGCAAATAATTGTAACAAATTTCCTGGAGGACGTATTCGAGACGAGGGTTTATTAACCAGACCGTTTCATATGTCTATTTCGTAATATTGACATCAGCCAAAACAGCGTAAATTTACCCGACCCGACCGTATCAAATTTCATGTTATCACGGCCCGGCACGTAGCCAACTTCAAAGGCCCCTTTAAGTTTGCATTTAATATTTGTTGACTTCAGAGTTCTACTCACCGTTTCAAACAACTTCCCATCGCAACTCCGGAGAGCGACCGCCGCAACGATCTTAACCTGTCGTGTGCTGAAGATACGAAGCTGGGCCCCAGGTGGAAAATTGTCGTTGGCTTCCCATTCCATCGCATCCCGCACAATCACACCTCCGAATCACCGAGACTTGCCGCACTATCCCGGTGTCGTAAGTAATTAGCCCTGACATAGGCGCTAAAAACTTCTGTTCGCAGTTGCACGTGTATTTTGACATGTCTGACCGAGTTTCAAACGTAGCGGTTGGCAGAAACGTAGCGGTTGGCAGTATTGGAACCAGATCCGCATTTCATCCAACGGCTCCAGTGGCGTCGCGTTAGAAATTTCCAGGGAACAAGCAACAGGGCCCCGAACACACCGCTGTACGACGGGTTGCGTAGAAGCCAGGCTTTTCGAAGCAAGGCGGCCCAAGAAGAATGAATTTATTGTAAAATACATTTTATATTATTCTACTGAATAATTCCTATGTATGTAAATACAGTACACTATAATTTAACTGTCTAAAATTATCCTGGTGTTTGTTTGCCGATCTCAAAGTGTATATCTGACTGAACCAAAATTAACTCCGACTGAGAAAGCTACCCGAAGGTAATTTATTAATTCATAAGCCCTTATGAGCAGAAGGGCAGAACGTTACAACTGGACCTTATAATGATGGAGATCGTTCTTCAAAATCCGTTGTAAAGTGGTTCTTGCAATTGCCAACTTTTGTGAACGGTGGCGAGTCGAGGTTTTTGAATGTTCAGCAACACTTTCAGTCACTGCGGAAATATTTTCGATAAACCGCTCTGGTCGGTGTTTTTTATTAGAAGCTGAACCAGATTCCTCAAATGTTTTGATCAATAATTGCTAAACCGTCGAACGATTTGGTGCGTTTTTTCTATCAAAAATTGCATGTGAACACCTACTTCGGGTTATGCGATTTTTTTCTTGCTGTCGCATCTACATAGTATACAAAACTTATATACGAAGTTTTAACGCCATACCTCTTTTCGTTTTTGAGATATTCTGTTCACAGACAAACACACACAGAGACAGACAGACCAATGAACAAAAATATGTTTTTTGGGTTCAGGAGACTCCAAAACGTGAAGATCTGTTGAAAACTCAATTTCGCATTTTAAAAATTATAAGAATGTCATCCTTAACACGTCCTAGGGGTGAACAATTTTATTATTCATATAGAAACTTGACGCAGTTATAAGTTTTAATATTCAAATAAAGAACGAAATCTGAAAATTACAAAATTATCCTTCAACCCCTTAGGGAATAAAAGTTGAAGTAAGGGAGTAATATTACGTTTATTACATTTTGCAAGTTTTGAGATTTTAATAAAGGAAAACAGATGAACTCGAAATTTTCAAAATCATCCCGGACCCCTTGGGATATAAAATTCATTTACGTCACATAGGGAAAATGCCTCAATGTTTGTTTATTTAAAAAAAAAAACATAATATCTAGTGCGAAGAACGGAATTTTCTGCTAGTTGATAATAAACTTGAAGTTGAAGCCCATATTACTCAATACTGCTCCTGGTATCAACTTGAAATCCTAATCCTCTCTAATGAGTGGGCTAACGAATGTTGGCTAAATACCTTCAACTATCTTAGTTAGAAAGTTCACATTCCAAATACTGACCGTACTTTGTTTATGCTGTTTTGGTCATCGTTCTACGTTACATAAAAAGTCAAATTTGTAGTACCTACCTATATAATAACATATGACGTAATTTACTTTCCGAGTGTCTCTCAATATTAATTTGAAATTCTTGTTATGGGTAAAGGTTAAAATATTTAAAAAAAGAAATTACCCTAATATGTTTAAAACACTGCAAATATAGCGAATCGTTAATACAACAAAAATACGTTTTTTATATTCTAATAATGTTCGGTGATTGGCCAATTGAAATTATTTCCATTAAAATTACAGTAATACCATATATCTAATACTTACTATATTGCTAACGGCTATGAGTGGGAAACTTACCAAGGAAGTGAGACAGACAACCAACTCTTCAATGTATAATGGTGAGCTGCGTGCAAGCACGGCGGAGTCGTCCGCCCAACGGGGAAGTGGTCAAGTTTAAAATTCGCTTCTAAAGGCGGAGTTCGAATTCTCACGCATGCGCACGAGACGCGTTATACTCTAAGTGAGACTATGTCGGCGCCGTAATGTTTTCTGACGTTTCCGGGCCCTACTAGCAATATATGTGTATTATATATATGAGTAATACCGAAAAACACGTGTTGAGTTGTTCCTTTATAATTTTCTTTTCTAAACTTAAAAGCATTCGTTTGCCCAACACCAACTTAAATTTCGCGTCTTTTTTCTGTATAAAAATTTGAGATACCGGCTACGTATTTGTAACAGTACTACCAACCTCTACGTTAAACAGATTTTAAAAACTGTGTTTGGCAACCGCTTAAGCTCTTTAGTAAAGCGGGTTGTCTATGCACATATTTACAAGAAGCAGTCTGGCAAATACATTTGTCCGTTATACAGATTTAGATATATTCTTCCCGGATCTATAATAGTATCTGATGGTTGGAGGGCATACAACTAGGTTAACCAAATTGGCGGAGGTGTGTATGAGCACAAGGTTGTTGTCCACGAAGCAAATTTTGTGGACCCTGATGACCGGGATACTCATACACAGAATATTGAAAATATGTGGATGCATGCCAAACGCAAAATCCGTCGACTGGGACCTCGGAGAACCTTTTTTAATCATACCTACATGAATTCTTCTGGAGGAACCAGTTTCGCCACGCCAACATTTTTGCTGAATTTCTCGGGTGCTTGCGAGAACAATATCCTGTGTAGTTGTGTTAGTCTAGTGTGTCTGCATTTTGTACGTATGTGTTTCCTTTATATTAAGTCAGTAAGTCTCATTTTTTCCAATATTGCTTAGATGCTTAACTGCACATCATTCACTTCGGGAAAATTATATTTAGACCGCCCGGAATTTCACTGTGAAAGTCCTATTTAACCAGTTGAATATGTCTTACTAGAATTTATGAAAATATTAAAGAACCTACTGCAACATGCATATAGCTACACCAAATGCTAATGGATTACCACGGTAGGTAAGTAGTTTGATATTTATCTGGTACTAAATCCTAAAATACATTTGTTACTATTTCATAAATTTGTAGATTTGAAATTGCCCATGACAATGATCAATCGGCAACTAGAATTGGAGGTTCACCAGATATATGTCACTCACTACGGTAGGATGGATGAATCAATGATGTATTACTATTGAATGCAGTGATCGCTCGTCCACGTAGAAATTATATTTTTATTCTTTTGAGTATTTTATATAGATTTGTATTGTACTACATGTAGAGGACTAGGGCTCCTGGCAAAACCTCTTTAAAAAAACGACTGCAAAAGGTTACCGCAAGTTGGAAATTCCACAAGTTTACAAGCTATCTGAACATGGGTTACGAATTATTTTGTATTTTACATTTATATTCTCTGAAGGTGTATTGTATTAATAATTATCGATGATATTAAAAGTAACATATATGGCTGAGACAGATTGAATATTGAAATAGTTACACTTTTTTGGTCTAAAATTCTTCCTTACATAACTCATATTATGCTTATCTACTACTGCTCTTCCAAAGACATGGAAAAAGGCCGTAGTTATGCTTGTTCTGAAGATATCTGCTCCAAAGGAATTTGGGGATTTGCGGTCAATTATTCTCTCTGTTCTGTCAAAAATTTTGGAGAAAGTGATAAATCTTCAATTTCGTTCTTATTTGACAGATAATATTTTACCAACACACCAATCTGGATTTAGATCTGGCTACAGCTGCACTACCACCTTGCTCAATGCAACTGATGACTTAATCACAGCAGCTCATCAAAATAAAATGTATTATCGATCACATTTTGTTAATAATTAAAAAAAAAACATTGGTCTCTCAGATAGTGCTGTTGCTTTATTTAGAAATTATTTGACAGGCAGGGAACAGAGCGTCAGACTGCAGTTGGAGTCATCAGTATACAGAACAGTATAACCAGGGTCTTCTAGGTCCACTTCTATTTACAATCTATACAGATTGTCTTTGTGATGTAATTAAAACTTATTCACTGCATATATATGCTGATGATCCTCAGCTGTACCACTCTTTTGAATACGATTGGCAGCAAGCCTTGAGCGACGTCCAAGTCGATTTAAACGCCATCGTGGAAATCACGAAGTATGGACGTTAAATTATACAAGTATTTACAGCAGTAAAACAGTATGCTGCCTCCACTTTCAAGAAAATGATTTTAGTACTAATAGTAAACTTAAAAATACTGCTGTTTACGCGCCAAATAAATTTGAATGTGCGGTCAACTGCCAAGGGTTGCCCCACTTATTATGTAGCCTGTGTTGCTAGCGGCGGCAGGGCCGGAGTGTAGTGTACGGTCGACCTCAGAGCAAGCAGCAAACGTACAAGCGTGTACCACTCAGGGTGCATGGTGATCCTGTAGCATGTGCCGTGGCCACAGCAGCGACAGGTCTTGTTAATACAATAAATAATAAACCTAAGTTACAGTCCACCGAGTTTTATTACCATCGAAGCCCACAACAACTGCAGTGCCTAGTTTGCGGATTTCAGTTGGTAAATTTAACTTTCTCTAAATTAAATAAGTACCTAATTAATATATTTGTTTTTTAGAAAACATTGCCCTTTCTAAGATAAAGGCTTCGGATGCACATTCTTTCGACAATACCACCTCTAATGATACTTTTTCTAAAGTTCGCGTTTTGTACAAGGAAAATGTGTGTGATTCTACCTCACAAACATTTGGTAACGACGTAAATCTCAAAATTCCAAGTAAAAGAAGTTACACCACATCAAAAAATCTATTACATAAGAACAGGCACAATTGTAATTCTGTGATGCAGCTTAAGAAAGCTTTATGTGCCAGCAAAAGGAGATCTCGTTTATATTTCCAAAAATTAAAACTGGTAAAAAATTTTCATAGTAAATTAGAAAGTAAAGTTCTAGGACGTTACGCGATAAATTTCTGTTTAGGACAATTAAGAAAACGAAATATAAAACCAAGAGGATGTAGGTATACTACAGATGAAAAAAAATTTGCACTTGCTTTTTTTAAATAGTCCGGGAGAGCTTATTCAAAATTGAGACAGTTGTTTGCCCTTCCTACTACGTAAACAATGAAGGCAATGCTAAATAAAATTCCTTTAGATGTTGGCTTCAACAAAGTAACATTTGAAAATTTAAAAGATGCTGCTTCAAAATTAAATAACCGTGATAAAATTTGCTGTCTGGTATTTGACGAAATGTCCATAACGCCACATTTAGATTATGATCGGAGTACTGATCAAGTGTATGGATTTCAAAATTGTTGTTCCAATCAAAATCTAGAAATTGCTGACCACGTCCTGGTTTTTCATCTTTGTGGTATATTTGGAAAATGGCAACAATATATATATTTTACATTTTCCTTATCAGCTGTCAAATTTTCCGTTAAAATTTATCATTAGAGAAGTTCAAAATTGTGGTTTAAAAATTCTAGCAACCATTAATGCACTTTTAAATAAATTGTTCAAAATTTATGGTGACCAAAACATGAATTTGCAAAGAAAAATATTAATTGGTGGGAGGAAATAGTGTCTCTGTATGATGTGCCTCACCTACTGAAAGGCGTTAGAAATAATTTATTAACTAAAGATTTGGTTTGGGAAACAGAAAATCAAAATTTCAAAGCTAAATTGGACCATATACAAGAAGCCTACCATCAAGACGAATCCTGTGGAGAACTTCCGAGCTGTAGTAAAAATTACTGATTTCCTTGTTATTCCAGAGAAGATTTCCAAAATGAAAGTTCGATATGCAATCCAAACAGGACCGCCGCTAGGGTGTTAGCCGCCTGTGTGCCAAACAATTTTTGCCGCCCCTTCCCCCTCGTAAAGTACAAAATAAAGAGCTTTGGAATTAATATTATTTTATGTATATTTTAACTTTTTTGCAAAGAACGCACTTTCTAACAAACTTGTTTTAAAAACCAATTTTTGCTTTTGTAAAACTTAAAAAGTAAATGGGTGGTGTGAATAAAAATGAAGCAAAGGCTTTTGCTTTATTTTCTGACACAAATATATGTTTTTCATCAAACAAAGATAGTGGTATAGTAAAAGCTTTTACTACTCTTTATTAACACTACCCAATGTCTCACTATAAAATAGGACAAATATAAACCGATAACTTTTTTATACAATTATTTTAAAAATAAAATTATAAAAATTAGATATTCGGGGATGGGAGCAAAAAAATTCAACTAACATATATTTTCGAAAAAAAAACTTACCTCATAATTATGAAATAGATAGCCTGGGACACACTTCTTTAATTGATAAATTGTTTTTAGGGTAAAATCGGGATAAAAGTTTAAATTGCACTTGCCGTGATTTTGTTTGTGAAAATCTCTTTAGCACACTATTAAGGTCTATGGTATCGCACAATTCGTGTTCAATAGAGAGAGTTGCCAAAGCCGATAATCTTTCCTAACTCATAGATGACCTAAGGTAGTTTTTTATCAACTTGAGTTTGGAGAATGAACGTTCTCCAGTTGCAACAGTGATCGGTAATGTCAAGAAAATTCTAATTAGCACGGTTAAATTAGGAAAGTATGATGATAAACAACTTTGAAGTATGTATTCAAGAATATCAATAGTATTCATATCAGATTTAAGATGTGGTTGTATAGCTTTAATTTCTTCGAATAATTCCTCCCCGTTAATATCGCTATGGTTTAATTCCTTGTCTGTCAAGGCTAGTTCCACTTCGGCACAATGGGCTTTCAATTCATTGTCTCTAAGATCGCCATATTGGTGTAAATTATACAAAATTTTAAAGATATCAGTATGTTGGTGTAATAATTGAAATCTCTCATTAATGGCCCCGATCGCTGCATCCAAAACTTTAAAGTAAAAGTTGACTTTAAAAGACCTTTCTGGATCTTTGTTTTTGTTTTTGCATTAGGATCGGCGGCGGCCGCCCCTTTAAATCGGCCGCCTGCGTGTTTTGAACACAACGCACACATGGTAGCGGCGGCCCTGAATCCAAATTTTAAGTCATACCATGGGCGCAACAATCTCGCTTCTGGTGAACAATGGTATGTAATGGTATTTTACGTGGTTCGTAATATAAAGAAGGCGTTTTCTTTTAGGTAATGACAAATTAAATGAAACAGCTTTAGGAACCGCCAAAACTTTAAATTTTTTTGACAAATTATTCGACAGCTGTAATGGAGGGACGTCACGATCAAACTGTAGAAAGCCTTTGCTTTGCGGCGCATCTCTAAATTCTGTACATGTACAGTTTTGGAATGAAGCCATTAAAAATATGAAAAACATGTACTTTATAGACCCAAATGGGAGAAAATCAGTTCCTCCAAGTTTAAAAAATTGGATTAATACTTTGCAATAACTTTTAGATATCTACAAAATTTTAGTTGATAGCGGCAAATGCAAGTTTTTTCTACCTTGAGCTCTAAAGCAAGGCCTTATAGAAAATTATTTTGGAAAAATTAGAAATATAAGGAATCGTGCTGTAAATCTGACGGCAATGCAATTTTGTGATAGTTTTAAAACTTTTATTAATAAGAAATTATTTTGGATCGAAATCAATTGGAATGAACTGCGAAACAAGCAATATACCAGATCTATTTAATCTAAAATATTTAATAGACAAAATTAATAGTAGCGACTATAAAAATGAAATTGAATTCGAAATTTGTAATATTTGGAAATATATATCAAAATCGCCAGAGTTTGAGTTAGAAAAACTGATGCATAAAGTGTTATTGGTTATGTAGGTATCTGGGTGGGTTGGTAAAAATTGAAAAATTTAAAGTGTGATGTGTGTAGGTCCCAAATTTTTGGCACATATATGGAAGAGGATACTGTTTATAAATTTATAAGGGGAAAAAATGCAATTGCCAACAAAAAAGAGTTAAATATTGCAGGTTAGACTTTATTAAAAAAATTAATACAATTTTATAATATATCTAAAATAGTACTAGGAAATGCGAATTCTTTTTTAAATTATAGATCAAATAGTTAATTTACCAATATATTTATATAATATAAAAGGAGTAAATTTAATTTTGAGTGGGAAAGACACGAGGGTGGGTAAATATAAAAACCAAATTTATAACAAAGCACTTATTTTGTACAAAAAAAGATTAAATACTTATAGCAAATACAAAATAACATACAATTTTTCATGCATTTTAGTTATTGTACCATTTTGTATAATTTTAAAATTGAATACCATTCTGTCTAGTCGGCTTGGAAATCGCACCAGGCACAAGATAACAGATGGCACTATTCGGGCTCAAAAAAATCCATCCAGTTTGCATTCTATAGTTTCTTTTTTCTATGTGCTACTCTTCGCTCTAGCGACATCTATCGGAAAGTTTTGCAAAGACCAAACTGGCAAATACCAGCGTACATAAAGTCTGCTTAAATATGTAATTGTAAGCACTCTGTATGCCGCATTTTACTATTGGTATTTCTAACTGATGGGACCTACAAATATCCAAGATGGTTTCCTAGCCTAGAAAGTACATAAACAGCTTCAAATTTAAATTCAATCGTTGATGTCCACGCAATTAACACTGTTGTTATGCAATAATAATAGAACGTAAGTACTCCGCGCCATAAAACAATACAGTGCTACCCACGCCACGACTAGAAGTGACACGCTAACCGACGCCAATCAAGCATAATCACAAGGACTAACACTTTTAGGTAAGAAATCGGACCTTTTGAGGGCTTCTGCGATGAATCTAGGGCTATCTACCCGAGCTGGACCTCCCACGATGCTCTGGACACGTCGTCGTTACCAGCCTGCTGTTAGCGAGACCCAAATCTGCGCTTGAACCCACCTGATGTTTGGCTGCCACTCTCAAAGACCTTCCAAATCGCTTTCACTGAAGCTGGGAGCCTTAATGTAAGGTTCCGCTGCACCACACGTACGCTGCTTGCTTATACACTTGTCCACGAACTTATAAAGCTGGCTGGACCTCCGTCGAATATCATCCAAATACCATGGCTTTCATTGGACCAAATTGAGGCCTCGTATCTACCTGTGCAGAAGCCCAATACTAGGGTTAACTTCTACAAATCACCCAGGACACTCTCTCAATAAAACACTGCTTTCCGATAACTTGGGTATTTAATTGCACATAAAAAGTACTTTATTTTGCAGAAGCTTGGCAAAACACAACCAAACCTGTCGAAGAAGTCACCTCAATTCTCTTATTTTTGTTGCATGAAATGCCCAGCCTACTCTGATTTTAACTTGTTTTGAACAAAGACAAAGCTGTTCTAAAAACGTCATTCTATCAATTATATTCAAGCCCTACACTATTTTATAACAAATCTGAAATTTAAATTATTACTTTTACTGCCGAGTAGCGCAGATGGGTAAGTGCTTGCCTTGCATTAAGCAAGTCCTCGGTTCGAATCCTGCGAGGGTCGAAATTTTCCGCAGCCTCAGCCTTGCGATTTGAACCGGGCTCGGTGAGATCATTCACAGTTGGAAATCAAATTAACTGTGCTCTACTCAGAACCACAGACGTAAGAGATAGAGTAACAAGGTCAACATAACACACACACCTCACACAATGGTTATTGTGCAAGCACAAAAGGCGCGCTCCAACTTTGTATCCCGAATCCGGGGCAAGTTGAGCATTGTACCGCCAGATGCCAGCACATAAAGCACCAGCCTCTACACCCTAAGGTAAAACAAGGTTTTCGATTATACATACATAGATAAATACATACTGGGCATTCTTATAATAAATATCTGTTTTGTTGGTTAAGTTATAAATTACTAATAATTATTATTTGAAATATAAGGCTACTAAATGTGTCCATAGCAATATCCACATATCGATCTACTTGTCATTTAATTTAAGGGTTTTCTACGGTATGACTTCTCATATGTCTGTCTAAGTTACACTTAGCTGCCGTTCTGTATTCACAGACAGAGCAACTGTAAGGCTTTTCACCTGTATGAGTCCTCATATGTGAAACTAAGCTACTTTTATGTCTCGTTCTGTGTTCACAGACAGAGCAACCATAAGGCTTTTCGCCTGTATGAGTCCTTACATGTGTAACTAAATGATTTCTCTGTGTTGTTTTAAAATCGCAAACAAAACAAACATAAGGTTTTTCGCCTGTATGAGTCCGCATATGTCTAAGGTACTTCTATCGGTCGTGCTGTATTCACAGACAGAGCAATTATAAGGTTTTTCACCTGTATGAGTCCTCACATGTCTAGCTAAATTACCTTTTTGTGTCGTTTTAAAATCACAAACAGAACAAATAAAAGGCTTTTCGCCTGCATGAGTCCTTACATGTTCAACTAAATGACCTTTCCGTGTTGTTTTAAAATTGCAAACAGAACAAATGAAAGGTTTTTCGCCTGTATGAGTCCTCACATGTTTAGCTAATTTACCTTTCTGTGTTGTTTTAAAATCACAAACAGAACAGATATAAGTCTTTTCGTCTGTATGAGTGCTCATATGCCTAACTAAATTCCCTTTCCGTGTTGTTTTGTAGTCACAAACAGAACAAATATAAGGCTTTTCGCCTGTATGAGTCCTCATATGTGTAGCTGAATTAATATTTTGAGTGCCTTCTTGTTCGATGCATAACCTATCCAAATTGTAGTTACTATCAATGCTCTGCGTTTTCCATGATGTAGTTCGTGGAGAATTATAAAATTTACTCTCCATAGTTTCTTGTTTGATATTCATTATTGTTGTTTAAATGTCAGAGTTCCTGTGATAGATGAGCCAATGGAATTTAAATATCTCCACACCTACAACAAAAAGAGTTTGCAATTAATCTATGATAAAAGCAGCAATATGACATTTGGAGTATTGAACAGTAGCATTTTTATTTTATTGATTCTGATTACAAATAGGTAGGCCTCAAATGAAAAACAACTCAAAGTTAGCCCAGTTAATTGGGATCCATTTTATAATTGGACTTCTGCTATTTAATTCTAAGAAAAATTCTTAGGTGCTGCAGTTTGCACTTACTTGTACATGGAAGAACTTTTTTTATTTATTTGAATTTGTCAGTTTAGCAGCCACATTTTGCTATTTATCAGTTTTATGAAATACAGGTTGTGTTACAGGCCATGGGTGTAACTTGGGCATCAGTTTGAGGGGTGATGGGGGGGGGGGGGGGGCAAAGTCTGCAGCATACAGTATGCAGGTTAAATTTATTCAAAACATAATATCCACATAGCTAATACAGTATTACATGTATTATTACATTTGTATGAATGACTGGTGGTAGTTAGTAAGGCAACCAAATGGTTTCTATTAGAAATGAGAATAACATCAATAACATTAATAGAATTTTCACTTAAAAATTCACGTTAAAGCTGGTATGACACGATACTAAATTTTTGCGAAAATTTACGAATAAATTTTATAAAAAATTTACTAGTAAATTTTTTGCTTAAATTGGCTTAACCAGAAAATTATACGTATGCAACGTATTCAATATTTTTTCGTAAATTTTGTTGTAAACCTGCGCAGTAGTCAAATATTTTAGGGATATTTATAATTTATATGCAGTAAAGTTGATAGAATTTCTATTTGGCACAGATAACACAAACGTAACCTAAAAATTGTACGATTAGCGGGAATTAATAAGTTGAGTTGAATTTTATTTTATCATGAGCGACAGTGAAGATTTATATTTGTTATGTTATGTCGCAGAACAATACAGCTATGTGGTGTTAACCTTGTTTGTGGTCAACATTCACTTAAAACTAGGGTCCCTAGATTTCTAACTAGTGTGAAGTTACCATCTGCGCAGATTTACGCGCATATTTATGTTTACGCCCAGATTATTTAGAAAGTGTTTCTAAATAATTTACGCATAAATTTACTAGTAAATTTCTTCTACAATTTTTTGTTTGCAACGTGCAAAAATTTTTAAAATAATTTATGAAAAAATTTACTCGTAAATTTTCGCATAAATTTAGTATCGTGTCATACTAGCTTATAAGGGTTGAATTCCTTTAATTGTAAGAATATAACAATTGCCAGTTTGGCAAATCAAACGTGATTTAGTATATTGTTATATACTAAATATATAATTCAATGTTATTTGATCTGACTTTAAATTGTATTATCTATTGAAAAAGTAATAGAATACAATTATTTCAGTAGAATCAGTGAAAATTGAGTGTTCTTGTGTGCTGGTTTGGTATCTATTACCAATAATAGAAATTGAAAGAGCTATAAGGAGATTAGAGGTGGTCGGGAATAACCAGGGGTTTGCTGACTGGAGTTTTAACAGTGTAAAGGCAAAGTTTGAGACATCAGGTATCAAACTAAACCGCAGTTAAGGTCAGTGGAAATTCTCATAAAGTAATACGAATAAACAAATTACAAGTGAGTTTGGTGCGACAATCCTTAGAAATAAATTGTTTGTTATATTTAGAAATTAATTTTAAAAGAATTATTTTTCTAAATTTATGTGATTCGAGTACTCAACGTTTTTAGATATTTATATTTTGAAATTTGAATATCTTGGAATTAGGTTATACTTAGAATTTTTATTTATTAATCAATTCTGGACACATAACAATCGATTAAAATCTATTTTGACAGTTCGATATTTTATTTGTAATGTCAGATCAAACTATTATTGAATCTTAATTAATCAAATACAGAAGTAAATCTTATAAGGTACATGAATTTGATATATAACTTATAAAGTCAGGTCATATTCTTCTTTACAAAAAGATTAATTTATTATAATTTAAAAATAGAAGTGATTAATTGAAGACAGTACCATTCAGCTGCGAATCAGGGGTTAATGTTCAAAACTGTCTAGCCGAGATTACAAACAATATTTAGATCCTGACATAATTTAAAATGTCAGATTAATTTAATGAAACAGACGTCAATTTAAATCTTCTTTGTAGTATATCGTTACTGTGTATATTTACATACAAATGAGACATTGTTGTTAAAATACAATATAGAGTAATATTACAAATCGCACCGCATTGAGGGGCGATATATTACAATTGGCGACACAATGTGGAGCTTTATTACAACTGGCGCTCGAACGTGGAGCAAATAGGTGTTTGATTACAAGTCACAACTCTGTCTACCATACAAAAATATGATCTGTCAAAAACGACTTCCACAAAATGTTTAAACCTACACTGCAAAAGAATGCCGCACTTGCACGTAAAGCCAAAATTTTGCCCTCCTCAAATTCATCATCATTGGCCCATTTCTACGGAATATTGATGCCGCCCATTAGAGCTTATCAATCCATTTTCCGAGGTGGATCACTCCTCATCATTCTTTGGTTCATTACACTTTCTGATGGGTCTTTGCTGATTTCACCACTTTTTTCCAACTTTGTCTGTTTAGGGCTTCTTGTTTCCATTTTTGTCACTTCTGTGGTATGTATATCTTCTATTACCTCCTCCTTCAATCTGCTCTTTGACCTGCCTCTGGATCTCCCACCTGATCCTCTACACTATACTTTCGTTTTCACATCTTTCTGTATGTCCTAACCAACGAATTCTCATTGCTTTAATTCTTTTCACTGCGTCTTCTCCTTTCATTCTTCCCGTCAGTTCGAAGGTAATTTTTCCTCTGTGTTCACCAGACTCTATACGTATTGGGCCAAAAATTACTCGCAGGAATTTTCTTTCTGACATTCTTAATTTGTTTTCGTCACTTTTTATTAAATTCAATGTCTCACACGCGTATATTATTGCTGGATTTATTATTGTTTCATATATTTTAATTTTAGTGGCTTCACTGATACACTTATTTTTTAGTAAATTTGTAACTGTAGTTCAGTTTATGTCCTACCTGTAGTCTGTGTTTAATATCTTCTTGTTTATCGTTGTTAATGTTAATTTGTATGCCTAAACATTTAAAGGTTTCTACTTCCTCAAATTTATATTTCCCGATCTCAACGGTCTTCCTTGGCTGGTGTTTCTTTTGACATGTCATATATTTGGTTTTATCTTTGTTAATATGTGGTCTCTTTTTACTGCTTCCTCGTTCATTCTTCTTAACAGTTCATCTAACTTGCTTTTGCTACGAGCTATTATAACCAAATCGTCTGCGTATGCTATCATTTGTGTTTTGTTTGTTATAATATTTCATATGTGTCCTATTTTTCTTATTATGCCTTCTAAAGTAAAGTTAAAAAGAGTAGCTGATAGTGCATCCCCTTGTTTAACACCAAAGTTTACATAAAAGTATTAAGTGTTTCCAACATTAGTTCTAATGCTGATCTGTGTTTGATCTAATGTCACTTTAATTAAACTAATTATCTTACTTGGGATTCCCACCTTCTGCATATATTTGAAAATCACTCTTCTTTTAATACTGTCAAAGGCATTCCTAAAATCGACAAATAATATGTGAAGTCTTATATTGAATTCGTACCCTTTTTCGATAATTTGTTTCATAATGTGCATGGTATCTGTTGTTCCTTTTCCTTTGTGGAATTCGAATTGGTAGTCTCCTATTTCGTTTTCAGCATATTCTTTTAATCGTGCTTGTAGGAGTGTGGACAAAATCTTATAAGTTGAATTTAAAAGGGTTATTCCTCTACAGTTACCTACAGCATTTTTCGAGGATTCCTTTTTTATGTAATACTGTATTTTGAAAAATCATGGCATTTGATTGAATAACAAGAGATGCGAGAAATAGTTGTTGAAATTGCACTGGCACAAAATAATAAACTGAAATAAATTATCTCCATAGAAACTAAGATCAACAGTCTCATGGTATTGATTGTTTAAATATGTAGAGTAATATTGTTAGTGCATAATTAACTAGTAATTCTAAGAATTATAATTAACCAGTTTATAGGAACCACGGCCTGCTGAATTGTGTGACAAACGTCACTTTATACGGCCTGGGCATATGTGAACTTTTGCGATTCTCCGCAGAGCGCTGCATACCCACGAGCGGGAATTTCAAATTTGCAATGTTACCATGTTGACTACGATGCAAATATTTAATTAAACTAGCCGACATTAGTTAAAATTTGACAATAATAACATAACCCTCCCGTGCCCGTCTTACGTTTGGTTTTCTATTGTGTTTTTTTGAACAATTTCCTGTTAATTTCCTCGATATTTTCTTAGTTACATTATATACGTTCACAGTTTAATTTGTTGATTAAGTTATTCGTTTTCAGTTTTTACGATTTGATTTGGAGTTGTTGAAACGGGAAGCGGTTCTGCATACTGTACGTATAAAAGATGTTGTATTGCAATATGCAAATATACAAATTGACTATCATGAATGTGCCTCAAATCAAGTTTTATGAAGGAAATGAAGAAAATTATGGTACTGACTACTGATCCTTCAAACAACGTATTAAAACTGTAATCTCTAAGATGTATTCCTTACACGGCACTGTAAATAGATTACACCATTCATATTTACATTAAATTCAAAACAATAGGTCCTTATTTAACTAATACTGCATTTGAAAAATCATTGTTAAAACACGTATTTTCTTGACAGCCGCTATCATTTAAATGTCAACGTGGGTATGTTGCGCCAAAACGGCCAAAATTAGCATTTTCTCAAAAATGAAAACAACAATGAATTTCAAAACAATGCCCAGGCCGTATAAAGTGACGTTTGTCACACAATTCAGCAGGCCGTGATAGGAACCATTAGAAAATACAAGATTAACATAAAAATTACTGCATATCTCTAATATACAGGCAGACCTTTCACACACTAACAGCCAGTCTTATAAAGGCTACTAATCTGACGTTAACTTTAATTCGCTGTTAAAATAAACAAAAGCGCATCAAAATTTGTTTACTAATGAATGAAATGTCATAAGCACTAACGTTTTGATGCGCCTTTGTTTTAACAGCAAATTAAAGTTAACGTCAGATTAGTGGTCTTTATAAGACCGGGCGTAAGTAAATAAAGCAGATGTCTGCGGTCTATGTCATGAAGGGACCTGGACACTACGCCGACTGGACACAACGTCGACCGTGGACACTACGCCGACGGAGGACACTACGCCGACCGTTGGCCGTGGACACTACGCCGACCCTGGACACTACGCCGACCGTCCTCTGTGGACACTACGCCGACCGTGGACACAACGCCGACCGTCCTTTTTGGACACTACGCCGACCGTGGACACAACGCCGACTCTTAAAATAAAAATTAATAGCAAATGCAACACTGTAGTGGACACTACGCCGACCGTTCCCTTTGAACACTACGCCGACCGTGGACACAACGCCGACCGTTCCCTTTGGACACTACGCCGACCGTTGACACAACGCCGACTTATCCTCCTAGAATAAACGTTCGTAATAGGTCTCAGTGTGCATATTTCTTTACGTCGGCGTCGATACAATTTTCCTTACTAGGAATACCTATTTTTTCTACTCCCGCATGCAAATATTCTATTTTCTTCACAATCCACAGAATGGATAAGTGGGCAATTGTAGTTAACTGAACGAATATGATTTCATATCCACATACGGGCGAATATGAAATACACTAATCACAAAACACGTTAGTCGTGATTACCTAGAGTACCTATATAATAAGTAGACTTATTATATAGGTACTCTATGATTACCTAGGCGACTTTCATTTATTGTTTGTTTTGTTATGGGCACGCCCTGCGGAAATGTGTGGCACACGTAATTTTGTTGTAAGATATCTTATTAACGTTGAATAAATGTTTCTTTAATTTTCCAGTTTGTACTTCCTTTTACAATAAAGGAAGTAGTGGATTCACCCCAAAAATTCGAAATTGAGTTTTCAACAGATCTTCATGTTTTAGAGTCCCCTGAGTCCAAAAAACATATTTTTTTCATTGGTCTGTCTGTGTGTCTGTGTGTGTGTGTGTATGTGTGTGTCTGTCTGTCTGTGAACAGAATATCTCAAAAACGAAAAGAGGTATGGCGTTGAAACTTCATATATAAGTTTTGTATACTATGTAGATGCGACAGCAAGCTCTTGTAATTTTTCAGTTTTTTTCGATTTTTTCAAAAACGGCTTTAACGATTTTGTTCAAACTTCATATTTTTATTACATTTTTAATGTGTATTGATGTGAGATGGGTGATTTTTCAGTTGAATACTTCTAAAATGGGATTCTGTTGTTTTTTTCCCATTTTTTTATTAACTCCTATATTAAATAGAACACCCGGTATATTATTAAATTTTTGAACTCAGCTTAAAATTCTAGAGAAAATTTGTCTCTTCAACTGACGCACTATTTTGTACCGTTTTTGTAGAATTTGTAATTTTTGAAAATTTTTGACAAATTCTTAAAAATTTAAAATCAAATTTTTTGCTAATTATAAGATCACTATAAAAGGAAGTTGTGTGCATGTATCACACCAGATTTTTTTCCATTGATAGGTCGTAGAAAAAATACACTGTACAACTCGAGTGAAATGTCCATATCGCTCTCGGATAATTGAGCACTCCGCCTATTGCGTCGAGCTCAAACTTTATCCTCGTGCGATATGGACATCATATCCACTCTCGTTGTACAAACTACTAATAAATAGCACTGTAATACTACCAAAAGTATAGCGTTTGGCTGTTTCAGATACAGTTATGCCTTGACATTGTCGTCAAAAAGAGCTACTAAATTTAAGAAAATCAAAGAAAATTTTACCGCCGCGCCGTACCGGTATATTTAGACAAAATCAAATAGCTTTAGAGCGGTCACAACGTCATATAGTAAAATATCAGGTATGGAGTATTAGATACATTTTACGATTCGTGGAATTGGCGGTTGATCGTAACAATGAATTAAAAAATGGTTTATGGCTAGTGGTGTTTTTTAGAGACCTGGGGCTATAAAGTAAAAGAAGATCAAAATAAAAGATAGCGGAATTATAAATGTTTCGCTAGACAAATTAAAGAGATTTAACCTCTCTAGTGGCGGTGAATCTAGGACAAAAAACCCCTGGAGAAAAACCCCGGACATAAGACCCCCGGACAAAAAACACCCGGACTAAAAACCCCCCAGATAAAAAACTCCCGGACTAAAAACCCCCATCATAAAGAAAACACCTTCAAATCATGTGGGGTCCGTGGGAGACTATTATTTTTATTTATAATAATGAGTTATTAATTATAATTATAATTACCACTGATGCAAGAATGCAGATCAAAATGACACATGTAAAAAGTAGGGCATTTATTTAATACAAAATACATTAGCAGGTATCTTTGTATTATAGCTTTTGTTATCAGTGGTAATCATAGTTGTCCAATAAGAAGGCAGGTGATTACTATTTTCTAAAAATTGCAAATGGATTCTTGCATGAGTACGGAATGATAATTAATAATTGGAAATTGGCGACAGACTAAACTAAATTTACTTTCTCTGAAGAATAAAAGACCGACGTATCAAATTTCGCAAACCCGCCTGAAATAAGTATTCCAAGATCCAACATTATACAGGGTGTATTAAAACACGCGGAGAATATTTACAGCATGCAATTGTATGTCAAAAATTGAAGCAAAAATTATAATTATCATTTGGTCTTAGACGAATAGTTTTTGAAATATTAGCGTTGAAAAGATGTTAAATTAGGCAACGTTGTGCATTTCGACAGCAACGGATTATGCATTCGCATGGCGAACGTGATTTAGAAAACTTTTTAATTGCCGTAAATAATAACATTAGGTTGTGAATTTTCTGTATATGTATTATATTAAATAAATGCCCCACTTTACATGTCTCATTTTTTATGCATTCTTGTATCAGTAATGAATGATAATTATAATTAATAACTTATCTTCAATAATAATAATAATCGCCCACGGACCCCACATAATGTGCGAGTGTTTTCTTTATGGTGGGGGTTTTTAGTCCGGAGGTTTTTTATCCGGGGGGTTTTTAGTCCGGGGGTATTATATCCGGGGGGTTTTTAGTCCGGGGGTTTTTTGTCCGGGGGTCTTATGTCCGGGGTTTTTTGTCCAGGGGTTTTTTGTTCTGTAACGAGTGGCGGCTCGCATGGACAGGCCAGTTTGCGTGGCCTAACCTACAATAATTGTTTGTCCTGATTTTTTTTAAAATATTGTTTTGTAATCTATTTATTTATGATTATACACAATTATTTATTTTATTATTTTTGAGTCTGTTTTCATTAAAATTGCATTACAGTAGCAAAACTTCACATTGCATAGTCTATACTAAATAATTTACTCCACGAAGCGGCACTATCGTCTTACTTTTTAGATGCAAATTACAACGCGGTCTTCTGTTGTGAATAATATAATTTTAAAATTGATTATCATTACATTTTTAATGGTAGCTTAGCGATTATACAAATTTCAAGTTTCTGATTTTAAAAAAGAAAACTTTTAAATTTGCAGCACTGGGTTACCTAACAGGTAGTGGTCGGTTAAGTAGACAGGAAGTTGTAATTTATTTTCATCTTGAGGAAAGTCCGACAAAGGGATTATAGTAAGTTCTTCTTGGATAGGATTATTTGAGCACTTATTTGGCGGTACTTCTTCCCCAAGAATATGATTTTTTATCTTAACTGAATCTATGCATAGAGGGGGAAAGTTTCTTAAAAATTTACTGATTGGTTGTAGGGGTGTAATGTATAAATAAGCTTGATTGCCCAGTATCCACAGTTTCTACAGCGATTTTGCGAGTGCACAAGTAAGAATTTATTAACAATTTAAGTACATTTTATTGACTGACAACATAATGGAAATTGTAACTGTGCCGGGTCAAAGACGTGGTTCGACCTATTACACGTGCAATGCGGACCTAGGGTTTTTATACAGAATAAATAAAACAAAAAACGGTATAAAATTTTTGATCTGTACGGAGAAAGGGTGTCCAGCACGAGCGTCTGCAAACGAAAATCAATTTACCAAACTTGGGGAAAACCACAGCCATGTACCAGACGCGAAAAAGGCGGCACCGTTGCGTTTAAGAGTGGCGATGTTAGAAACGGCGAGTAATACGAGCGAAGATATTAAATCTATATTTGTTACACAAAGTGCGAGGTATGTATCATATATTTATGCTTTTATAAACGAAACTTAACTTGTAGAAAAAACGCACATTGTTTGCGATTACTTTTTATTGTATTTCTACCGAGAAGAAATTAATTAACAGGAATTGGTAATATTATAGTTTTATTTACGTTCTCTTTTTAAGGGCTCCTGTAGATGTTGCCAGTAAGATAGCCTTTCCAGCTATGTCAAAGACTATGAGGCGGCATCGCGGGTTAGTTGCACCCCCTATGCCAAATACTTTAGAGGATTTGGGGAACATTTGCCGCGATAACCCTCTATACGGTAAAATCGACGGAACCAATTTTTGTTGGGGTACTGTAGGTGAAGAAAATTTGACATCAGTGGTATTTTTGGCGGAGGACTTAATGCAGTTACTCAGCGAATCAAAAGAAATACATATCGTAGGTACATTTAAAACTCGTCCCCGTCATCCAGCCAGTAGTCAGCTACTGACTATAATGGCAGTACAATATGGATATGTATGTATTTTGATCAAGTGATAATATCGTTGTCCAAACCAACGTTTAATACAACATTTTCTAGGCATTTCCGTGTGCGTACGCTTTAATGAAAAGCAGGAAAACTTCGGCGTATGACTAAATATTTCAAAAACTTAGGGAAATTCTACCCAATATGAAAGTGAAATTCATTATGACGGATTTTGAGAAACCTCTTGGTTCTTCTTTGGAGAGGCAATTCCCAAACGTGAAGAAGGCGGGTTGTTTCTTTCATTACGCTCAGGTAATTAAAAGGGCTGAATATTTGGTATGTGGTTATTTTCTGTACTAAGTTTATTTGTTTTAGGCTATCTTACGAAAAGCATGCGGACTTGGCTTGAAACCATTACTAAGCGATAACAGACTTGCGAAAAGGTCCTTAAAGATTTTGATATGTTTAGCATTATTGCCTACCAATCAAACCCAACAGGGATTTCAGTATGTGTCTAACTTTATAGAGGAAAATCACCTTTCCAATTCTTTTGAAACGTTGTTAACGTGAGTGTTCTGCTACAATGCTATGCCAAACTAACCCTTGCAGCATGTGTATATGGATACATAGTGGGGCGCAATTTACTTAAACAATCATATTTACAACCAACCTTAATTAAACGAATTGTATCCGTTTTATATAACTGTATATGTTTTAGGTATTACCGAAGGCAATGGCTCACTAGAGTAGGTGCGGACGGATTTTCCGTATACAAGCGATCCAGGCGCACAAACAATGATTCTGAATCCTTCCATGCGTTGTTGCAGAGATTACTAAGGGTACGAGGTCCGAATGTATGGGAATTCATAGGTAATAACAATAACACCCATTTGGTGCATTTTAAAAATTGAATACAGGACCTATACACACAATTAATTTGTTACAGGCAAAATACGGGAAATATCGATGCTCACAGTTAGAGAAGTTCGAGCCTTTATTGACGAAGGACTTCAAATAAAGGTTTTATCAAAGCGATCATATCAGTCAAATAGTAGGAGGATACGGAATTTAACTTCACAATTTAACGAAGACGGAGATGTGGAATCCTTTTTGAACGGAGTCTCGTCTACGATGGAGCGAATATTCCAAAATGTAGTTGCTGATGACGAAACTATTAATATGGAAGAGGAAATTTTGCTGACAGCACTTTCTGGTGACGTACCCGCTACGTTCGAAATTAATGGTATGTGGAATAATATTAATATTTTTTAAATTTCGTCTACATTAATAAATTAATTTCAGATAATAGTACCACTACTGACTCGGAAGAGGAAGTTGTTGAAGTAGAGGAAGAGGCAAGACCTGACAGTAACAATGAAAATGCTCTCAATCCAATTGGCGAAAGATATAACGCACTGTGCCTGATATGTCACAACCCCCCCCCCCCCCCCCCCACCGACATTATAATGCCGTGTCGGCATTTCGGGATGTGCACTGAATGTGCTGAAACGATGCAAAACATGGATGCTACTCCACAAGTTCCAGACGAGATTTGGGGTCACACCTATAACTACGCAATCTGTCCTCTCGATCGACAACCAATCGAACAGTATATAACTGTCATAAGTACATAATTTTATAGAAGTCGACTTTCATTGGCATTTATTTAATATTTCTGAAATAATAATTTCGTTTGTTTTTTATTTACGAAAATAACTCTTTTGTACTTACCTGTGAATCCAAGTAACATGCCAGTATCAAATTAGGCATACGTGTTCTCGAAACGTTGAACTAGGGTATGACAAAATTTCAGGGGAATCCAACGAATGGTCATTAAATTGCCAAGATTTACTCGCTTCAACACATTGGACTGTTCAATTCGCGTGAGAACAACCAATCAAAACATTTTATACCGATATGACCCGCCGCATCAGTATCTCCAATAATAAATTTTTCAGTGAGGGATTATATGCCTATAATCTTCTAGAAAATGTAATTTCCTAGTAGGGAAAATTGTATCGACGCCGACGTGAAAAAATATGCACTCTGAGACCTATTACGAACGTTTATTCTAGGAGGATGAGTCGGCGTTGTGTCCACGGTCGGCGTAGTGTCCAAAGGGACGGTCGACGTTGTGTCCACGGTCGGCGTAGTGTCCAAAGGGAACGGTCGGCGTAGTGTCCACTACAGTGTTGCATTTGCAATTAATTTTTATTTTAAGAGTCGGCGTTGTGTCCACGGTCGGCGTAGTGTCCAAAGAGGACGGTCGGCGTTGTGTCCACGGTCGACGTAGTGTCCACAGAGGACGGTCTGCGTAGTGTCCAGGGTCGGCGTAGTGTCCACGGCCAACGGTCGGCGTAGTGTCCACGGTCGGCGTAGTGTCCACGGTCGGCGTAGTGTCCAGTCGGCGTAGTGTCCTAGACTCGTCATGAACACCTAAATAACATTATTTATCACGAACTTGTAAACACGCTTATCGAACCTATTCCTTTGAATCTCTTATTACCAAATTGGACCTAAAATAAATTGTAAAATTATAACTTGAATAAACAAATGGACATTCGAGCTCTAGATTCAAGTGGGAGACTTATGTTACGTATGAAATTTTAGTTCAAGCTTTTCTGTCTTCTCGAGCGTTTCTGCCGAAAATTTTTGAATTTGTTGCAATCGCATAGTATAAATAAATCTAGTTTATAAAACTTAACCCCGTTTTAATCATTTATGTGTTTACTTGCGCATCGCGGTTTTGCGCTTTGCGGCATTCTTCTGGAACGTAAACCCCGCAAACGGCGACGTCTGCCTGTACTTATTTTTGAGTGGTGAAGTGTTTTATGACAATCTTTTCTCATATTCAAGAGAGTATTATTTATATACTTACTGGAGGCCTATGAAGTAAATCTGCATTATTGTGTCAGCTGCTACATTTGGGAGGTTTGCTGTGATTCTGAAAGAACAGAATATTCTTATTACAAAAGCTTTTATCATTACTGAAATATACAGGTTGTCCCTTAAAGGTGCGAAAAAAAGTAAGGACATATACTAGAGCTCAAAATAAGCCGATTTAACCCAAATTACCTATATGTAAAACTGTATTCCTTAGGAATTACAGCTATCTAAAAATGATGAAAAATCCTTTAACATGTCTTTTGCACGAAACTAAAGAGCATGTAGTCTTTAAAAATGCAATAAATTGTATTTGAGAACTACACAATAAATTGAAAATCATAATAAATGTTCAAAATTGGATTTTATTTTCACTTATACATAAACGTATCCTGCTCCGTAGAATTTTTGATACGCTCAAATATTCCAGGGCTTCCACAGATATTATTTGCTGCCTGAAATTAAAATGACAGGTAGGCTTTGAAACCATATATATAATACACATAGATTGCTAGTAGGGCCTCAGAACGCCCGAAAACATTACGGCGCCGACATAGTCTCACTTAGAGTATAACGCGTCTCATGCGCATGCGTGAGAATTCAAAATCCGCCTTTAGAAGCGAATTTAAAACTTGACCACTTCCCCATTGGGCGACTCCGCCGCGCTTGCGCACAGCTCACCATTATACATTGAAGAGTTGGTTGTCTGTCTCACTTCCTTCGTGAGTTTCCCACTCATAGCCGCTAGCAATATAGTAAGTATTAGATATATGTTTGAAACCGTTCATTGCATTGTTTTAATTAAACGTCAAAATTTATTGGATTTTCAAAGGCTACCTGTAATTTTATTTTCATACAAGGGACATGTAAAGCATTTTTCATCATCTTTAGATGACTGCAACTCCTCAGCAGTGGACTTTTGTATATAGGCAATTTGCGTTACATTGGCTTATTTTGAGCTCTAGTATCTGTGGTTAATTTTTTTGCACACCTCTCAGGGACACCCTGCAGACATTTACAAATATTGTCAACGGTACATACTGCTCACCCAAAATAACTGCGGGTGCACAAAAATGAGGGACTACTTATTCAAAACTGTTTATCGTACGCTTCATTAACCTGAATGAGGACTACCTCCACCACAGTTGTCCACATCACATATATTTCTCACCCGTACAGTTATTTTCGGTGAGATCAAAAATGCATGCGGTTGGTATGTACAGTTGCGGCCAAAAAAAATGGGACAACTCTTGTAACAGATTTTTGTCAAATTCTAACTGCTTGAACTTATTTTATTAATATTTCAGATTGCAACATTGAATATTTGACATCTGCCAACAATTCCAAAGTAGAAATAATACGACAAAGTAGTAATGCCGCATATAAATTCAGTGATGAAAGGTGGAATAATCGAGAAAATAGACGTAACTGTCCCATTTTTTATTGGCTGCAACTGTACCTATACCTAGAAGGTTTACGAATTTTACCTAATTTGCCAGATGCATGTAATGCACCCGATTTATAAATTTATTTCATACTGATGTCAAAAATTACATTTTTCGGATTATTTATGGTACAAAAAATGGAACATTAAAGTTCTAGTACTTTAAAGTAAAATTTTAAAGTTCAAGTACTTTAAAACTTATTTGTGGTACAAAAAATGGAACATTAAAGTCCTAGTACTTTAAAGTGAAATTTTAAAGTTCAAGTACTTTAAAATTATACGTCAGTTGTTGACATGAAATTCGAAATGATTTACAACCTTTTATTTAAAATTCATTAAACTTGCAGTATGAAATAAACCGTTGTATTCACCACGAACGAAAAGTGTTTTTATAGGTCCTCGCAAGTAATTCCTTCCTCGGCCGACGCCTCGGACGTAAACTACTTTCTCGTCCTTTAAAATGTCACTTTTCGTTCTAGATAAATAAACTACTATTATAACAGACGAATCACTCCAATAAACGCGAAGTTTTGCTCAGTTTAGGTTATATTTCGGATATACACTCTTAAAATTATTTAATCAAATTTCTCTACCGACACATCATCTGACTAACGATTCGTTAATTGTAGATATCCCAAGGTTCCACGGCCCCACGGTATGCGAACAATTAAGGACTTAATTCCTAAATGCAAATACCGTCGCCATGCCATATTCAATCACTTGTTGCCGTAATGACCTACTCCAGTGCAAAAGACCTACTCTGTGAAATTAACATCTAGAATAAAAAGCGAAAACTAATGCGGGCATGACTGTAACACTTTCTTTTAGATAGGTCGCTATATAATTTAAACAATTAATCGATCATTAGATTTGCATTTATATCGATAACAGCCCTTAGAAAGTTTTTTAAATTATGTACAGGGTCAATAGGGCGACAATATTCTACCTGAATTTTCGGTGGGGATACATTTGATATTTTTAAAAGTTACATAAGCGGTTAAATTTGACCAACATTTTTATCTTTATTAAATATTTTGAAAAGTAAAAACGGACGATTACGTTAAATTTTTAGTGTTAGCAGCACAAGTAAACAACGATTTTTGAAGATGAATAAAAATCTGGTGTGATACACGCACACAACTTCCTTTTACAGTGATCTTATAATTAGCCAAAAATTTGATTTTAAAGTTTTAAGCATTTGTCAATAATTTTCAAAAATTACAAATTCTGCAAAAACGGTACAAAATAGAGCGTTCGTTGAACAGACAATTTTTCTCTAAAATTTTAAGACAAAGTCAAAAATTTAATAATGTACCGGGTGTTCTATTTAAAATAGGAGAAAAAAAAACTAGAAAAAAAAACAAAAGAAATTCATTTTAGTAGTATTCAACTGGAAAATCACCTATCTCACATCAATACACATTCAAAGTGTAATAGAAATGTGAAGTTTGAAAAAAATCGTTAGAGCCGTTTTTGAAAAAATCGAAAAAAACTGAAAAATCACTAGAGTAAACACCTACTTCCGGTTATGCGAATTTCTTCAAAAGCTTGCTGTCGCATCTACATAGTACACAAAACTTATATATGAAGTTTCAATTCCATACCTGTTTTCGTTTTTGAGATATTCTGTTCACAAGCACACAGACAGACAGACCAATGAAAAGAAATATGTTTTTTTGGGTTCAGGGGACTCTAAAACATGAAGATCTGTGGAAAACTCAATTTCGAATTTTTGGGGCGAATCCAATAGGCACTTCCTTTATTGTAAAAGGGAGTGAAAATCTGGTGTGATACACTCACACAACTTCCTTTTACAATGATCTTATAATTAGCCAAAAATTTGATTTTTAATTTTTAAGCATTTGTAAAATTTTTGTAAGCAATCGGATTGCCATAATTATACTACTAGATATAATAACGATCTAACTATACCAACACACAGGCTAGCCAGAACGCAATGGCAGCCGTTGTTTTACCTAGCTTTAAAACTGTATAACAAAATTCCCACCTCTATTAGACAAATGCCTTTACAAAAATACAAGGCTGCAATAAAAAAACATTTATTGAATGCGGCATATTACAATGTTGATGATTTTTTAACTTGTACAAAATTTTAATATGTATCTGGCATGTATATTTATAATGTGTTGTTTAATGTTACGACTTGTTTTGACCTATGTAAATGCATGCAATCCGTATTAACATGAATAAATATTATTATTAATAAAAAAATAGAAAAAAAAACAAAAGAAACCCATTTTAGAAGTATTCAACTAAAAAATCACCTTTCTCACATCAATACAAAAAAAATCGTTAGAGCCGTTTTCGAAAAAATCGAAAAAACTGAAAAATCACAAGAGTAAACACCTACTTCCGGTTATGCGATTTTCTTCAAAAGCTTGCTGTCGCATCTAGATAGTACGCAAAACTTATATATGAAGTTTCAACGCCATACCTCTTTTCGTTTTTGAGGTATTCTGTTCACAGGCACACACACAGAGACAGAAAGACACACAGCCAGACAGACATACACACACAGACAGGCCAATTAACAAAAACATGCTTTTTGGGTTCAGGGGACTCGAAAACGTGAAGATCTGTTGAAAACTCGATTTCCAATTTGTGAGGTGAATCTAATACTACTTCCTTTATCGTAAAAAGAAGTAAAAAACAGATATCAAAGAGGTCACGGCACTTTTGAGTTTTGAGATATCAAGCAAATTTGCATTTTTTAAAATGGCAACTATTGTCACATGTAGCAACTGATATTTATAGCAAAATTGGTTTCAATCGCAAATCTTACTTTGTACAGGGTGAGCGACACTCGATGTCTCAGCTCTATTAATATGAGAAAAGGAAAAACGATAGAAGAAATCTGAAAAGATATTCTTAAATGGTTTTAAGTAAGGTCAATTTTAAGCCAAATTTGTATATTTTTCCATATTTGGAAACTGAAGTAATGACGTCATCGAATTTTTTTCAAGAAACATACCTATATTTTGATATATTTAGAAAGAGCTAATTTTTCTGAACACATTTTGTGAAGAAAAAAATTTCCTATCTTCTTCCATTAAAAAATTATAAGCACATTTTTGTTAATACTTTTTTTTACAAATATGCATATAATTTTTAACGGAAGAAGATAGCAAATTTTTTTCTTCACAAAAAGTGTTCAGAAAGATTAGCTCTTTTTAAATATGTCAAAATATAGGTATGTTTCCGGCAAAAAATTTGATGACGTCATTACTTCAGTTTCCAAATATGGAAAAATATGCAAATTTGGCTTAAAATGGACTTACTCAATCCCATTTAAGAACCTCTTCAGATTTTTCTATCGTTTTTCTTTTTCTCATAATAGAGCTGAGACATCGAGTTTTGCTCACCCTGTACATCAGTTGGTAAAATAGCCGTTATCAACTTAAAAGTGTATTCGTAGAGTGGTCTAGAATTTAGTTTGCTTCGTAAAATAAAATAGTATGAGAGTAATCATTGATTTTTTCGAACTCGAGGATTTTGCGGACGTATCCGTTTCGTGTATTCTGATTTAAAAAAAAATGGTTTTAGAAGTGATGTCTGTGAGTCTGTGAACTCATGTCCTCTACGTCTACACCACAAATCACTACTAAACACTAAACTTGTATACATATCTTACGTACGTATTCGCCGGGCTCCATAGTTCAGTGGTTAAGCATTCTGGCTACTGATCTATCGGTCGAGAATTCGATCCCCGATGCCGGTGAAGTTTTTAAAAATAAAAAAATGCGGTTGAAAACTTCTACAGAATGGCAGCGTACATAAATCAAACAAGTAGAGACACTCTTTGTCGGTCTCTTTGATGTTAAAATACCGTTTTAAATGACCTTGAAAAGTTCCTGGTGGGAATTTTCCGATAGTACTAACAGATGGCACCACTAATTTACCACATCATGATTGGTAGCAGAGTCAGTAACTGGTTCTGATTGGTAGTATACACATGGTGTAAAGGTGTGCCAGCGCGCAGCGAGTGAGTGAGATCATACTGTCTCGCTTCTGCTGTTGACGTCACGTTGGGAGCACGCTTTGAAGTTCAAATGATAATAATACCACGCATATTTCAATTTCGGATCGTTTATTTGTTTAATTGGCGAAATTGACTGATTTTGATACAATAATTAAACATTAATAGGTCAGAGTAACAACAATAGACCTACAAATTGCGCTGATGCTTAATACATTGCAATGGCAAGCATTAAACAACGAATTTATTTCAATACGCTAATATTAATTTTCTACATCATAAACATACAATTACCTAACTACATGTCCCAGTTTATCGTTTATAATAGAGGTGATCAAAATTATATTACTAGAAACGTCAAAAACTCTAGATTACCACTAAATACAAAAACCAGCTCTCAAAATAACTTTTATTATAAAGGATTAAAATTATATAACCAAATGCCAGACGAAGCCAAGCAGTTTAAGAAAGCATATTCTAATTATGTCAAAGTTTATGCACAATTTAATTATATAACAGCTTATGTAAAAACATCTTAGATCTTACGATGAAATAAAGATTTCTTACTTACTTAAAAAAATTGACTTTTTATTCAAAATCGGTTAAATACAAAACTGAAACAATATTATTTAGTTATTTATAAAAATTAGAATTTATAATCAAATAACCAAATTAACAATTTTTTATGTAAATCATACTTTTTGCGCATTGGTAAATTTTTACATTTTTTTGGTCAACTTCCGTTTGCAATTATGAAAACTATTTTTTTTATTAAGTTTCCCCAGTCTAATATAGGTCCTAGTACGGACTAAACAATGAATAATTTCATGAAGAAATGTGTCACCAAGATTATGTTCAGTGGAAATGAAGTCCGCTAAATTATCAAATAAAAATTTCTTTTGAAAATGTAAAACCGTGAAATTTTTCAAACTCTATGATCACAACGCGGGCTAATTTAATCATATTTTCACTGGGATACATCAAATTACCTCTTGAAAAGTATTCGATCCAATCTGGAGTTTGCGATTGATTTAAAGTATGCATAGATACACCCTAAATTAAAATCTTTGCATTTCTCATTATATCTATATGCCACATAACCAGCTATATATTTCAACCCTTCATTGGTATTGTGTCGGTAAATGTCGATTTCTCTAGCATATTCAGTACATAGTTCTAAATGTTCCGAAGATGGCTCAAAATCAGACGCGTCAGTAATCTCAGAACAGTCATTGACATCAACATATTCAGGATTATCAACGAAGGAAATTTCTTTTTCTATTTCAGTTAACACATGAACCACATTTTCCGTTAAACAAATTTCCTCATTTGATTTTCTACACATTCTTGATTCTAAAGGTTGCACCAAACACAATTCCTCACTTTGCTCAGTGTTTTTGTTCATGGAAAACACTGCCCTTGAGTGTTTACCCAAAATATACCATCTCGATCTATATTTGAGGTTAATAGATGTAGGGTGGTCGTTAGCAGAACCCATGCACGCATAAATGAAAAAAAATCCAGAATGTCCTGGTTTACTCGATATGTTAAAATACGGATGGGGCCATAATTACAGATGGGGCCACAATTATAACAAGAGATCAATAAAAAAACCAATTAGGGTAGGCTGTGATATATGTTATACGTTTGGCAGTACTGAAGTGTATTGCCAGTCTATGTCAAATTCGAGAATAAAAGGTTAGGTTTTGTTTGTTGTTTGACACAGACTGACGTAAAACTTAACCTGCAAATCTCGAATTTGACATAGACTGACAATACACTTCAGTACTGCCAAACGTATAACACATATCACAGCCTACCCTAATTGGTTTTTTTATTGATCTCTTGTTATATAACAGCAATGAGATAACATGAACAAGAAAATAACTCGTATTGCTTGAGTAAGAAAGAGATAAACATAGTAGCAAATATTCGAGAAGGTTTGACGCTTAATTTAATTATGACATTTGTCAACTAAACATGCATACTAAAATAATTTTTTCGTATGGTCATCTCTTTCTTACTGAAGCATTCTATTTTGTTATTCATGTTATCTCATTGCTGTTATATACATATAACGTATAATTATGACCCCATCCGTATATACAGTGTGTCTAAAAAAGAACTACATCTAGTGTGCTTTGAATTTTCCATACAAACGTAAAATGTGCCGCTCTCGCGCGCTACTGTTATCTAGTAGTAGACCTAGTAGACGGAAGAATAACATAACCTCAACAACAGTCTTTGTTGACAAAATTTACTTGTGGTTTTCGTTTACTTTTAAATTAAGATATGTGCCCATTTTAACGCATTATTCAACAGCATGAATATCGTAACAAGTAAGATAACCCTTATTAAAAATGATTAATCCTCATTGTTTTCCAGAAAATAAAAAATATTTCTCAAATACAGAACTTAAAAGTAATGGAAGGAATATAACTTAATAAACTAAAGGTAGTCCTTAGAAAAGGGTTAATTATTGACTACAACAAGTGCTCGAAGTGTCCACCATTTTGCTGAATACACAATGCTACTCGACGTTTTATATTATCAAAAATGTGGTGCAACATTGCAGGTGTTATATCGTTGCATTTAATTCTAATGCACTCCATCAGCTCTTCCAAGTTATTAATCCTTTCTTTGTAGACCTCATTTTTAAGATGTCCAAAGATGCAGTAATCTAATGGAGTAAGGTCAGGTGAATTTGCTGCCCAAACCCCTCGACTAACTACTCGATTGGGAAAAAACTGCTCGAGAAATTCTAAATTTTCCCTTGTCGTATGCGCAGTGGCCCCGTCCTGCTGAAAGTAACCACCATTAAATTCATCGGGGTGCAGTTGATCCAAAAAGGGCACTAATAGCTGTTCTTGATAACGTTGACCATTGGTCCTATGATCCTACGACGTGACACAGCTAACCATATTCCAACTTTAACAGGATGTAAAAGGGCTTCAACATAGTTATGTGGATTATCGACTGACTACATTCTGTAGTTCTGTTTATTTACAAATCCACTTAAATGGAACCACGCCTCGTCACTAAAACAACTTAAATCAAGAACATCGTTGTTGTTTAAATTTTCTTGGAAAAAGTTGCAGTAATGTATTCGACTAGCATGGTCCCTTTGTCGAATTTCATGTACAACAGACACTTTATATGGATGCATGTGCAGTCGCTTCTTCAAAATGTTGTGAACAGTACTTCGAGCTGAAATACGACGCACTGATATTTTTGGGTTTTCTATGACATGAGCTTCGACATTTTCAATAATGTTTGGCTCAGTGGCTGGCCTTCCGGTAGACTTGCCTTTTTCTACACTTCCTGTCTCCCAAAATTTTTCAACAACGCAACGAATGTGATGCAGCAAAACAGTTTCTTCGACAATTCTGTTAGGAAACTGCTGCTTACAAGTCGCATAGGAATATTGCCATTCCACATTTATTAACTGTCCTGATCGAAAATATGCCTCAATAATAAAAATGTTTTCTTGCACTGTGTACATTTTGTATTGTATTAACAAATATTTTATAATTAAAACTATTTGAAGTGAATATTTACTTTTTTTTTGACAATTAATTAATGACAGCTCTGGATAATGCAATACCAATAACTATCTAGTGGCACATAAAAATTTACATGTAAACAAATTTCACAGGTAACTAGATGTAATTCTTTTTTAGACACTGTATAACAGCAATGAGATAACATGAATAACAAAATAGAATGCTTGAGTAAGAAAGAGATGGCCATACGAAAAAATTATTTTAGTAGGCATGTTTAGTTGACAAATGTCATAAATAAATTAAGCGTCAAGCCGTCTTGAATATTTGCTACTATGTTTATCTCTTTCTTACTCAAGCAATACGTGTTATATTCTTGTTCATGTTATCTCATTGGTGTTATATATAATTGTGGCCCCATCGGTATATTCAACGTTATGTTTAGAGTGCAGATACCCATATCACAGAATTGTTTTATTCTGTGCCCATATAGAGCCAGTAAATAATTATTACTTAATATGATACAACTGTTTTCTTAAGTAAATCAATTATCTAAGCACGTTAAACGATAAACAAACATAAAAAGCACAAATGAAACGGAATGAACACGACGACCACAATAGCACAATGATGCAGCTTAGAGTGCTTTATTAACCAGGCCAGCTTATCCCACTAGATTTTGTGTCACAGGGATTTTAGCGCCAAGCCGTTGGCTGCGCTGACCGGTAACCGTGCGTTCTGTCGTTTGGCAACCAAGCAAGACTAGAAACTGTTGGAGCACATGCTGTTTGATCCAGACGAACACTGCATGCTGATTTAAATCTTGGTGCATTCCATTACGATGCTAATTATAATTACAGTCTTCATCCAAGTGTGGTTATTTAAATCTATATACAGTGTGTAGGTGTTCTGTGCTGTCAGTTCTATTGAGTTCTGTCACTCGTCACTGTTGTTTGAACTAAGGTACTATTAATGTTCTCTAGTTTGAACCACGTGCGTGTTAGTTAACAGTGTTTTCGTTTCGATTTTTTCTGTTTTCTTTTTATTTGTTTAAAAACCAATCTTTTTTAAGACGAATAAAATTAAATGACAGGATCCTTGTTTTTCCGACTACCGTATGCTATTTGGAAAATAACTAGAATTTGAATTTGCCGCCACTTTCAGTAACTCAAAATGGCGGACGAGCTTGCTCGTATAAATATAGTACCTTAATGCAGCTAATGCTCCCAACGTGACGTCACTGCGCAGACCGGACGAAATCTAGTTGCTAAGGTCACTATGACCTCACTAGTTGCTATAGTGACTTTATAGCTAAGCATAGTGGCGACAGTAGAGATCTTGATTTTTATTGGTGCCGCCATGATGAGGCAAATTTTGAAATTTTGGCGCTTGTTTCAAACGTTAAATGTCATCTTGTTCTGCCTGTGTTTTGACATAATAGCTATTTTTGTATTAAGGGCGTGAAGGAGGCGATTTTGGCCCGCGGCGGAATTATAAGCCAGAGGCCCGAAGGGCCGAAGGATTATAAAACGCCAAAGGGCCAAAATCGCCGTTCACGCCCGAAATGCAAACAAGATTTTTTGTAAAATCCACCATAAAGCTTTGAAAAATAAATAGCACGATTCGTTCTCAAAAATCAAATTGTTGTTGGTTGCCAATGTGATGCTGGTTTTTTAGGCCTTAGGGCGCAAAAGGCATTATTTACGCCCGCAAATTATTTTTAGGCCTTAGGGCGAAAACGGCACTATTTACGCCCGCAAATTAATGCATAAATGACCATATTTTAGTACGATTTTACAAAAACATTTTTAAACAACTTTGCTCTCTAAAAATGCCTGGGTGCGCTGCAGTATTATGCACAAGTTCAGCAAAAAAAGGTTTTGTAAACGGTTCCCAAAGGATCCAAATCGCCAAAAACAGTGGGCAGATAAAATGCACCGCGAAAGGTGGAATCCTACAGATTTCTCTTGCCTTTGCGAGGTAAACTAACTAAATATCCAATAAGTATAAATATATAAGCATGAATTTCTTTATTTAGTTGCATTTTGTTAACGAGATGTGGGAAAAGACGAGGCAAGACGGTACTCGAAAATTAAAACATGCAATTCCGACTATATTTCAAACTTATCCGCCTCCGCTAAACATTGAAAAATGCCGTATAAGTGACTCTACAGAAGGTACGGAGAAGGTACAGTTTAAGAATCTTGTATCTTCAGAGAACTTGAAATATGCTAAAATGCCCGAACAGCCTTTCCCGGTTGGTAGGTGTTCTTTAAAAACAATTTCATAATGTTCTTCTGTATGCAGGTAATGGAAAATTGTCTAACAGAACCAAAATCCACCATTAACGTTAAATGTTTACTATGTGAAAATGCCGCCGGTATTAATCTGAAGAAAAAAACGAATCCATACGAAAAACTTTATTGCAGGGCAGTTAAAAAGGTGCATTTGTATAAAAGATTATTGAAACAAGCAAATAAAAAGCTTGACAGCTTAAAAAAGGAACTTGAATCAGAAGCAAATAAGAAAATATTAAGCGGTATATTTAATCAAGACCAGGTCACGGCATTAAAAAAACAAAACCGCAAGAAATCAACCAAGTTTGAGAAGTGGTCAGATCGTTCTGTTGAAAAAGCCCTGAGATTAAAATTTAGCTGTGGTTGTTCTGGGTACAACAAACTGCTAAAACAGAATATACCACTTCCTTCGGTAAGAACTTTACAAAGACGGTTACAAGATTTAAAATTTGACAGCGGTATCTTACATGAAGTATTCCAATTTTTAACTCTTAAGGTGGAACAATTTCAAGATTATGAACGGGACTGTTGTTTAGTGTTAAATGAAATGGCAATTCCACCAGGCAGGACTTACGATACGTCGCTTCATAAATATTTCGGAAATGTTACTCTTCCATTTCATACTGGGTTGGCCACACATGTCTTGGTATTTATGCTAGCTGATATCAATGCAAGATGGAAGCAGATTGTGGGCTACTATTTTACTGGCAATTCTGTTAACGAACGAGTAGGTACTTAAAAATATCATAATAAATATTCTTGAAAAGGCTGAAAGCTTAAATCTAAACATTATGAATATAACATCTGATATGGGTTCTGCTAATCAAGCGCTATGGTAGTCTTGGGAAATATCGGCTGGTAGATATACCGAAGTTAAATAAAAAATTACTCATCCTCTTAGAACCAGCGAAGAGATATACTTTATGGCAGACGTTCCCCATTTATTTAATAATATTAAAACATCATTTATTACCAATAAGGTTATCTGTATTCCCGAAAGTCTTAAAAATACGTATAATCTACCATCATCAGAAATATTGTCATCGCATTTAGAAGAATTGATAAATCACCAGGATAGCATGACCTTCAAGCTTGCCCCAAAACTTACCCAAGAAGATCTGTTACCGTCGCAATATCAAAAAATGAAAGTTGCAACTTCTACTAACGTCAAAGTCACAATGTTAGTAGCGCGTTAAGACTTTTGACGGAGACTACAGGAAAGCAAAATGATTTAACTACAGTGTGGTTTATAGACCAAATTGAATTGTGGTTTTATCTTATGACTTCCAGACATCCGTGTAATGCTCTAAGTAAATTTAACGTTGAATAATATAACGAAACGGTTTCATTTCTTGTAAATTTTATGACATGGTTTAAAAAAACCAAAATAGGACCAAAAGGCGTCTGGCAACCTTGTCAAACAGGGGTATTAATTTCTACACAGTCTGTTTTGGAATTACATAAGAAATTGCTGGAGAAGAATAAATATAAATTTGTATTAACAGGAAGACTTTCACAAGATTGCTTGGAAAATATATTTAGTATTTTAAGAAGTAAACAAGTAGTTCCCAATGCTATGCAAGTAAAAAACAATATAAAGTTAATAACCGTTTCTCAGTACTTGGAACATACTTCTTATCAAGACGACGATAGGCAGCTTTTAACAGGTTTTATAAAATCATTGGATAGGGTATCTCATGATCACACCAACGCTATTCTTCCGCCCACAGTTCCCGTCAATTCACTTGATCTAAGTTTTAGTGAGATTCCTTCGTTTTATAATGTTTGCGGTTATTTAATTAACAGCATTAGAAGGTCATCCAAAACATGTTCTAAATGCATTAATGCAGTAGGTTCGAACAAACCTATAAACCAAAGTTTTGATCGGTTTACGAAGTTCAAACGTTTCAAGAAAAATTGCCTATTTTTTTGCAAAGAGTTGATATTTTATTTTATGTTAGATTTGGAATCCATTTTTAGAACATTTTTTAATATAGTTGTTAGTGAACATATCGACATCATAAATTTTTTTAAGATAAAATGATACATGTTTCGTGTGCTGCTGACATACCGTCTTGTCATAAGTTGAAAGAAAAAATTGTTAAAAGATTAAAAATTTCTAGTTTTAAAGCAAACACCTTAAGCAACAAGTTTTCTAGCAAATCAGTTGCTGGTTGGCGCTCATAATAGATTTATAGAATATGAATTCATCAATTTGTAATAAAAACATGTATAAAAAATTGTTATTATTATATGTATAATGCTGGTTGTAGTTTAATCATTACGCTAGAAATTATGTTATTGAAAAACAGGAAAATATATTAATTTAACAAGATTTTTTAGAAATTATGTTACGGTGGCGCGGTTACATTAATACATCGTTTATTCAGTATTTAAAATGAAACACGCGATGCTAATACGACGCATTATAAATTGGTAGGCTGTGATTTGCTTCATAATGGCGGATGACATGTCTATTGTCGCCACTATGCTTAGCTATAAAGTCACTATACTAGTTGCTACAGTGGCTTTATACAGGATGTCTTCGCCGCTATTGGTCGACGCGAATATCCGCCATTAACAGGCAACATATTTAGTTACTTCTAAGTTGTTCTCAAAGAGGTTCGTAGAACCTGTTCATTTGGTTATGGAAGAAAATAAAACCTTTCAAATCTGACAATTGTAAATTGTCAGTGTCAAATAACTCATTAGCGTCGCAAGCGGGTGAAATTTTATCATTTATTGCCCTGAAAAACTAATATTCTGCACAGTATTTAAATGTGACGATTTAGAATTGTGCTATTGTTGTAATAGCACAAGATGCGTTCGACTTGAAATGTATGATAAAGAGATTACATCGGTGCTATGGGGCTTTAGCATAAGTTTAGAGAAAACGGAGTATCTATTTAGTAATCAACTCGGAAGCACAATATGAAGTCTTAATAAATAAAGATGTCGCAGTCAGACAAGTAGAAAGGTTTAAATACCTCGGTGCTACAATACAATCGATGAAAAAGGTTTGAAAACAGAAGAGATCGAAACTCGAATAGTACAAAGTAAGAAGATAATTGGATGCTTGAAATCAATTTGATGGGACAATACCATCTCTAACAAAAACAAAAATGCTATGTTATGGCACTGAGGTATGGACTGTAACAGCGGAAGTGAAACGAAGACTAGACACAGTTCAAATGGACGAAAAAGCGGAAAGGTATCGAGACGAGATAGAGTGACGAACGAGGAAATAAGACTCAGAATGGAGGCACCGGAATGAGTTGTGGACAGAACTGAACGGAAAGCGTTAAACTGGTTTGGTCATCTGATGAGAATGGAGGAGACGACGTGGCCTATGAAGATTTTTAAATGGTCGCCGCCGGGTAAGAAAAGAAGAGGTAGACCAGAGGAACCTGGAAGAAGACCAAGCACAGGACAGGGAGGTTTAGAGACAGGGAACAGGAAGACGGCATTTAGCTGTATTGTAAACTACCATAACTGAAACCGGTTGTAAACTTCATGCAACACCTTAAAGCACCACGAACGAACGCCAATGAAAAATGTCAAACGTTCAAACATAACACTGCACATGCAGCTAACATCAACTAGTTAAAATAACTAGCGCCAAAATAATGACCACTCAAAAACGTTCTATTATTTCTAAAGGCACTGTATATCTCTACGCTCAAATTTGCCTGAAAATGGCCGCCAACAATCGTATGGCCACACTGTCTTGTATATAGTCACTGTACTAGTTGCTAGAGTCCCTGTATATAGTTATATAAGAGTCGGGCAAACACACATGCCAGTCGCCATTAGTGTTCCAAAAATAAATGATAGCGTTCAAGGCCGGAGTTGTTTTCCTTAGTATGTGTCACTTTGATGAATTTAATTACTTATCAGTTAGACATTGTCAATAAATGGTAAACTTAATGCATTTACGAAAACTACACTGGTAGGTATTTACCGTTTACCGATTGGTGGTCAGCTGATTTTGCGGTAGATAGATCGGATTGAGTAATTTACGAGCGGTTTTTTGGTGGTGTAGTAAACATATAACCTCTAAAAACTTGTCTTGTCGTCGAATCGGACAATAATATTAATAATAATTCAGAGGCTAAAGCTTACAAAGCACCAGCTTCTACACCGCTCGGTAAAAAGAGTTTGGTGATAATACATACATACAATAATTATTATTATATTAAGTAGCCTACCTACATACCTACATTATGAGAAGAGAACAAGTCCTATAATTTTAATTTCCACACTAAATAAACAACGAGACAGCTGATGTATGGCAAATAAAACATTTAAACAGTTACAGCTTTTTATTTAACGTTTTAAACTTTTTCAGTACATCTGTTAATTTCTGTAGTAGCCGCATTTTTCACTATGAAACTGCTCGCCCTTTGTCGCAATTCATTTACCCATTCTGCTTCTTAAAACTTATTTTGCTGGAATGTATATATCAGATATAATTGCTGCGGTATTCTAAAAAAATAAAAACATAATTCGTCTACTTATTCGGCATAGTTAATTTCATACCTGCGCCCTACTACAGCAGTGAACCTTCTCCCGATAGAGGAGCAGCTTCGTTATCGCAATATGTTCAATGTTGTTCCGCTGTACTGCTTGCAAAACATACGCGTGTTATATTCGCAGCTTTACCAAAAAATATCCTCAAAGAGCGATCAAATATCCAATTACTTTTGTCTACGAATTTTCACGGTATGCGGAAGCAGCGGAAGATGTGTCACTTTATCGGTGGATATGGGATCAGTTTGGATGCCGATTTCTTGTGTCGCAGTTTTGGAGCGCATTAATTTTTTACGAGTAACCTTGAATCAGATGGAATATTAAGTTGAAATAGGCCCGGTGTCGTAATCCGTGAAGTTGATGGTATTTAAAGTTACATTACAAACGTTGAAAGTTATATCGTATGTTAATAAAGTAGAAACCGCAGATTACCTCAATTTATTTTTTACGTCTAATCGAGTTTTCCCCATTGATTTCTATCAAAACATACTTCGCATATTCTGGAACCATCAGTGGAAATTCAGTTTGAGCGTCGCATATTTTTGCGTTGCATTCTTGTTCTGAACCATTTTTACATCCAAAGATGCAAGAGCCTGTCATTTTACTTAACGCTTAATAGATTGACATTCAAGTTTCACAGTAGGTCATTTAATTGTCATTGCCATAGCCACCGTTCAAATTTCCATTTTAGATTACTGCACATGCGCAGTGGATCGTAGCCAATCAAAAATTGAACCGCGTTTGCCCGACTCTTATCTTACTATATACAGGGACTCTACTAGTTGCCAGAACTAGTAGATATAGGAGAGTACCGCCATTCTTTGATCCGTAAAAATGCCGCCATCGCCGCCATTTTTGTTCCCATCAGCAATGACTGATTGAGTTATTTCTAAAATTTTACTTGAAATTGGCAAGACTGTAAGTCTATGTCAAATTCGAGGTTAGGAGATTATGTTTTCCGTCAGTTTGTGTCAAATAACAAACAAAATCTAACCTACTAACCTCGAATTTGGCAGAGACTTACAGTCTTGCCAATTTTAAGTAAAATTTCGGATTGCCAATAAATGTCACGTTGACGGAATTGTGCTACAAACCTCAAAGTGACGCATATGACAAAGGAACAAACATGGCGGACGTGGCGGTACTCTCCTATATTTACTGGCTCTGCTAGTTGCTTCCGTAGCACATCATCTGTCTTTACACCATGGTAGTACAGTGGCTATATAAGGACAGTGTGGTCAATTTTTTAAAAGGCAGCCATTAAGAGTCGTCTTTACAACAACCAGCCACGCCCTTAGGTATTGTTCTGTGCACGGCCAGCTAAATTGTAAGACAAACGTCACCTTGCTAAATTGTGACATAAACGTCATTTTATACGGACTGGACATATGTGAAGTTCGGAGATGCTTTGCAGAGCGCTGTATACCCACGATCGCGAAAATTCGTGCAATATGAGGTGGTCAAATGTGCAGTGTAACATTAATTTTACAAGAATGTCAATGATGTTACTTAAACAGAATTAAACGGCAAGAGACGACGTGAAACGTAAGGAATCGCTGCCAGCGATTAAAAATCCTCGTTAACGAGCAACCTAATATTGGAATATAAGTCAAAGTGTCCTTTTTTATTTCCTTTATTGTGTTTTTGTACATAGAAAACGAAAATTTACAACATTTTGCGTTGATGGACACAGAGATTACGTACAAAAACTCAAAAAAAATTTTTTTTATATTCATAATCAAACCGTTGTATTTATTCCACCAAACGAAAATTCGGCATTCGCTTACACAGAACACTGTAGAATTTTATGAGGATTATTTCATTCCACTTCATATTGGGGCTACTTTCAATAATAAAGGACTTAGAAGAAATTTTGTGTGACTATGTGTAATTTCGTAAAACGACTTTTAATGGCGGATTTTAAAACAACCATTTAGAAACAGGACCAAAATTGACCACACTGTCCTTATATAGCCACTGTAATTGGTAATACAGTGACTAGATGACTATATTTTAAAAATATAGTCATCTAGTGACTATAATTGGTAAAACTTGGTTCTGCCATCTGGTAGTTACCTAAGCTTAGAAATATCCCCCGAGTTACTGTCCTAGGCACTCTAAGACAAGTTTCAACTTTTGGCTTAAGTGTCTCTACTTGTTTGATTTATGTTAGGAAATGAACTCTAATTTATGTAGGCTGAGAATGTCATCATTCGGAAGTGATGTAAAGCTGTGGGTCCCATGTTACTACGATGTGTAGCATGTAAAAGATCCCCTGCTAAGGTTGAAACTTCTTAGTCTCGACAAAATTCTAAGTAGGACTTTGACCATATGAACACAGCAGTCGGTGTCTAAGGTACCTGGTACTCCGCATGTCTAGACCTTGTCCATTACAAACGTACGTGTTAGCTTTTGTCGACGTTTACAGCGCATCTGGTGTTTGGAAACGCAATTAAACCAACGAGCGGGAATTTTGAAATTTATAAAGAACAAAATGCACACAATTGTTGCTTATACATAATGCTATGATCAAAGTCAAAATCGGTACCCGATACAGATCATTTTAATATTATACAGGAACTCTATCCCAATCTTGATGTGGTCAAGGTCAACTAAATCTATAGGAATAAAGTTGCGTTCAGGGTTTTCCCTGTCTAACGTAATATACGGTTAGTAGAGTTCTCTAGTTTTTAAATGATTAACCTTTAAACACCAAGAAATGTTTTGACATATTTTAAAACCGTAGAATGACAGCGGCTCACGGAAACTATAAGAATTGGAGCGCCAACGTTACAGATCCGTTACTTTCATGTAATTGGGCATGTTCTAATTTAGGTGGTACCTATATGTATTTAATAATAAATATTATCAAGTTTTAACAGTTTGATTTTCTATGTACGAGGAGTCGTTTTTATATTCTCGGAATAGAAAACAAACCAAACAACTACAGAACTAAGAAAAAAATATTTTTCAACACATACTTGAATTCTGTGCTGCATTTGAAAGGGAGAAAGCATTCGGAGAACCCATCTTGCACTTACTTTTGACATGCCCAAATATTCCTGCAAACTCTTAAAAATAGTAGTTTCTGATACACCAGAAAATTCCAACCAAATTACAAGGTACTTATTCTGGGAATATAAAAACCCCTTGTAGGTAACCTGTACGCTTGGTTCCTACGTACTATGAAATTATTTGTTCTCCTAATAAATATTTTTGTATATTATTGTAACTGAACTATATTGGTACTTTTATTTTTAATTTTTTTTTTCGTTACAGGTGTTACTTATGTATGAACGAAGTAGTATTAAAAAACGCTTATATAATAAAATTTAAGAAAAGATATTGTAGTTGATGTGTGTGTTAACGAGAGTTAGTCGAAATATATGGTTTATTTACACACTTATACTACATGTTTACATGATCACACAACCTTTATAAAACACGGTGCCGCAATCCCTGTCTGGGAGTGGCGCATGGAGAACCGGTGTTGCCAGTATTTCACGTTGCCGAATCGCCTTTTCTATATGTCTAGGTAGCCCAAAAATAGCCAACTAAATTAGATACATTTTTTTAAATTCATAATTTCCTGAAATAATTCAATAACGAAAACGGTAAATTAATGTACTTAATAGTTATTTATTTTTAAAAAATGCGTCTTACAACTTATGCAATAATCTTTAATATGCAATAAAACTATACCTACTACCACAGAGCATATAACATGTCGTCGACTAGCGTCACAATGCCATCTTTAATGTAGAGAAAATCATGCATAAACACCTACTTTATGGCACGAATGCCATAAAGTTGTCATAACAACAAAATAAACACAAATATCAATCAGATTTATTTATAATATGAATACTACAATTGAAATTTCCTGATATTGTGATACCCGACATAGATGTATTAGCGGTAGAAAGAACACCATTACTCGTTGAAGAAACATTGCTAATCTGTCCACTAGCAGCTCCAAGGGTTCGGGCAATCTTGTTTTTATTTTCTCGCGAATCTGCAATATATCCCTCAGCAACTGCATCACTCTTCCAATCTCCATGCCTTTTGAGGGTTCTAATATCAGCACCGCTATCTGCTAAAATTGTAGCGGATGTTCTCCGAAAGGAGTGACCCGTATACTCAGTAGCATTCGAAATGTTCAGATACGTGGCGATCTTTCGAGGAATCTGGCCAAATGTGTTAATGCCAACCGGATTGCATGTACATCTTCCGCAATTATAGAATAAAAAGAACTTCTCAATTTTCACATGTTTTGGTCTTAAACTCATGTACTTTTTAATAAGATCAGTATAATTCACTGCGCCATCATCATTCAAAATTGTAAATATCCTAGTCCTGTGAGTTTTTGTGTCCCTGATATAAACAACCAGCACAGAGCCTTCCTCCTTGACATCACCAACGCATAAATTATGAAACTCTGCACGTCGACAAGCCCCAAACAAACCAAAAATGGCAACCACCTATAAATAACAGTAGTATGACAGAAACTATAATAAACTTTGACATTTAAAAAAACAAATCGTACCTTCATAAGCAAGTACTTGTCATTTGGCGCATTTACAAAAAATGTATTAATTGTTTCTTTGAAAACACTGCAGACTTCTCTGGTGCATAACCAATCGAATAGTTCTTCAGGAAGACAGTAAGTTTAGGAAAATTACTAATGTCAATATTGTCCTTTATTCGTAACATGCATTTCATCTTCGAGAACAGACACCATAACGATGAAGACTTGTAAATCTTCGACTAAAAATAAGGTACTATGAATTGGTAGGTAATATATCTAACTCAAAATGCAAATAATTTACCTGATCTAAAAATACGCAAGCACAACCTTTTCTGTAACTATCTCCATATTTTTGGCTCTTAGCCATTGCCAAAACTTGTCATACTCTTTCTTATAAATCTCTTCCGACTTTTTAGGAATCAGACTCAGCTCAGCTTCTGCAGCTTTTTACTTCCTTTTACTATAAAGGAAGTATTGGATTCACCCCAAAAATTCGAAATTGAGTTTTCAACAGATCTTCACGTTTTAGAGTCCCCTGATCCCAAAAAACATATTTTTTTTCATTGGTCTGTGTGTCTGTCTGTGTGTCTGTGTGTCTGTCTGTGTGTCTGTCTGTGAACAGAATATCTCAAAAACGAAAAGAGGTATGGCGTTGAAACTTCATATATAAATTTTGTGTACTATGTAGATGAGACAGCAAGCTTTTGAAGAAAATCGCATAACCGGAAGTAGGTGTTTACTCTTGTGATTTTTCAGTTTTTTTCGATTTTTTCAAAAACGGCTCTAACGATTTTTTTTTAACTTTACATTTTTCTTACATTTTTAATGTGTATTGATGTGAGATAGGTGATTTTCCAGTTGAATACTTCTAAAGTGGGTTTCTTTTGTTTTTTTTTTCTATTTTTTTATTAACTCCTATTTTAAATAAAACACCCGGTATATTATTACATTTTTGAATTCACCTTAAAATTCTAGAGAAAATTTGTCTCTTCAACTAACACTCGATTTTGTACCGTTTTTCTAGAATTTGTAATTTTTGAAAATTTTTAACAAATGGTTAAAAATTAAAAATGAAATTTTTGACTAATTATAAGATCACTGTAAAAGGAAGTTGTGTGAGTGTATCACACCAGATTTTTTAAGAATTTCATCACTTATTAGTAAAGGCTCGTGACAATCAATTATTTTGGCCGAAAATGTGTTTGCTAAACAAAAATTGTTACCATAAGCATAAACAATAGCTTAGCAACCACATTATCATAGCAACAAATACGTCATAGTTTTGTATACATGAATTGCTTTTAAAAAATAGCAGAAATTAATTTCCTTCGAAATTATTATGTTAGTCGACGACAAAATAGTATATGAAACTCGTTTATAATAGAGGATTATGGTATTCGTGAAATTAGCGCATTCGCTTCGCTCATGCGCTAAAATTCACTCGTACCATAATCCTCTGAATTATAAACTAATTTCATAATGTACTAATATGTTCTTTGCTACTACCTAATAAGGAAAACATTATGGTAAACAGTATTAAATTATTCCTTGAATTTCTTCTGTTAATGTATTTAAGAGTTCTTCCTCATTTGTATCATCTTCTGATTTGCATATACCGGGTGATTATAAATGCTTTTCCATTACGTTGCCTTTGAAATATTTGTTGTATGAATATGTTGCTGGCACTTAAGTCTATGTCAAATTCGAGGTTAGCAGGTTAGGTTTAGCTAACCTTGAATTTGACATAGACTTACAGTGCCACTAACATATTATTCATACAACAAATATTTCAAAGACAATTTGATGGAAAAGCATTTGTAATCACCCGGTAGAATATGCAAAAGATCGTCTGAAGGATTAAAATTTTTACAACAAATATTTTCATTGCCAAAATTAGCTCTAAGTCGAAGTATTGCGTCTGGCAATTCTGTCTTCATTCAATTTCGCAATTTGCATTTTACCACAGTCATCACAAAAAATACGCGTTCGACCACAGCATTAATTTTTAAATTTCTTTAAATATGAATGTTCCACCAGCATTTGTAAAACTCATTGAACGGCACACAGTACAAAAGGCATGGTCATCTACACCCCGTTTTATCCAACCTAAAAAAATCGAGCTTATATACAGAAGTTTGTTTTGGGTAGTATCATGTCATACTTTTAAATTCATGAAATTTTTCCCACTCATCTCGGTATTTTTTTGTAAGAATTACGAAATATAGAATTGAAATCAGGTGTGCCCAATAGTTAGCCCAATTATCGCCAATATTTTTCGGAAAATAGCCCAGATTTCGCTTTGTCGCAAAATCATAAATTTTTTAGCAAACAGAACTATCCGAGTAGCCCAAATGGCGAAAAATCGCCCATGCTGGCAACACTGGAGAACCTCCGCGGGTCGGCTGAATGTATCCAGAACAGGTCGACAGCGTTGCAGTGCCTCTTCTGAAGTTCGGTGATGCGGATGAGGAAGTACAGTCTTTCCGTTGATATGGCGCGCCCAAGTGTCTTTGGTCACGAGTGCGAAGGCGGCAGCGGCGGCGAATACGTGCGGACGCTTGAGGAAGTCGCTCAACGCGTTCTTGCGGTGTCTGCGCTCTTGGGCACCAGTGACCCTCTGGCGGAATGTCTCTTGGAGTTGGCGTGGTGGACGTGTTTCACATGGGATGGAGCAGCATCCGATCTAGTGTGCATTGGATTCCATTCAGTAATACTTCTCAACATTGTCTTTTTATTTCTTCGATATATATGATCATACCATCTAATTCGCATCGATTTTATAATTCTCACAATATTTTCTCTTCCCAATATATCATCTAGTTCATGATTCATTAACTGTCTGTACTCGTTTTCACCAATTTTCTTTAGTTCCATTACTCTTCTTATAATTTTCCTTTCCAATATTTTGAGATTTTTTTCTTTCTTGGTCAATGTCATTGCATAAATTACTATTGGCCTTATTATTGTCTTCTTAATTCTTAATTTACTATTTCTGCTTAACTTCTTATCAGTGAGCATTTTTCTATTGCAGTAGAATATCCTATATCCTTTCTGGGCCCTCTCACTTATATCTTGCTTATAGTTTTTTCGATTGACTAATACGCCCAGATACAGATGTGTTTTCTTCGAACTCATAACTTCCACATGTAAAACTTGTCATTACTCTATCAACTCTATTGCAGTACATATATTTGGTATTTTCTTCATTCAGTTTTAATTACCATTTTTGATTCTTCTAATCTCAAGGTTTCTCTTGCTAGTTCTTTCTTACTTCTTGATGTAATTACTACATTGTCAGCAAAAGCTATAACTTGCGTAGAGTTTTTCTTAACTGTTACTGCTCCTTTCACTTTTTTACTTCCTTTTACAATAAAGGAAGTATTGGATTCAACCCAAAAATTCGAAATTGAGTTTTCAACAGATCTTCACGTTTTAGAGTCCCCTGAATCCAAAAAATAGATATTTATGTATTTAGTGTGTAAAGAGAGCCATTTCGGTATGAGGATGCGAGTTTCGTGCCGAGCGGTAGCAAGGTGCGAAAAAGCAACCGAAGCACTCGAAATACATACAAAATTTTTTCTACGGTCCTAAATAAATAACAAAATTGTTAAATAATTGAAATTTCGATACACACCATTTGATGAAGTCGTACCGCCGTTCATAAAGGCCGCGCGATTTGGCCGGCAATAACAGTCGTTGGTTGCTGTCTGGGTCGCTTCAAATATTTCAGGCGGGGTGCAATTACCTTCAAATTCCATCTTCAACTTCACAAAAACTCACAAACTCAATAAATCTGTTGCGTGATGATGGACGCACCGTGATGCAATTGTCAACAATTTTAGCCAGTTCCAGAAAAATTACGAATTAAATTAATAATCAGGTTAGCCATGGCGATGCGTAAAGTAAAATGAAGTGACGCGATTATTTCATTAAGACATTGCTTACGTGGTTGCGATGCTAAAATGGTTACTAGGGAAAAAATGTGTGAATCGCTAACTTTTCGCATTGACAGTGAGCGCTTAATAATCAGTTTTAAAGGTGACCGTAGAAAAAAAATTTTTTTTTCATTGGTCTGTCTGCCTGTGAACAGAATATCTCAAAAACGAAAAGAGGTATGGCGTTGAAACTTCATATATAAGTTTTGTGTACTATGTAGATGCGACAGCAAGCTTTTGAAGAAAATCACATAACCGGAAGTAGGCGTTTACTCTTGTGATTTTTCAGTTTTTTAGATTTTTTCAAAAACGGTTTTAACGATTTTTTTCAAACTTCACATTTTTATTACATGTTTAATGTGTATTGAAGTGAGATAGGTGACTTTCCAGTTCAATACTTCTAACATGGGTTTCTTTTGTTTTTTCTATTTTCTTTATTAACTTTTATTTTAAATAGAACACCCGGTATATTATTACATTTTTGAATTCAGCTTAAAATTCTAGAGTAAATTTGTCTCTTCACCTAACGCTCTATTTTGTACCGTTTTTGTAGAATTTGTAATTTTTGAAAATTTTTAACAAATGCTTAAACATTTAAAATCAAATTTTTGACTAATTATAAGATCACTGTAAATGGAGGTTGTGTGCGTGTATCACACCAGATTTTTTATTACTGCATGGAGTGCCACCGTAAAAAGTAGCGTAGATAAGACATCACCCTGCCTCACTCCTTTCTTTATTTGTTTTTTCTCTGTTGTTACTTTTCCTATGTTTATAACTGCATTATATTCTGCCATTATAGTTTTTATCATATTTCATATTTTCTTTGGTATTTCGATGTATTTCAAATCGCTCATTAGTTGATTCCTTTTCAGTTGGTCGTCTGCCTGCTTGAAATCAATGAAGATTATATACAAGTCTATATTGTACTCGTGCCTTTTTTCTGTTATTTGTCGTAAGACGTTAATTGCATAAATTCCTTTTCTAAAACCATTCTGATAATGTCCTTGAGTATGTTCTGTATATTTTTGTAACCGTTCTTTTATTATAATAGTTAATACGTTGTGCGTTACATTAAGGAGAGAAATGCCTCTATAACTATTACAATTTGACATGGCTACTTTTTTTTTGAGTATTGAAATTATTAAAACCGTCTTCTATTTGTTCGGAATCTCCTCTTCTCTCCAAATTCTCAATATCAATCTATAGATTCTCCTGTGTAATTCTTCTCCTCCTTTTATTAATTCTGCTATTATTTTGTTACAACTATTGTTTATTGTGATGTTCTACCTTCGTTACAACACACCGAGCTCACTCCAAATCTTCGCTCTTTCCTGTCTTAACCCGTAGTCCTTAAGGTTACTAAATCATAAAGGTACCGCCAACTGTGCAAACATATATCTTTTGTCTCTTTTAATTTGGGGTTTCTGTCATTAGTGTCTCACTCTCACTCTCACTTTCTTACAATGTTCTGTCCTTTTTAATTTGGGGGAACAAAATCGTGGAATGGAATGGCGGTACCTTTATGTATTTAGTGACCTTAGTAGTCCTTCCTTCGTGCCACTCCATTGCACCCGCTACTGACTGTCAAGCAATATTCATGTAAAATAGCTTGAAAATGTTTAGTATCTTCAATGACCTTCGACTACGTACGCTTGTTGCTGTTTTTAAATAAGTTATGGGCATTATTAAACTTGATATAGTGTGAGACTAGTGATGTGTCGATCCGATTGGACTCGATATAAAGGAACAAATCCGGGTCAGGATCGATTTGGATCGAATCCAAGTTACCATTCCGGATTCGTTCCGAGAATCGAAAAGGTCGCAAAGGTGTCAATTCTCGCGGACATTCGTTCCTTTGACGTTGTTGTATTCAATCCAATACAATACAATGTTTTCTGAAGGTTGACAGTGTTACCGTTAAAAAGCGACTTTAAGACACAATCGGAAAATTTTCACGGATACTCCACCCGAACCCCGTTACGATGGTTTGTAATAAAAGGCTCCGGCTTTAAGATGCTCAGCAAGAAGGGCGGGTTCTTGACGATCTTCGAATTAGGCCTGCGATCCGGTAAACGAGCTAAGAGATGTTAAATATTGAAGCGCCACCACTTTCTGACTAAATCGGGGAAAATCAGCAACACAGGGGAACTCACTCTGAAAGTGGAAGTAAGTGATTGACCTTTCTACTTCTGGCTTGGCACAGCTTGAAGCGGCGGCTGCAACAGCTAAGTTGAACTTACCTTTAGTGGCATTATCTTACAATCGTCTGAATTCCTGTACATCCAAACAAAACACAAATATGTATGCAAGCATCAATGAAAAACATAAGTAATTAACAATAAACTCTATTGAGGTAGTAAAATATGTAAGAGTGACAATGGACAATACAAGAATGATTCTTTACAGTTAAAAATATATGTGAAAGAGGTTAGTCAGGTTAAATGTGTGACGTTTAAACTAAACACGACGGTAAAATGACACCAAACGGTATGACTACATTCCAAACAGCAATGACTTTAAGTTTCTCACAAAGGGACTATGTTACGTAAACAAACTGAACAATTGCTTAAATAGTGACACAACGACAATGTTTACTTGAACTTACAACGCAAAACAACATATAGACATTAAAACTTGAAGGTAAAGGCTAACAATTAACTGCAAGGCGGTAGTTCCTGTTCAAGATCTCAAACCTTAAACAAACAATGGCATGACGGCCAAGACAACACTTCGAAATCACTTCACTGTATTTCTATGCGTCACAAGTACTATTAGCTAGCAAATACCTATTGTAGGAATTCAGATGCTCTATATTGATGTCCAATTCCAGCTGCATGCCCCCCCCCCCCAGCTATAGCCACGAAATACGAAAAGGAACTACTGGAAACCACATGGGAGGGGGGCGATATTCGAGCGGGTGTGAGCGGCATTACATCCCCAAGACAAGGGTAACTTGAACGAATCCCATACAAACAAGCAGATTACAGTAGCAAAATTCGTAGCTTCATTCCAACGACAAAGTCTTTCCCTTAATATCTGCTGTAACAGCGTTGAAGGAGATGCTTAGTTCCCCGGTACGGAAAAACTCGGCTAAACGTTCACCAAGTGACCACTATTACACTGGGCTAGACGACAGCGACGATATAGTTTCAGAAATTTCGACATTTCACTTATTACGTGGCGAGACAAAGCCTCCCAGGAATTCAACGACCACCCTTGGGAACGATCTCAAGGCCCGTTGCGGAATGATGCTTCGGTCTAAGATGCGAAAACTAGATGAAAGGCGCAGAAAATTGCAGCATGATGACACATTGACTCATTAGTTTGCCTGAAAACTTCGGGGAACAATTAAAAACGACACAAGGCAGATTGCATCACCTAGGCAGGAACAAAACTTAGTTTAGACAATCGTACGAGAAATTGAATCGAAGATCCTAAAATAAACTACGGAACGCTAGTATTTAAAACGAATGGAATACAATTTTGTATTACACCACTAACTATGAACTTGGGCTCAAATTATGCGGGCAAAATACTGGAATCTGTGCTAAAAATGCAGAAAAGTACTAATTTCAAAGATTGTCTTTACAACGGGGAACAGCAAACAATGGTGGTGTTCATTTTAGAGCCTCGACACATGACACGATCGGAGTTGCATGCTTTTTTATCAGTTATCAGTGATTTATAGCTTTTGGCGTCTTTGTATGTGCCCAATTGAAGTTTGAAATATAATAACATACCGAATTACCGACTGCGTGACCACTGACCAAAACAAAGTTATTTATCATGTTTTTATTCTTTGCAATTTGTAACACAGGGCTTTTTAGGTTTCGTTTTCCAATTTTCGCTCTTCCAATAACTGTAACTGTAACTCTCTTCGCCTGTATTCTGATTATTGCTTCGTTCTGTTCGATTTTCTTTTTGCCAAGTGGATCACTATTATCCAACTCCGATTGTAGAAATGAACAAAAAAACGTAGTAAAATTTGGAACCTGTTTAATGTAGTAGATGAAAATATTAAGAAATGTACATTCTGTAGTGATACATTTTCCTAGAAAGCAGGTGCAACAGCAAATTTAACCAGGAATTTAAAGAGTAAATGCCCAACCTATACTGAGAAGCCGAGAACACGAGAAGAGCAGCGCGTTGTTCGTTTCGAGTTCCGAGTGACTGTGGACTGCGGGTGTCTGAAATGACATCCAATTTCGATTTCGTTCTGAGAATCGAATCCGACGGATTTGGTTCACTTACGGAATGGGATTGGAATGACCGAGTCCGCAAAAGTATCGAAACTTCCCATTACTATGTGAGGAAACTTCATAACCTTAAATAATAATGCATATGTATTTCCGTAGGCGGTGACTAGGTGAGCCATCTTGCCCTGAAAATTTAGATAGTTGGCATACTGTGTACCGGGATAGTTGGCATGTTGCAATTACTGCAATACAAAATGGAGAGATGGGTGTTAATAAGGCATCTAGAAATTTTGGAATTCCATGAACAACTTTGAGAAGACGGAATAAAACTAACAATATCCTGAAGAGGACGCTGGGATTGTCTTCAGTATTAGAGGATGCCAATAAAGGAAAGACAACAGGGTGTCTAGCAGATATGGCATTCAAAATTCCCGTATAATTCCCGTATTTTCCCGGTCATTTTATTAGGATTCCCGGGATACTTTCTGGTCTTCCGGTCTGACTTTTCGGGTATTCATTAAAAAAAAAACAACGACCTGTCTTCGCAGTGAAACAATTTTTTGGCTCCGCTTAATTGTTTCGCCAGTTATCCAATTATTTCAGGGCTAACCTGTATATTTTTATTTGAATTATATATCCTTTGCATTTCGAATTCGTAAATTTTCCAAAGCAGCTTATTTTGTACCTGTATCGAGTTCCTTTCGTTTGCGCAATGCCCTTTCTGACCTGTGATATCTCTTATCGCAGGCCGTTTTAATGCAAGCTTTCTTTAGAAAACGAATTTTTCGTCCGAGCACTTGCTGTCCTCGCTTTGGCCCGCCGCCACAGGCGTGGCTAAAGTTTGTGTGTTTAAGTCAAATTATCTGCGCTCAATTAATTTAATGAGCAGTGTGTTTCTAAGGGCTGATAATGATCAGGTACGATGGCGCTTTTCTGTTTTATTATCTCCATAGTAATTACATTTCTTCTTAGCTCTTAATTACCAGTTTCAACCACGAGTTTATCTCGGAGACCAAGTCGCTAGCCTTATCGCATTTTAGACACCTGCTGGCGCTCTGCTTAGTTGCTGCCGTTCGAGGGTGCCTTTGCTATAATTTGCATCCACGGCGATTTCGTCCATTATGGTAGCAGTTCACGACCAGATTATTTTGAACCGAAGGGTGTAGCTACCCCGGCCGGCGTTTGCCTGTTAGCCGTTTATGAGCGTTGGAGAAGCGAGGTTAGTTTGTGTTATTCCGGGATTTATCGTATCTTCAATACCTGGATTTTACATTTATACATTTTAAACCAGTATTTATTTGGAATTTAAATTCATACGTTTTGCCATTATTAACATGTAACGTTCAATTTCATACATGCTCTTGTTTTAATATTTAAATTTTTATGCTTATATTTAATTATGCTCAGTATTTAAAGTTGCTATTTTGATGTATTTCGACCCTCTGTAAAAGGTACGGTCACGCTTTTTTATTTCAATATCCTAAACAGAAGGATTTATTAAATGACTGTGATAAGCTTGTCCCACGAATAATTTGTTGTTAAAGTTATTAAAATAACCCGAAAGGGGTTTTTAATTTTATGTGTGTCGCAACCTTCAGTTTACGTACAAAATTTTGTGATAACACTATTTGCATTTTATTTATCCTGATTATTTATTACTGACACTTCAAGACTTTTTATTATTTACTAATAAAACGCTAGTCACTTGTAGTTTATTTTCTTATTATTCGAAATCTTTTGATTTCTGGCGCCCATTTCCTTTCCTTTTTTGAAGACATTCCAGGGTACTGATGATTTGAACCCATGATCCAAGGCCGCCGAAATTTGAGTTAGCTAGGGCCATCGCGGTGAGTAAAGAGTTTTCAGAGCTGCCGTGGTGTATAAACTGTAGGGGAGTTGATCTGCGATTTTTACTACCATTACTTAATTTTATTAATTAATCGCAGGTCGGCTTCTTTATTGTTTTAGCGCGTCCCGTACATTTTTGCAATTATTCCGGATAATCCGAAAATTTTTACGGAAATTTCGCTTATTATTTCCGTAAAATGGACAAAATTACTGCAAATTCCCTTGGATAAAAAAATTCCCGGTTGCCTAAGAAATTCCCGCATATTTCCCGCATTTTCAAGGGCACTTTCAAATTCCCGTATAATTCCCGGTTTTCCAGGAATTCCCGGTCGCTAGACACCCTGGACAATGATGCACATAAAAAAGGTGCAAAAATATGGTTTTGCGCCGAACAGAAATGATGTGCGTCTTATGGCTTTTAGTTTAGCACAACAGTTGGGTGTAAAATATACATTTCATAAACATACTGGATTAGCTGGGTACAACTAGCTGTTAGTAAGTCAGCACCCTGAATTAAGCATAAGAAAGAATGTGTCAAGATCACATAGCAGAAAATCAGTTATTCGATAAACCTTCTAATATTCTTAATGTAGATGAAACGGGGCTGCAGTTAAACAACAAATTGGGCCATGTATTCGTCATCAAAGGTTCTAAAAGTGTTCTTGCAGTCACGTTTAGAGAAGGAGGTGAAACCATAACAGTAATTGCATGTTACATGCTGAAGGAACAGTTATTCCACCTACGTGTATTTGTAAAGAAAAATATGAAAAACAACAATGTAAAACCTCCACGCCTCTTAGATCAAAGAGCTACAGGTCAGTAAAATCTGCTTATGTGAATGCAGATATTTTCCTTAGGTGGTTCAAAGATCCCTTCATGCCAAGAAAACCTTTGAGAAAAGCACTACTTATTCTCAAAGGGCACACTTCGCACTGTAATTCCGTTGAAATGCTCGAGTATGCTGAACAAAATGATTTAATACTGCTATGTCTACCCAGTCATCCTACCCATTATTTGCAGCTTCTCGACAGATAATTTTTTAAGTCTCTAAAGTTAGCCATCTCACCCGATATAGCACGTTGTCTTAATCGGACATGTCAGCTGAGATGGTTTTTACAACTCTTTTTTATATCGCATAAAATATATTGTAAACATAATGTTATATATTATCGTACTTGTATATTTTTTCTAAGTTAATCCTTCAATTTTATTGTAATATTGTACCACATTTTTTTTAATTAAATAGTTAATGATTTACAATTTTTTCTTGAAATGTCCGTCACCTCTACCGGACTTACCCTACAGCTATATTGAATTGATTTGGTATTCCACGCTATACAGCAGTATTCCAGTTTGCTACGTAATAATGTGTAAATAAAACACTTAATGTATCAACTTGTCTAAAATATTTCATGTTTCTTATTATAAAGCTCAGAAACCTATCATCTCCACACATTTTCATAAATTCTGTAAAATAGTTGTATTTGAATTCATTAATTGTTTGTCCGCTGTGTTCACTTTTCGGAATTCTTAAATTTTGACTTTAGATTAGAATAGAACATAAAAAAATATAATATGGATGTCTGAAGAACCAATCTCCTATCTCGTACGAAACAAGAACAAAACGGCTAATAAATTTAAAACAATTATTCTAAGCAAAATTTTAAATGCCATTTAGGAGTTTGTCTTGTATTGCTACGCTTAACATTTTCAACTGGTTCTATGTATATGCTGCTGAAAATTTGATGTGGTATTTTAATACTAATATTATCGATTTTTTTTTAAATGATTCCTCTTTATTTACAATCTGCCATACAACAAACAGCATTTTAAAGTAAATTTTGTGTAAGTGTACATGACTTGTGGGTTATTGCTTTATTAGCAATTTCCCTTAATTACCCTATAATAGTTAGGCATTTGATTAGAGTACCTTAAACTACTTAAAACTAATCTAAAACTAAACTAAGCGACTCTTTTAATACAAATATTATCGATAGCGTAATTTTTAATAATGGGTTTAGTATTTTTTGTGAAAGTCACAATATAACATTTTGAAATATTAAAGTAGAGACTTTGTTCAATTATCAAAGATTCAAAATCGATATATCTATTTAAACATATAGACTAAGAAATTTTATTTTACTAAAACGATTAGGTATGCAATAATTTATTAATGTGTTACAATATTGGTATATTAATTTAATATATATAAGTTTATTTTATTTTTAGTTCGTGTAGTATCTGAGCACTTGCTAATAAAGTTAAATACTATTATTATTATTATTACTTTGTAAGTTCTTACAGTCATTCAGTGTATTTATGTTAGCATAGTTTTAAATCATTAGCAAATAATACACAGTTTGAAAATTTACAACAGTACACAAATAATTAATAAATAAAAATAATAGTGGCGCAAGGTAAAATCCTTGGGGTACACCAGAATTTGCTGTTGTTTTGCCAGATAATTGAATTTAATATAAATTGTTCTATTTTGCAAATAAGATTTTAGAAAATTTCTGACTGATTTGTTAAGACCAAATAAATATTAAAGACTTGGCTAGTCATTTCTAACACCTTACGAAATTTGATATATATCAAATCTAATAATTGTGATTTAATTTAATAAAAGGCTTATTGCCTGTATGAATCTTTACATGTCTAACTAATAGACTTTTCTGTGTTGCTTTGTAATCACAAACAGAACAGGTATAAGGCTTCTCGCCTGTATGAGTTCTCACATGTTTAACTAAATCACTTTTCTGTGTTGCTTTGAAATCACAAACAGAACAGGTATAAGGCTTCTCGCCTGTATGAGTCCTCACATGTCTAACTAAATCACTTTTCTGTGTTGCTTTGAAATCACAAACAGAACAGGTATAAGGCTTCTCGCCTGTATGAGTCCTCACATGGCTAACTAAATGACTTTTCCGTGTTGTTTTGTAATCACAAACAGAACAGGTATAAGGCTTCTCGCCTGTATGAGTCCTCACATGTCTAACTAAATCACTTTTCTCTCTTGCTTTGAAATCACATCTAGAACAGGTATAAAGCTTCCCACCTGTATGAGTTTTCACATGTCTAACTAAATGACTTTTCTCTCTTGCTTTGAAATCGCAAACAGACCAGGTAGAAGGCTTCTCGCCTGTATGAGTCCTCACATGTTTAACTAAATCACTTTTCTGAGTGGCTTTGTACTCACAAATATAACAGTTATAAGGCTTCTCACCTGTATGAGTTTTCACATGTCTAACTAAATGACTTTTCTGTGTTGCTTTGAAATCGCAAACAGAACAGGTATAAGGCTTCTCGCCTGTATGAGTCTTCACATGGGTAACTAAATGACTTTTCTGTGTTCCTTTGAAATCACAAACAGAACAGGTATAAGGCTTCTCGCCTGTATGAGTCTTCACATGGCTAACTAAATTACTTTTCCGCGTTGCTTTGAAATCACAAACAAAACAGGTATAAGGTTTCTCGCCTGTATGAATCCTCACATGTCTAACTAAATGACTATTCTGTATTGCTTTGAAATCACAAACAGAACACGTATAAGGCTTCTCGCCTGTATGAGTCTTCACATGTCTAACTAAATCACTTTTCTGTGTTGCTTTGAAATCACAAACACAACAGGTATAAGGTTTCTCACCTGTATGAGTTTTCACATGTCTAACTAAATGACTTTTCTCTCTTGCTTTGAAATCGCAAACAGAACAGGTATAAGGCTTCTCGCCTGTATGAGTCCTCAATTGTGTAGCTAAAATAGTACTTTGAATGTCTTCTTGTCGGATATATAACTTATCAAATTTGTTATTACTATCCATGTTCTGTGATATAGATGATGTAGTTCATGTAGAACTACAAGATTTACTATCGCTAATTTCTTGTTTGATGTCCATTATACAGTAGAACTCCAATTATCCGAACTCCGACTAACCGAATCGCCGATTATCCGAATCGCTTTTAGAATTTCAGAAGAAAATTAAGACGGAGCGACCTTCCCTCCGCGAAGTCAGTGTAGGCACAACGGCAAGTTAAGACAAGTTCCGGCGCATTGCAGTCACGGCGCACCTGTCATTGTTTGTTTTGATTAGCCAGTGTGCTATTGACCTTGCTCGAGGACGCTACTCTTTCGCTACGGCTTATGTAACTTTTGTTTGTGCGTGTACAATACTGTATTGTTTTTATATCATGGCTTCGAAAAGAAAACGTGTTGTGCTATCGTTAGCGGACAAACTGAAAATTATAGAGCAACTCGATAAAGGTGTAACGGGTAAGAAGTTGTCTGAGATTTATGGTGTTGGACAAGCAACAATTTCTGACATTAAAAACAGTAAGTCAACACTTTTAAACTTTGTTTCGGTGCTTGAAAATGAAGATGGAAGTTCCTCCAGGAAAACAATGAAGACAGCAACCAACAAAAATTTGGAAGATGCCGTGTTTAAATGGTTTTTGCAGCAACGTTCTATGGGAAATCCGATTTCAGGTCCAATCCTTTGTGAAAAAGCCAAAATCTTAGCAGAAAAGCTTGGTTATTCATCTTTTAAGGCTAGTAACGGCTGGCTAAGGAATTTTAAATTCAGGCATGGTGTACGCGAGTTAGATTTGGCAGGTGAGAAGCTTTCAGCAGACTCTGCAGCTGCTGAAAATTTTATTGAAAAATTTAAAACTGCATCAGAATCCTATGATCCGGAGTTTGTTTATAATGCCGATGAAACTGGCCTTGTTTGGAAAGCATTACCAAAAACCACTTTGGCTTCTAAAAGGGAATCTAGTGCCCCTGGACATAAGGTCAGTAAAGAACGTGTTACAGTGCTTAACTGTGCCAACTCCACTGGAAATCATAAACTGCCACTTCTTTTGATAGGAAAATCAAGAAATCCAAGAGCATTTAAAAACGTAAAAAAACTTCCACTCTTCTACAAAAGTCAACCCAAGGCCTGGATGACTGCAGCTTTGTTTACCGAATGGTATGATGAAGTGTTTATTCCTGAAGTGAAAAAGCACCAAAAATCGGTGGGAAAAGAAGACAGTAAGGTGCTTTTAATTGTTGATAACGCACCCACTCATCCTACAGCAGAACTGTTGGAAAGAGAGAATGGGCAGTTTAAAACGACGTTTTTGCCTCCCAATGTTACAAGTTTGCTGCAACCCATGGACCAGTCTGTTATTGAAACAATGAAGCGCCATTACAGAAGGCAACTGCTGAGAAAACTGCTGATCGAAGGTGCTGAAGATGAAGAATTGGTTTTGGCAAATCATAGCAAAATAAATTTAAAGGACTGCTGTTACATGGTAGCGGAAGCTTGGAGTTTGGTTACGGCAGTGACGCTAAGACGTGCGTGGAATAAACTGAAAGGCCTACCGTCTGAGAAGAACAAAAAAAAAGAATCTGAAGAAAATGAGAAACAAGAATATGGAGAGGATGATGATGATGAAGATGCGTTGTCACTAGAGGAAATAAGAAAAATGATTGTAAAAATTCCTGGTTGTACAGAAGTAAGTGCTGAAGATGTAGGAGAGTGGATGGCTTGTGACACGTCTGACCCTGGTTTTCAAATTCTCAATGACGATGAAATTGTTGTAAGTGTGAGAGAAGATGTTGAAGTGGAAGTGGAAGAAGAACTTTCTGCTGATGTTGAAGTAGACGCTGGACCATCAGCTAGTGAAGCATTTGCCGGCCTCGAGACTGCTTTGAAGTGGATGGAGCGTCAGCCCGAGTGTGACCACTTGCAACTGCTCACCGTCAAGCGAATGCGTGACCTGGCTGCCCGAAAACGGTTGAAGACCGCAAAACAGCTTACATTAACGGAGATGTTTAAAAAACAATGATTTTTATTTCTAAACTTGTACATAAGTACATTTTATTTATATTTAAAACATGTGAAAATTTCATGTTTCTTTCATTTAATTCAATAAAAAAATAGTGCAATATCAAAACGTAGCTTTTATTCTCTCCAGTGGCAATTTTTTAAAAAAAATCCGATTATCCGAATATTTCATTATCCGAATGGGCCCCGGTCCCCATTAATTCGGATAATTGGAGTTCTACTGTAGTTGTTTAAACGTCATAGTTCTTGTGATAGATGAGCCAATGGAATTTAAATAGCTTCAGACCTACAACAAAAAGAGTTTGCCATTAACCTATGATAAAATTAGCAATGTGACATTTTGAGTAATGGTCAAATTTTAACAGCTATATGTTTGATATTGTATCTTTCTATAAAAATGAATTTCTGGTTACAAACAAATCTCAAATAACAAACCAATCGAAGTTAGCCCGGTAGTTAATTCTAAGAAAGCAGTCAAAATATAACTAAAAATATAATTGATGCTAGTCCATTATGGCAGATAAATGTCTTGTGGTAGTTGAAGTTATAGTCTATTGTTAATGTTTTTATGGTTTAGGTCAAGGGTCTCCAAACTTTTTAGTCTAAGGGCCACCTTATGGGTTAGTTAGTGCAGCAGAGGTATTTCAGGAAAGAATGAATGAAATATTTAGCAACTTAGGAGTTTACAAAACGTCTTTTAATTAGCTGAAAAATTTAAACTGAGATTTAACAGAGAAAAGTGCAAACTTCTTCCTAGTCAAGTGCAGTACATGGGGCATAAGATATCAAAAAATGGTTTAGAAGCAGATGATTCAAAGGCTGAAGCAATTAAAAAAATGCAAACACCACAAAGTGTGGAAGACGTCCAAAGATTTTTAGGGCCTGTTACATATATCAGTGGATTTGTAAATGACCTGTCAGAAAAAACAGCATAATTGAGAAACTTGCTTAAAAAAGATGTAGTCTTTACCTGGAAGAAAAAACACGATGAAGCTTTTGCTAGTTTAAAATATGATATAAGTAAAAGTCCATGTTTACAATTTTTCGATGTTAAAAAACCCAGTACAGTTTCAGTAGATGCTTCAAAAAGTAGCATGGGGGCAGTTCTTTTACAAGAAGAGAAATCATGTGCACATGCGTCGCGTGCATTTACAGAGGCTCAGGTCCGATATGCTCAAATCGACAAAGAGCTGTTAGCAATCTGGTTTGGGGTGGAAAAATTTAAGCAGTATCTGTTTGGCAAACATTTTACGGTAGAGACAGACCACAAACCTCTGATACAAATTATCAAAAAACCATTAAATGTCTGCCCTCCTAGATTACAAAAAATGTTAATTCAGTTGCGGAAATATGATTTTACGTTGATATATAAGCCGGGGAAACAATTAGTATTAGCAGACACACTTTCAACGGCTTTTATTAAGGACGAGGTGTTTGATGAAAACAAATTAAGAGCTAGAAACTCAAATTTGTTTAGTTTCGTTGAATTTAAATATATCGGAAGAAAAACAAAGTTATTTTCAAGAGGAGACTAATAGGGATAAAGATTTGACAAAAGTAAAACAGCACATAGTAAATGGTTGGCCAAATAAAATGAAAGATCTTTGTGAAAGTATTAAATTTTATTATAAATACAAACACGAACTAACGATAGTGAATTATCTTGTTTTCAAAAATCAAAAATTGGTTGTGCCTCAAAGTTGTAGAAGAGAAATTTTAGAGAAACTGCATTATGGCTACTTGGGCATCAATAAAACAGTTTCCAAAGCAAACTTGTCATTTTTTTGGCCAGGAATGACAAAGAGAGTTCAGGATATGATTTTGTCATGTCACATTTACCAAAGTTATCAAAATTCACAAAAGGCGGAACCCAAGATTCCTCATGAAATTGAGAAACTACCGTTCTATAAAGTAGCTTGTGACATTTTTCACTTTTATAACAAAGCTTATTTATTGATCACTGATTATTACTCAAAGTATATAGAAGTCATTAATTTAAGTAAAGACTTGTCAAGCTGTAATGTCATATCAAAAACGAAATCCGTTTTTGCTCGTTATGGAATACCTAGATTTGTATGTACTGCCAAATGGGCCTGAATTTTCAAGTTTTGAATATAAAAAATTTCCAAAACTGGGAATTTGAACACGTAACGTCATCAGCAATAATCAAATGGACAAGTGGAAAGGGCCATTCAGACAGTAAAAAACACTTGAAAAAAATGTTTAACAGAAAAAAAGGATCCATATCTGGCATTACTGGATTTGCGTAATACTTCTTTAGATGGTTATCATTCACCAGCAAATATTTTGATGAACCGTAATTTGTGATCTATATTACCACAAACAAATCAACAGTTTGAACCTAAATTAATTAACAAAGGAAAATTTGATAAGTTCCTAGATAACTTACAACTACACTAAAAAAAATATTTTGACAAAAGGGGAGTGAAGGTACTTAGAAATCTAGAAGAAAATTTTCATGTAATGGTACAGGTACTTCCTAAAGGGTTGTGGGAAAAAGGAAAAATTCTGGAAAACGTAGGTATCAGATCATACAAAATACTACGGAAATATGGCTCAACCGTAATTCGCAATAGAAAATTTGTTAAACCGATGAATAGTTGTAAAGTTGAATCATCTCAAAGTAGTTCTAAGTCATGTGGACAGACAGCAAATGAAAATGTAAAAGATTACAAGCACATTGAGGTCGAAAGTGAAGTCGAGTATAATAATCAAAGACCCTCTACGAGTTTAAAGGAAGATGTGCCTGATAACAACAGGAACATTACACGCAACAATTGCTTTACATCGTATAATTTGGTTGAATATTTACTTAAAAAATTGACAATAATTGGGAGGTCCACTGTGAACGAATAAATCAGATCTGCTGGTTTTTTTTGTATATCCCAAAAGTCACCAACCAGTTATGACATTATTTGTCTTCAAATCTTAGTGTCTCAAGAAAGAAGAAAAATTATAGCGTTATTCAGTACAATGCATAAGGATAACATATTGGACAATGGGACGAAAAACAAATCCGAAATAATATTGACAACAGTAGCAAAGGTGATATGGATGCAATGAATAAAATGACTAGATCTTATACCTTGAATACAATGACACGAATGTGACCACTTGTGATGTTTAGTAATATGATTGATATGAGCGTAATGAATTTATATATTCTTTGGATGTCACTAAAAGTAAATGTCGAGGCGAAATTTAAAAAAAGGAGAAATTTTATTATAGGGTAAGGAAAAGAATTAGAGCAATACAAATATGGTGGCGAGAACCGTTGACGAGTATGGAGATGCACGAAGAATCACCAAAGAAAAAAGCACGTTGCAGCATTTACCCATCTAAGAACGAGAGAAAAACTAAAACCAGATATGTAAATTGTAAAAAAATATGTAAGAGGAGCATTCAGTTGTACTATGTTCAAAGTGGAAGAAAGTACCTATTTGTAATTGATTTTTCAAAACTAGTTTGAATGGGCAGTGGACAGATGTATTGAGTTGTCATATAAAATAAGAACATCAAATTTCTGAATATAAGAAATCTAGATTATAAAGAATACGACCTGATTGTCAGTCAAGTGTTCTACTGACCCTAGCAATAAATAATTTTGACTATTCAATTCACCTGTCATCTGTCAAAAAGTGACCAATGAAAATCCAGAATTCTGACGTTTCTTGACCAATCAAAAAAATATCAGTGGATATATCTTCCTAGAAGGTATTCAAGTGACTATTTTTAACAAATGCGATTTTTATTAGAAAAAGTCAATATTAGTGTTCTGTTACTATAGAAATTGAGTAGTTTGTTGCTAGATTTACTGAAAACTAATTTGAAAAAGTAGTTTGGTTCATTAAATAGTCCCTCGAATACCATTCTTAGTCAAAGTTAAGTAGATTATTTTTGCGGTGGCATCACCACTCATGTCCATTGCGCTTGGGGTTAGGACTCGTGCTAGCGCACTCGTCCTAATCGTACCAAAGTGCAATGGACATTCGTGACACCACCGCAAAAATAGTCGACATAACTTTGACTACTCATGGTATTATAAGTGACTATTCAATTCACCTGTCATCTGTCAAAAAGTGACCAATGAAAATCCAGAATTCTGACGTTTCTTGACCAATCAAAAAAATATCAGTGGATATATCTTCCTAGAAGGTATTCAAGTGACTATTTTTAACAAATGCGATTTTTATTAGAAAAAGGCAATATTAGTGTTCTGTTACTATAGAAATTGAGTAGTTTGTTGCTAGATTTACTGAAAACTAATTTGAAAAAGTAGTTTGGTTCATTAAATGTCTCTCGAATACCATTCTTAGTCAAAGTTAAGTAGATTATTTTTGCGGTGGTATTACTACTCATGTCCATTGCGCTTGGGATTAGGACTCGTGCTAGCGCACTCGTCCTAATCGTACCAAAGCGCAATGGATATTCGTGACACCACCGCAAAAATAGTCGACATAACTTTGACTACTCATGGTATTATAAGTGATTATCCATAATAAAAATTGGACAAATAAATTAATTAAAATTCAATTTTAAAAAAGCATTGATTGAGAATAAATTAAAGTACCTAAAGGTGGTAAGTCAATTATAACATAACATAGGCGTCACAAGGTGGTAGTCACCGTAACATAAGTGGAGCTAATCACCTTGACAATAATGACTGAAAATATTTACTGAATAAATTTGTAACCTCTACTCCATTAGAGGCAGTAGCATCAGAGTAATGAACACATAATGGTACTGTTTTAACATTCAACCGTTTTTCAGATGAATTTTCTCCTGCTTTTTTCCGTTTTTTCGTATTTGTTATTTCTGATTTCAGCAGTGGTTAGATTTTAATTTTCTAAACCTGGTATCTTGTTATATTCGGACAAGTGTTTAAATTTGCATTATAATGGCACTTGTTTGCTATTCCTGAAATAAAGCATCTTAAGAGGTTTAAATTGCTTTTTATGTTCAAATATGTAAAAAATAGTTGAATTGAGGGGTATAAAGTCACATATCAAACGAAAGCTTATTAAAAGGGCTTTCCAAAAATACAAAAATATACAAGGCGTTCCATTTGAAAAGAAATCGAAATTAGAAAATTTACAAACAATGTTGAGCACTTTGTATAGTAACAATACCCAGATCTACCATTCGTAGCAACATAAAGGTGGTTGTAGGGTAGGTATGTCCTACAATTAAAATCGCTATACCCTTTCAAGATTTTTTCATAAAAATTAATATTAACAAAGTTAATGAATTTATCCGTTACTTTATTTCCACACTATATTATAACACATATCACTGAAATAGGAAAAAAACCTTTATCTACGACCACTACTAAAAGTAGGCCTTTTAGCACTAGCTTGTTTCATTAAAAGTGGCGTTTTATAGATTAGGGTGGTTAAAGAAATTAGCTGTTTACTTTTAGCCCATGTGCTAAAAGTAAAGTGAGGTTATAAAACTACAATTTCGAACTGGAAGTGAAGTTGTAAAGTTATTCTAGTTGCTTCTTGCATTACAGGTAAAGTGTTTTTGAAATAATTAAAGCGTTAAGTAATGAATACAGTCAGATGTGGAGTATTAATAATTACATTTCGTAACCGACCTTGACAGCACTGGCTTCGCAAACATTTGCCCGTGCGGCATGGCCTACTGTTTATTATGACATAAATTATAACTGTCGTAGATGCAAACCTTTGTTAAATCGACATTTATGGATTAATAACAGTAAATTTAAGGTCGTAGAAAAAATATTGTATGCAACTCGTGCTAAAAGTGGTTTATGCTTCGTTTCATAATTTTCATGTCTCGTGCATAAACGTCAACTTTTAGCACTTGTTACATAAATACCTATTTTCTCATGATATCCCAAACAACTATGGGTTCCATATAAAAAAATACCACTTTATGGTATAACTCAAATTTCAAGCTTTTTTGAAAATCTGACTACACCACTGCATCCTATAACGTGGTTGAGGTTAAGCCTTATCAATAGTTGAGAAATGCTGGTTTATGAGGAGGACATTAATAAAAAAGTGCTTCGGATAGCTCGAAGAGGGCGTGGATCTTGATCCAGCTTCAGCGTAATCGCGAAGGAGCCAGGATGGATGCAGAATTAGACGGTAACAGAACAAAAGAAAAAGGCCCGCAATGAAAGCTAACCGTCAGCCCATCGGCCATAAAGAGACTAGCAAAGCCTACCTTACGAATTTCAAACGGCCTGGAGTTTTCTACTTCCAAACTATCATTCATTCCTGGTTCCCCAGAGAGGTGCGTGTAACATAATGAACACCGAAATTCAATCACACACCGATTATGTGCATTTTTCGGAATAATTCCACTCAACAAGTGTCACCAAAAACGGAGCCACGAAAAAACAACTTGTAGTTCGAAAGAGGATTTAGAAAATGCCCGTTTTCCAAAATGGAAGCAGGAAATTGCATTGAATGTAGTACATGCGCCGAAGAAGCGCACGCACTGCAATTTCAAAATGTAAGAAATCCCAGATAGGCAACCTAGTAAGCGCCGAGACGCGAGAAAAGTTGCCGGACGTTTAATGAACAAATTGAAAATTATTAAAAGATATTCGACCCGTCACAATCCGTATAAAAAATAGTGCCCGAAGAACGTAAATATTACTTTTCCTTATTTTTATAAATGCGCTAAACGAAAAGTAAAAAAATCGATTTTTTTATTACTCGAAAACAAAAGACACCATTAAGTTTTTCTCAAAAAAAAAAAGATCGAGAATGAGAGGTCGATTTTTCCATATCTCCTATAGTTATGGAAATTCCCTATTAAAACATTTAAATTTGCCCACCCTGTACAGGGCCAGCAGGGTGACAATATTCTACCTGTTTTCTGTGGGGATCCATTTGATATTTTAAGAGTTGCATAAGCAGTTAATTTTACAAAGTTGGGCAAAATTTCTAAGGAAACTTAATGGCAATCTTGAATTTGACCTACATTTTTATCTTTATTAAATATTGTGAAAAGTAAAAACCGACGATTATGTTAAATTGAAATACATAACTCATAACTATTAGTGTGAGGGGCACAGGTGAACGAAAATTTTTGAAGATAATTTTACGTAGAATAAAAAAACAGATATTAAAAAGGTCATGGCACTTTTGATTTTTGAGATATCAACCAAATCTCACACGCAGAAACTGATATTTGTACCAAAATAGGTTTCATTCTCAAATGTTATCTTACACAGTATTTGGTAAGATACCCGTCAGCAACTTAATAATGTATCTGTTACAGGCAATTTGTGTAGTTCAGTAGTCATTACATATAAAACGCCTAGTCATTATATACAGTCTGTTCAACAAAAAAGGCCCCGCCTTCTAGCTACTTTATTATTTATTTTAGACCCAAATCAAATGGCACATAACAACCTACATTTTAACACTATCAAAAAAAATTTATCTTCAATTGTTTCAGAGTGGTGACGTCACATGCAATTTTTTTAAATGACACTGTATATATTTTTTGACATTTTCTGGTAGAGGTTTTTTTTCTCTTTTCAACAATATAAATATTTTATGCACTTGCATAAGAAAATTTTCGAGAAAAATTAAAAAACTTTTTTATCGGTGGGAGGCCACGATACAAAACTATAAACAAAAGTGTAACTCAGAAAAACAAAACAATAAACACTTTAGATTATTCTGAATCTGATAGTTAAAGCGTTTGGCTACTATTTGTTTTGTATCATGGTCTCCCACTGTGAAAAAGTTTTTGTAATTTTTCACGAAATTTTTTTTATGCAAGTGCATAAAATATTTATATTGTTGAAAAGAGAAAAAAAACCTCTACTAGAAAATGTCAAAAAATATATACAGTGTCATTTAAAAAAATTGCATGTGTCGTCATCACTCTGAAACAATTGAAGATAATTTTTTTTTTTGATAGTGTTAAAATGTAGGTTTTTATGTGCCATTTGATTTGATATAAGGTTTATTGGGTCTAAAATAAATAATAAAGTAGCTAGAAGGCGGGGCCTTTTTTGTTGAACAGACTGTATAATGACCGCATGGTTGTATAATTGGACGTTATGTTAAATTAACCGGCATCGCTGAATCTCATATCTAGTCTGTGTGATGTTCTAGCTTGTTTAGGTTAGTTGCAGCCTTTGATTGTGTTAATGCATCCTTGATAAGCTCGTCTGCCATAAATACCTACAAAAATTGCTAAGGTGATAAGTTAGCATACACTCCATTAAATCCATTGGCTAATGCGTGCTAACATTTACTAGAAAATATACATTTCATAAAAAGCCTAGTACAGCTCATTAGAGATTATATACAATGCCTTAGGCATTACATATAACGGTTAGCCATTATATAAAATGATTGAATTATACAAGTTGCCTGTAACATATCTGTAACGGTCTAAAACTTAGTACAAAATAAAGAACCAATTTTACTTTTGTTTACCTCATAAAATCAAGTATTAGTAATCATGATTTTTTCAAACTTGTTATTTTTGCGAAAAAATCCGTTTCTTGCATTCTGATTCAGAAAAAGTTGTTTTAGAAGTGATGGCTGTCTGTGAGGCTGTAAGCCTATGTCCTCTACACAGCCCAGACGGTTCAATTAATCGGCCTAAAAGTTTATATCTTTGTTTTTAATATAAATTTAGAAATCCCACTAACTTTTGGTTAAAATCGGATAACCGGAAGTGGTACTTTACTCATATGTTTCCTTTTTTAGGAAAAATTGTAGGTATATCATAAAAATTAAATTGCACAGTACAAGATCATATTTATATTGTACAACTATCTACAACTTTGGTATAAAAAAGCATTTTATAAGTATAGATTTCAGGAAAATCACAAAATTTAACGTTTAGAAAAATGTCTGAACAAAATCATTAACCAGAAATTCATTTTGTACACTGTTTCTCAAATGTGGGTTCATTTTGTACCAGTACGCAATAAATAGGTATGACATTTATACTGACGCACAATAACAGTTTAAATGAAGACTTTGAAATTCTGCCTGAAGGCAAGTTAACGAAAAAAAATCTCTTAAAACATTTTACCTTAAATAGTATTTGGAAAGATTATTCAACAATATGGTTATATGACTTTTATCGTGTTTGACAGCACACATTTTTAACGTTTTCCACTATTAATTCAATACTAGAGCTTCCAATATGATTATTATAAGTTTTTAGAACGACGCCGATTTGAAAACTTCACTTTGACGTTTTGGGAAAATGTCAGTCAAAGCCTACTCTCTATATTGTAATCATTGAAACCAATCGAGCTCTTGTAAAATCACTGCGGCATCAGGTGTTTTCAAATACAGTCAATTTTGATTGGCCGTTTCTAACAAATTGAACAGTTTTCATTGGTTTGTTTATTATAGTGTTGAATAATTGCAGAAATTGCACTGGCACAATAGTATATTGTATGTTAAGAGCTAAAAGTGCACTCTTGCCGCGTGCACATGAATATTGCTGGATGAGGTGCAGCCGAAATCAGCAATCATGCAAAAGCGGCAAGAGCACTTATAGCTCGAAATATACATACTTTTTTTTTATGACTAAGCATATTATTGAGGCAAAATAATCATATTATTTCATTTTATTACAAAAATATTAATTAACAATAAATTTAAAACTACTCGAGTAGTCTATGACAAGTGACGCAATTATTTAGACAAATAACGCAGTTTGTCAAGAAAACATCCTGACGAGCCAAACTATTTGACTCACGCGGGAACCCAAAACACTCGGCGAGCGACAAAGTGATGAAAACGTTTGCTGAACGACAAACGTCAGCTTTCTGTTCCTAAATAACAGTGAGAAAAATCTACTTTCAATGTCAGTCGTCAAAAAAATAATTAACTGATATCATTTATTATCTCCATAGAAACTGAGATAAAAAGTTTCATGATATTTGGTATTTAAATACGTAGAGTAATATTCTTAGTAATTAACCAGCAATTTTAAGAATTACAACTAATCGGTTCATAGGAAGCATTAGAAAATACAAGATTAACATAAAAATTAGTGAGCATATCTGATATACTTATTTTTGAGTGGTAGTGTTTTATGACTGCTAAAAATCTTTTCCCATATTCAATTGAGAATTATTGATATGCTTACTTGAGGCCTGTGACGTACATCTGCTCAATTAGATGACACCCAGTAGTTATTGTGTCAGCTGCTACACTTGGGCGGTTTGCTGTGGTTTTGAAAGATGAGAATATTCTTAACAAATGCTTCACTTCACTTCATTACTGTAATATAGACATTTACAAATATTGTGCATACTGCTCACCCAAAATAACTGTGCGGTTGAAATGCGCAAAAGACACAGAGACTACCTTTTCAAAACCGTTTATTGTACTAACGCTTCAATAGACTGAGTGAGTAAGGTCTGCCGTCTGCTGTCCACTGCACATACATTTCTCACCCTCACAGTTATGTTTAGTGAGCTATACTGTAAATACCGAAGTCAAAAATGCAAGCGGTTGGTACCTACACCTAGAAGGTTTACGAATTGTACCAAACTTGCTAGAGGCATGTAATGCACCCGAATAATAAGTTTATAACGAAAAAATCACTTCAGCGAAACAGAAGTTTTGCATTTTAGGTTATATTCCTGATATACACTCATAAATAATTTAAACAAATTTCAGTACAGACACATTATCTGACTAATGATTCGTTAATTGTAAATATTCCACTGTTCAATTTTCGTAAATATTTAATAACAAACTGTTTTAAAACAACGATGCGAAAATATATGTAAATAATGCCAAACTGCAAATAATGTCGCCATATTCAATTATTACTTGTTGCCATATATGTATTATACATATATTGTTAGTAGAGCCTGAAAACGACCAAAAACAATACGGCGCCGACATAGTCTCACACTGAGTATAAAGCGTCTAGTGCGCATGCCAGAGAATTTAAACTCCGCCTTTAGAAGCGAATTTTAAACTTGATTACTTTCCCCCGCGCGGACGACGCCGACGGGCTTGCGCACAGCTCATCATATACATTGAAGAGTCTGTCTCACTTATGTTTGACCCCCGAACTCATAGCCGCTAGCAATATAGTTCTTTAAATATATGCTTGTTGCCTAATTGATTGACCTACTCCACTGTAAATGACCGACTGAGAAAATAACAACATATACGATATGTTCAAAATGAAATTACATAAGTGTTGGCCAAGGAATATAAAAGTAATGTCAACAGCAAGCTTTAGAATTCATTAACTGTCGTCACTGTTGTTGTTATTGTAAGTTGATAGTATACTCTGATAATGTGATTGAAAGTTCTAAAGATTGTGTCTCTAAAGTTTGCTGTTGACATTAGTTTTATTTTCCATGGCCAACCCTTATGTAATTTGTTTTTGAACACATGGTAGTAGAAAAAGAGAAGACTAAAGCGTGCGTGACATTTCCTTTCAGGTAAGTCGCTATAATATTTAAACGAATTAATCGATAATTAGATTTGCATTTACATCGATAAGAGCCTTTAGCTTTTTCCAAGACTGTAGAAAGTTTTTTGAATTATATAGACAGTTAACAGGGTGCAACATACTGCTTAATAATACGATAGTATGCACCTTCTTTGTTTAGCTTCTCAAATCACTTACTTAATAATTGCTTTTACTATTATAAAACTCAAGAAGCGCATAGTATTGTCCTTTTTTATTTAATTATTTAAACAAACTTTCCGGTAAAGCTGACGCCTAACTCAAGGTTGTGTTTTAGCAGTTATTGGCTCAATGGAAAATTTTAACTATAGATTTCGGATCCAACAAGAACTTGATTATATTGTACATGAAATTAGGTAACGTCACAAACACTGACTAACAAAGAAAATAAAATCCTCACTCTCTTACTCAAAAATGAGACAAGATTCTGCGCAACATCTTTACTTACAGACAAATACTACAACGTAGCACGATTATTATTATTAGTGCCCATTATTCCCTACGGGGTACATAGGGTTATACAAAACAAACAGTAATAATTCAGAGATAAATCAAAACTAAACTAAACAGAAACTGTACATTTAGTTAAACAGTACAATACACATGTGTTTTAATTATTATAAGTCATCTATAAATTGCTTCCATTGATTTTTGTCTTGCGCTAGGACACGAAGCTGAGCGATGGTTCTACCTGTTTCCTCTCTGATCGTTTTTCTCCAGGTTTTAAGAGGCCGCCCCCTAGCTCGGCTACCTTGTGGGTTCCATTCCAATACGACATGACTAGGGACGTTTCTATGTTTTCGCAGTGTGTGACCCAGCCATCTATATTTCCTTCTCCTAATTGCTATACTCAACTCTTCTTGCCCAGTTCTCCTCCATAAGTCTTAATTTGAGATTCGCTCGGGCCACCAAATTTTCAATATATTTCTCAAGCATCTGTTTCCAAATGCTTGGATCTTCCTTTGTGTTGTCACAGTGACGCACCATGTTTCTGAACCATATAGGAATACAGCCTTAACCGTTGCGTTAAATATCTTCATCTTGACTGTGTTGTGAATGTTCCCGGCTCTCCAATATATTATTTATACCCAGAAACACCACTCTCGCTTTATTTATTCTAAGATCAATATCTTTTGATGACCCCCCATCTATTGACACCACACTACCAAGGTAAGTAAATTCTTCAACGTTTTTAATATTATAGTTGTCCAAGGTGATGTCACTCACATCTGTATTAATAGTTAGTAATTTAGTCTTCTCCTTGTTAATTCGCAACCCCACTTTATTTGATTCACTTTGTACACTATTTAGTGTTGCCTGCATATTTTGTGAGTTCGTAGATAATAGACAAGCGTCATCGGCATATTCTAAATCCTCTAATGTCCTGGTTAAACCCCATCCTATTCCCCTTCTTCTACCTTCAGTTGCTTTTGTTAGTATAAAGTCCATTATAATTAGAAACAAAAGTGGTGATAAAATACATCCTTGCCTAACACCACTCCTTGACTCAAAAGATTGAGATAGTTGTCCCTTATGCAATACTCTACACGTGCAGTTTGTATAACCCTCCTTAATTAGGCGTATTATTTTATCAGGAAGTCCTTTGTTTTTGAGTACCCTCCATATACATCCTCTATCAATGGAGTCGAAAGCTCTTTGATAATCTATAAAAAGTAGTTGGAGTGGCGATTGGTACTCGAGGGATTGGTCAATTATTATTCTGATTGTATTGATATTGTCCACGCATGAGTAGCCAGCTCTGAAACCACTTTGTTCCTTTCTTATTATACCATCAAGCGTTGTGTTGATTCTATTTAATATAATACACGGTTGAAAACCTTGCTCGTGACATTCAGTAGGGTGATTCCCCTTCAATTTTCACATTTTTGTAAGTTTCCCTTTTTTGGGATTTTAATAACAATCCCTTCCTTCCATTCAGAAGGGAAAGTCTCTTCGGACCATATTTTTTGAAAAAAGGGGTGAAGTATATCTGATACACCCTCTGCATCGATTTTTAATATGTCTGACGTTATTGAATCATTCCCTGCAGCTTCACCCTTTTTCATTTGTTTAATTGCTTGAAGTAGTTCTTCTTTTGTTGGGATTTCTGTATTTATTGGGAACTCGGGGGAATCAACTTCTGGGGAGATCTGGACAGTGTTGCTTGTAACATTCGTTATATCTTCGAAGTATTCTTTCCAGCGTTGTAGTTATTGCTCCATTGTGCATAACATTATTCCATTTCATCTCTGATTGATGATTCCTTCATTTTCCCGGTGTTGCTTGCCAGTTTCCTTATCATACGATACAATTCTTTATTATCACCCATGTCGGCCACCAGTTGTGCTTGCTCTGCCAGATTTTCAATAAAAGCATTTTTGTCTGCTTTTAGGATTCTTTTAACTTCTGTACTGCACTTGACATATTTTTCCTACACTTGTCTCTTTTATTCTTCAGTTTTAGCAGCGAGTCCAAATTCTTTCGGTCTCCTTCGCTCTCTTATTTTTAGCCATGACTCCTGGCCAATCCAATGACCCTTTCAAAATCCTTATTTTCCGCTCCAACTTTGGCGTTGAAGTCACCCATCAGGGTAATAATATCATTTCTATTTACTGCATTTATTACTTTATGTAAAGAGTCATAGAACTCCTCCTTTTCTTCTACTTGCGATACCTCTGTAGGCGGATAAAAATTGATAAAATAATAAGCTCTTAGCCGGGCCCGGTAGCTCAGTGGTTAAGCAGTCTGGCTACTGATCTAAGGGTCGAGAGTTCGATTCCCGGTCCAGGTGAATGTAAAAAAAAATGCGGATGTAAACCTCTTACCTTAAGCGCAACTCTAGGGTATTTCCCCAATTTGCAAATTCAGCACACAGGCTATTTACCTTTTTTGGGCTCTATCTTAGAATAAGATAGGTTATTGTATGAACTGCTTCCGTACTTAAGAAATGAGTGGCACAAGGAAAAAAAAAACGTGTTGTGTATCGAGCGGTGATAATGTTGAAGTTGCACGGTATTCGATTCCGACCGAAAGAAATATTCATAATAATAGGCTTCAAGGAATCAGAAACGGAAAATTACAAAATGTCGAACAACGTACTTTAAGTAGTTACATTGTTCGTCAGACGCATTTTTCGGAATTGTGGAAAGACGCAACGAGCAAACAGCTACAGTATTCCTTCCACGCTGTTAATAATGAAAATATTTCATAAGCAATTTGAATTTTATAGGGGGAATATAGTGTGATCATTAAAATTTCATGTCTACAGGGCTGTGGCTCCATATAATTTAAATAGAGCCACAGCACTCTAGACGTGAATTTTTGTTGATCACCTTATACTAAAAAAAATGACTTTAAATTGCCCGCTAAATTTCGAATAGTCTAGCTACAACTTTCCTAAATCTATAGTTAAAATTTTCCATTGAGCCAATAACTGTAAAAACACAACCTTGAGTTAGGCATCAACTTTACTGGAAAGTTTGTTTAAACAATTAAATAAAAGAGGACAATATTATGCGCTTCTTCAGTTTTATAATAGTAAAAGCATTGTGCAAGTCATTGTTAGTTTTAGGCCCGCACCTTATATGAACTTTTATGTTTAGATCGCTATTTTCAATCGTTTTATATAAAAATATACAGGGTGTTCCATTTAACAAAAGTAAACTATTCCAAATTTCTCGAGAAGGCGATGTTCAATTGTTTTTCTTTTTTCGCCATTCTAATCAACAGAAAAAATGCCACTAGTTTGCTAATTTAACCGATATCGTACGTCCAATAATAAAGAAGTTAGCAATAGTGCACACTTCGTTTAAAACAGGCTGTATATTTTCACACATCTCACGGCTGGTGATTTCTCGAATAGCGAATAATTATACTGGAATATGTGTATGTTGGTGTGCGATCAAGTGTTATGTTCATGTACATCGGCATTTAATTTATGATATTTTTTATTTCTTACCCATATACAACATTTATAAATGAATAGTGATACCACAGTTAATATCTTGTTATCGTTAATAGTAGATCTAAGAGATTGACGTGGCGGTACGTTAAAAATAAGCCTTACTATTCGCTTTAGCAAAATAAAAATGCTTTTTGCCTCAGTGGATCTGCCCCAAACTAAAGTATTGTACATAAGCACTGATTGCACCATCGCATGATACACACCTACCAAATCTTTCTGGGATATACAAAGTTTTAAATTACGTATGGCAGAATATGCCTTGTTTAACCTACAACAGATCATATTCACTTGAGCACACCAGTCGAGATGTTCATCAACCATCACACCCAAAAACACGCAATTTTTGCTTGGCGAAAGCGTTATGTCTCCACATTTAAAATCTAATTTTTGTAGTGGCCTTCTTGTATTGAAGTACACGCACGAAGTCATTTGACTAAAAGCTAAGTTTATTATATGCACTAAAGGTTCACATATATAAGGCATAATTTTCTTTAACATTTTTGAACTGAGGCCATCTAGACCAGCCGATGTCTTATTACATATTTGTGTACATACATTGTTAACTTCATTTAGATCTGTTGAAAACAAAACCATCGAATTTGCTGACAGTAAAAGTGTTGTACATTCGTTCGATAACGAGTTAAAATTTTCAGAAAGTTTATTTTGAGCTAACATTTAAAAATACTCACAAAAGCTGTTTACAATCTTTACAGAATCGTTCACAATGGAATTATTGATATTTAGTACAATTTGTTTATTTTCCTTACCTACATCTATTCAACTTTTTATTAACTATTATCCAGACAACTTTGGTTCTGTTATCAGATGTCTCAATGACATATCCAAAAAAAGCTTTTTTTGCCTTGTCAAGGTTTTTCTTATATTTATTTTTGCTACTGTTTTTCTTTTTTATACAACTCTTCGTCACTGAACCCGCTACATCCTAACCCATATACGACTTCGTATGACGCGTCGAAAGCTAAATCCCAGCGTACATAAATCAAAGGAGTGGAGACACTCACTGTCGGTTCCTTTGATGTCAAAATACCGATTTAGATGACTTTGAACCGCTCCTGGGGGGGGGGGGGGGGTTCCTTCTGATAGTACCAACAGATGGTGCCACTATTTTATCACATATGATTGGTAGCAGAGCCAGTAACTGGCTCTGATTGGTAAAACTTTGTGCTGTAATATCCGCCCCTCTTTCAGGGGTTGCAATATTTATTTACCACGGGTTAGCTCATTATCGGAGATAGGTTCGATCGCTAGCTCAGATATACCATAAATAAGCAAAACACACTAACGGAGTATCCTGTATAACATTTATTTTATATATCTATCATACATAAGTAAATTGTTGTGAAATTAACATTATTGACTTGAAATATCGCTGTTTGTCCCTGCGGTTGCTGCAACCCGCGTCACGTCCGTGCTGGCAGGGTCGGTCTACTTCCTAGGAGCTCCGCTTCGAAAGCGTCGAGAATTGTCGTCGCTTCCCGAACGGCGTTGAACTGCGCGCTGTTGGCGGCGCGGTGAAGTCCGTCGGAATTTGCCGGTTTGCGGTTTCTGATTTCTGTAAACAAATAACAATTAAAACTGCTAATGCGGGTTTTCACCCTAAACGTGTAACTATAGTTCGGTGGTGAAATACTCTGAAGCATTCGCCGCACGACGGGACTTCGTTTGAGGAACGAACCTCCGGTTCGGCGTGACTTTTGAGGTTAACAATCCTCCACCTGCAAGTGAACTCCGTGGTGGAGCTAACGGTGCGGCCCGCAGAGTTCCCAAGCAAGCCGGCCGCTACAATTCTCAGGGATTAATTCAGGTAAATTCCAACTAGGTAGCTTGTAGCTTTTAATTTTGCTTGAGTAGCACGGCGGTGAATTTAAAATACAAGGGAACTGGGACTTGAAATATTACGTTAGCGATTGCTTCTAATTCTACTTGAATAGCAAGGCGGTGAATTTGCAATACAAGGGAACTGGGATTTTAAATATTACGTTGGCGATTGCTTCTAATTCTACTTGAATAGCAAGGCGGTGAATTTGCAATACAAGGGAAATGGGATTTTGACATTACGTTAATTGCTATTTGACCAGCGGGTTTCGGCGTAGGAGATTTTCAGGATTAATTAGCGGGCGTTCCAGGGTTAATTAGCTGGCGTTCCAGGCGTTCTCAAAGAACCACTGAATTCAACTCAGCTGTCAGGGATTTTCAGGATTAATTAGCTGGCGTTCCAGGCGTTCTCAAAGAACCACTGAATTCAACTCAGCTGTCAGGGATTTTCAGGACTAATTAGCTGGCGTTCCAGGCGTTCTTATAGAACCACTGAATTAAACTCAGCCTCAGGACGGCTTGGCGGAGGGACTCTCTGGACAGGGCAGGATGAAGGATGGATCAGGAACTAGGTGTTTGCTGGAGGAGTATCAGGTATCTCTGGGAAATCTCTCTGGGGAATCTCTCCTGCAAGCCCTTTTATATGCTTTGAAATGCTGTTAGGTGGGGAGAAACGGCGCGCGTCATCACTTTGTTTGCGCTATTTTCACGGGCGGAACTTCGGTCTGGCTATCTTATCTCGCTGGAACACACCGGGTTCTTGATAACGCTAAAGGTCGGCGACGTTTAAATCAGCAAATATTATTTAATATTAAATTAATCGGATTCAAACGGGAGCCAGCGTTACAGTGCTGCCATCTGATAGTCAAGCTTAGAAAAACCCCCGAGTCACTGTCCTAGGCACTCTACACAGGTTTCAACATTTGGCATGAGTGTCTCTACTTGTTTGATTTATGTACGCTGTAAATCCTCTAACGAACTCACTAATCGTTCAACAGGACTAGGTAGGTCTTGCTGTTGGTCGAGCGACCTCAGCATAACACATCCACATGACTAAACTCCCAGCTGCCGACTAAGTTCTTCAACTTGTATGTCACACGTTACCATAGTACTCGCGAATGTCAGCACTTCCACTATACACGCAGTCTTTTCAGAGTACTCCTCCAGCTGATCCACTACAGACTTTACATAGACTAAACAGTCCCCAGAAAGGGTTGCTACTTCCTTCACTATTTCTTTATAGAAACTCTCAAAGTGTAATGCTTTTAATTGTGCGATTCGCACTTCCACGAGTTTCTGCAAGCGCCATTATTCTTCTACAGTTCCACTTGCTAAATACACCTCCGACAAGCCCACTTGCTCCAATTTGCTATTTTTCTTGTCTGGATCGCTTGAAATACAATCCTCTTTCTTCCTATTTCCAGAGCTGGCCACTGACCATCAAGGGAATAGAAGTACAGTGAAATCTCCCATAAGCGGACACGCACGGTGCCAACGTTTTTGTCCGGTTATTAGAGGTGTCCGCTTAAGGGAAAAATCCATTTTTATGTTTAAAAAAGTCGTATTATGCAAAGGTATACCATACGCGCTAACAATACAGATAAGACTAATAAAATAATTGAAACAAAGTTATGTAATAGTTGTTACAAATCTAAAATACTCGTTTGACGTAAGGGTTTTTTCTGACTGCTTATTATACTTTCCGCATGTATTTCTAAATATTTTGACAGTTTGAATACTTTAAAGTCATTACTTTCCTTAGCAAAACATTTAAAATTATTCACTGTTAATGCTTCCATGTAGGTCTTGATTACATTCTCACAAATTTCTAAGTCGCCATCGTTTTCTAATTCTGCCAACTGCATATCAACGGCAGCTGATTCACCTGAAATTTCGGTTACATCATCTTCCAGGATTATTTTTTTATCAGTGTTTATACATTCGCCAGGGTTGACGTCTTCGATTTCTGGGATATTCCTATACAGTTCAACCATTACTGATAAGGGTAAATCATCCTCTGGTTCGAATTGATTACAGTGGCGTAACTTGATACCCGCAGGCTCCGCGGTCGCGGGACGGCCCTGGGCCTAGTTTTCTTGTTCTGTCTTTCCATAAAAGCAAGCAGGAAAAATTTTTCCTATTTTTATTTTTATCATAATGGGCTGCCCAGGCAAAAGGCAAAGTAGTTTTGAATTGCAGGCCTCTAAAATTGGGCGACATGGACTGTTTTGTAATATCGTGCATGGGATAATGAAAGTGTCGAATTTCCTGCGGTCATAGTGCTGATTTGAGTTGACTTAATACCGCCCGTATTGCAAAAGAATTCGATAATTTAACAAGATGATCAATAAATGTTGGATTTATGGATTGTTTTGACGCCATTAGCTGGGCCTGCATTTTGAAGTGTCCGTACAAGAGAGATTCACAGTCTAAAAATTGTCGAAAAAATGGTGTCCGTGTCCTTTTAAGAGAGTGTCCGTTTATTAGAGAAAATTTTATTAGTAAAGTTAATGCAAGCAAGTTGGTTCCCAACAAAAATGTCCGTGTAAGAGAGGTGTCCGCTTATTAGAGGTGTCCGATAAGGGAGATTTCACTGTAGTTGGAAATCATTTTTGGTACCCCGTATTATAATATTTGGGGTAAATTGTGAACTCCACTCAAATCCGACATTGACGTACTTAGAACTTGATTTATTTAATTTGTACGTCCTACTCTTTAGAAGTGCCGGATAGAACTAGCGGCCACCGTTCCTTTCTTATTCTGAACTCTCTCGACAGCTTTCAACAAGGTTTTCATTTCTGCACGACTATCGGGTGCTACTACCCTTGCAGACTCTTCGCTGCGCTTTTATTTTCACATTTGCAAGGGTACATGTGGTAGGAGGTGCCCTTGACCGTAAACATAAGTTTGGCCTTGAATTCTTTTTTCTTAACGTGAGCTTGGGCTTGGTCTGGAACGTGGGCTTGGTCTTAACCATGAATTCAAGGCCAAGTGGTGGGGGGAGGTTCCAGAACTGTCCACTTCCCTCTACTAGTATTAATTCCGAAAGTATCTAATTTTAATTAATACAGCTGTCACTTGTCAACTTAATTTGACAAATCTCAATCCGCTTTTCAAGCAAGCCCTTTAATGGTGTGTATTTTATGTCGTGGTTTTCACTGTTGCATCAAATACGGCTCATGCTAGAAATGTAGTTTAGGAACTTGGAACGGCCAAAAAAGGATTGTGTAGTTTATTCTGACAGAATGGATGCAATATTAACTGCCGGTCTTATAAAAACCACTAATCTGACGTTAACTTTAATTCACTGTTAAAATAAACAAAAGCGAATTAAAACCTTACTGCTTATATTTTATTCATTAGTAAACACATTTTGATGCGCTTTTGTTTATTTTAACAGCAAATTAAAGATAACGTCAGATTAGTGGCCTTTATAAGACTGGCTGTAAGTGTTTCAAATGTTCCGAATGCTAGCGCGACATATGTTTTTTGTCTACGGTTACTTCGATGAATATTATTTTGAATCACGTGTTATAATTCTAGTCCCATTGATATTACAGCAATAGTAGAGATGATAAAATATTTTTTCAATTATAGAATAGTTACTTTTTTCTAATGCCATATAGGCTATTGACAGCTGGGAGGCCAGAGCCCCTACAGAGCAGCAGCCACTAATTTTATGTAATACGAGTTTCTTAATTTGTGACGAGTGCAAAGTAGAGTTTCCAGTCCCGGGATCCGGTCCTGGGACAGTCCCGGGATCCGGTCCTGGGACAGTCCCGGGATCCGGTCCTGGGACAGTCCCGGGATTCTACCACAAAAACCGAGTCCCGGGACGACAGCCAGCCCAGACGAAGTCCCGGGACCATGTCAACATGGGTGCGTATACTCGATATCAGAGAATTAGGACGGGTATTCACCGGCGTATTACTCATACATCTTGCACATTCTGCATTATTTGCGTTTTGCGTAGGCAGGAGAGGTATTGTTTTCTGTAGGTTAGAATTAAACATGTGTGTTGTTTCAGCCACATTTGCATATCTTCTTCTATTTCTGTATTTGTCTGTTTCTTTTGTTGGATTTAGATATATATTACGCGTAGTTGTGTGCCTATTTAGTAACAGTAAGGTAACTACATTTGTAGACTTTCAAAATTATGTGCGAAGAAGCTGAATAATTTATATTTTTGGGTTTTAAATGTGTTCGTTATTTGTCTGCTAAAGCGTTACAATTAGAATGAATTCCGATTTGCAACCTACCTTCATTCTACATTAAAAAATAACGATTTGAAGTCAATATAACAACAATTTTATATACTGAAGATATAAACAATTGGCAAAATGTAAAGTTTGTTCCTATAAAATTATCATAATCAGAGGCAGCTTGACGAAAGGATTACACAAGCACTTTGCAGTTCAAACAAAACCAAAAGATGTAGAGCGACAGACATTTTTAGTACCAGAAGAAAGCAATGAAGTTATAGACGAGTCCCAACGCTGATTATCAGCACAGAAATACTTTATTTAACTTAAAACACTTGTTTTTCTTTGGAAATTGCATTCGGAAATTTCACCTGAACACTATTTTCCTTTCGGGACCATTTTCGGGATTAGTCCCGGGACTTGAAATTTTACTCGTAAGTCCCGAAAACACTTTTGCTCCCGGGACTTGGAAAACCTAGTGCAAAGGGCTCAACTCTATTTAAGTCAATTCTCAGTTGATCGTATTAGGCAGTGTTTAACTCGATAACGTTTATTAAAGAATAAATTTCATTACTTACCTTTTCGGCTTTTTTTCTTTAGTTTTTTTGCGCACAAATGGTACGGTTCACTCGTAACGACCCTAAATTTGGATATAGCTATGAAGCTCTTAAAACACTAATGCACTCACTAATTTACTTAGCATAAAAAATTAAGAGCTCCATCTAAAATGAAACTATGGCTAGATAGTAATTTATTAACTACGAACAAAAGCAAATGTTACTGCATGAATTTTTCAATAAACAAATATACGTCACCCAATTTCAAAAAATATTTATACCGATGGGGCCACAATTATACCGATGGGGCCACAATTATATATAACAACAATGAGATAACATGAACAAGAATATAACACGTATTGCTTGAGTAAGAAAGAGATAAACATAGTAGCAAATATTCGAGTAGGCTTGACGCTGATTTTAATTATGACAGATGTCAACCAAACGCCTACTAAAATATTTTTTTCGTATGGTCATCTCTTTCTTACTCAAGCATTCTATTTTGTTGTTCATGTTATCTCATTGCTGTTATATATAATTATGGCCCCATCCGTACATATATCACAATGAAAAAGTCAAAATAAATAACAACTGCACTTGCAAAAATTTTATTAAAAATTCTAGTAGTCTTACATATCTAGGAGTTACAATAGACAGTAATTTAAAATGGCACAAATACGTTATTCAAATATGCTTAAAAATGTGGAATTATTTTGCAATTCTTAGAAATAAGAACGATCCTTTAATTAAGCTGAAAAATAATCTGTATAACACACTTGTCAAATCTATAATAAAATATGGTATAATTTTTTGGGGTGTTGCATACAAGAATGTCATTAAGCTCAGAAGTAATTCAAAAAACAATAATTAAAATTCTTTTAAAAAAATGGATACTATGGGACAGCACAATTGTTTAAAGAAACAGGACTGTCCACTATCCAGCAAATGTTTCAGTTATCTAGCATCCTATGCTTACACAAAGAACTGGATTTAACAAAACGAGATAATCATATGAAACTAGTGCAAAAACCATAAACACCCTATCAATCCCTTTGCAAACTAAAACTAAAACCCAAAACACATTCTATTATCCGGCATCAAAACTATACAACCAAATTCAAAACGATATAAAAAAAATGTAAACCCTTAAAAACTTTCCTAAGGCAATGGATAAAGAGTAAAACAATAAACTAAAAATAAACTTAAAAACGCACCAATTGACTGTAAAAACATAATTATATACAAAGACCGTCTTGTTTATTTGCAGATGTCGTGACAAAAATAGATATCTGCACATAAGTCATTTGACTTTGTGCAAGGTGGCCTTTTTGGACTAAGTCATTGTTAACTAAATTTTTATTTAGGATACCTACATGTTGAGTATTTATTTGTAAGTACAATAATATGATCTTGTTTAACGATATACAGTCATTTCCCAGGATTGATGTTACAAGAGGTGAGATGGACTAAAAATTTTTGATTTTTATTTAAAGATTGTGGCATTAAGTCATGCTTGGTCTGAAGAGAATTTTAAGAATATTTTCAGTTTTTGAAAAACAAGTCGGCCTTGACAGTGCAGCGAAAACTATTTTCTTTTCAGGTAAACTACCCTTTTTGTTTAAAATACAGCAAAATTTTAATAAGAAAAGTTGTTCAGAATGGAAAATTATGGCCCTCTACAAAATTTCAGGAAGTTCTACTTACTTATAGTAGGGGAAGCAGTGAACTTTTTTCGGTAGGTACTTATTTTCCCATTCAGTATTTTGGGTTATTTTGGTTTAGTTAATGGGGCTTTTTAAAGATTTGCAAGTCTGGCTATTGATTTCCGATGGAATCGATAGGTTAGATTAGTGATCTAGGGGTACTTATTTTCCCAGTCATGAAACTCGTACTAACTGTCGTTATCATGAAAGTCAGTAAAAAATTAGTCTGGCTGATCTGCACCTATGGAAAGTAAGTCTGGCATTAAAAAAGAAAAAATAAGTATGTACCCTAATTCGACTTATTTTCCCAGTCCTGAAAATTTATCCGGTGATAATATGCATTACGACATAATAAATAAAAATAGTCTGATTATCATGGTCGATCACGAAAGTCCTGCCAGACTCATATAAA